>ML677341.1:57969666-58243884 GCA_007922305.1 Dermatemys mawii
GTCAACCCACTTAGTTAGCGGTCTCACTTGAGACTCCTGAGTGAGAAAACTTTAGCATGAGCTAGTTCACACTTCAGGAGGGAGCTTCAGAAAGGAGACTATCCTACAGGGTGAAGAGATAAGAAAAGCAGAAATAAATTTAAATTCTCTCCTAATATTGTCCCTTCTTAGTGTGTAAGAAATGCTCTACAAAAATGTCATGTAAAAACTCAACTTATCACAATACACTTTGTTACTTGAAAGACTAGAGTTATTTGAGCCACAAGCTGAAACCAAAGCTAAAAAAAAAAGGTATCAGATAAAGAGCAACTCAGTTCAGAGAATCTAGCCTTTCACCTGCATTAGCATTATTGCTATAGAAGGCAAAATGATACAGCCACTGAGAGCTTAGCTATAAATAAGCCTCTAATTAATGTTTTCTCAAGAAGTAAAGGTATAGTACAGTTTATTTTACTCTCTCATATACACATACCCTGCCCATATTAATTTTTTGCGTGGGGGGAGGAGGGATGGTGGAGAGAGGGCAGAGTCTTAACAATATCTACATTTCTCAGGATTTCTTCAGAATACAGAATGAACTAGCTTACTTGCCCATGACCAACTTAAAGCATATAGTACTTTTCACTAATTTACTCCAAGGGAGATGCACCTAAATATTTTAAGTGATACAGGATTTATTACACTAGCATAAATCTATCCTACAAATACAAAATACACCCATTAATTAACATTAGAAATAAACTGCTGTCCACTAAAGGGGGGATAATCCAGAAAAAAATCTGAAATTTCTGTAAGGATAGTCAAACTCAGCATAAATTACACTCAAGAATATTTCAGGTTATTAGTACATTTCTGTAACAGACTGACAATTAGACAAACCTTATGACATTAAGATAAACATTACTGAAGCTCAATACCTTCAGAGTCCATTGCATTAAAAAAAACTGTCTGTCTGTTTCTATATGCTTCCATGGGAATGGTAGATAGAACAGCAGGAAGCAAATTCACTCACGCTAACATCGAGAGAAACACACGCACAGGGATATATTAGTTCAAACTGGATTCTCCAGGGACAAACAGACAAAAAGGGATTTTTGGATAAATAGCCTGTTTTTTTAAAACTTAGATCAGGGCCTTCTTTCTGATCCAGCAAATGGACAGGGCTTTTCATTCATGGATGGAAGGCCTCACCCTTAGGGAATGGTTAAAAGGACTGGGCCTACTGAAGTCCCATAAGACTGTGTGCTTGTTCTGAGCTGAAGCTGTGATGAACTTGGAACCATAAGGAAACTCCTTGAGTTGTCTGCTCCTGCCAGAGCCCATGTTAGGGTTGGGGTGATCTCTAGAAAGCTATAGTATGTGTGTAGGTTCTTTTATTGTTTAATGTTTTCTCTGTAGTCCTTTTACTTTAAGAATACAACAGGCTTACATAGGAAGTGCTATGTGGTACCTTATAATGGTGGGGAAATCACTCTTGTTAGTCTCCAAAGTGAAGGTCATAGACGCTTGCTTAGGGCAGCTGGATTTTTGCTGTGAATAACACTGCAGCAAACTTATCACCCTGGAAATACCCTGGTCAGGAGAGAATGAGAGGCATGTCTTCACTCAAGAGAAGTGACAGCCAGGGGACCTGGAAGCCTGAGTATGAGTGCTCTTGCTCAACTACAGAGGGGGAAATACAGGTATAGTTGCCCTAAACTGTGCCAATTACCTCATGCATTTCAGCATCTGGGCTGCTATTTCCTTCTGTCACTGCCAAATTCCCTACTTCTACAGTCTCAAGGACTTATGAATCCTGTAGATTTCTGCAGTATCTCATTCTGATTGATATTGGTGACCTGATACCAACTAATTTTTAGGTTTTCCATATGGAACCTCAGAATCATATTATATACACAAAATAGTTTATAGGGTGCAGAACTCACTTGGTCTAAATATCTGCTTCAGTTCATCTCCCTTAGCTTTTAGGTAAAAAGAACATTTGAAGGTTCTTCCAAAGAAGTTCTCTCTTTTGGTAAGCGTTGGACACTTGGAGCAGCTTTTCCAAATTTATTTTTGATACCAGATCATTTGGCTTTTGAATTATATAATCCTTTTTTATATTCATAACATTTAATTGTATTTTACTGAGAACATCTTGGTTCTTTACAAAGATAGGTACAGCAATTACTGTATACATAAGCCATACCTTCATCCACCCACCCAAGTAAATAGCAACATGCAATACAACTTCAGCTCTTGAACATAAAGTATTATATAGGATATTTTATTGTGGGAAATCTCAAAGTGCTTTATGGGGGAAAATTCTGAATATAATCAAGGCATTGCTTCTGTATTTCACTGACTGACAAGAAGTGAGAGGTTAAATAGGTGTCCAGAATCATACTAAGTCAAGGACAGAGTCAGAAACAAAATCCAGAACTCCTGAATCTGTATCATGTTCTAGTTACTAGACTATACACCAGCGGTTGGCAACCTTTCAGAGTGGTTTGCCAAGTGTTCATTTATTCACTCTAATTTAAGGTTTTACGTGCCAGTAATACATTTTAACAATTTTAGAAGGTCTCTTTCTATAAGTCTATAATTTTAAATGAAGCTTCTTAAACATTTTAAAGACCTTATTTACTTTATATACAACAATAGTTTACTTATATATTAAATTAAAATGCCAAGATCCCCAGACCAGTGGCCAGACCCTGGGCAGCGTGAGTGCCACTGAAAATCAGCTTGCGTGCCACCTTCGGCACACGTGCCATAGGTTGCTATACACCTTCCAAAATACATAAATTGTTAATCAAAGTTGACTTCAGAGAAAATTTGATGTAATAAGTTTTTATTACTACTTACATGGAGGAGTCCTACAATACTCAGTTGAATTCAAGAGGTGATTGTACCTCTAGAACAAATACTTGAGAGAGAAAGCATATCATGGCTGATTTAAGAAAGTTAAGGATCCATTTATAGTGACCCTGAATAGACACCAGTAGAAAGTATAAACCAGGCATATCTTTGGACTTGTGACACTATCCTTAGCCATATAATTTCTAATGCCTTTACTGTAAGAATGTGATTTTTATGGAATCAGGAAAAGGCAAGGTATAGGAGGAAATGCAGCATCTTCCATACAAGACAGCTCTCTTCTATACCTCCCACTCATATCTTTCCAAACCATGACCCTGTATTCACAGAAGAAATAGGAGCATGACAAGGGTTGGCAGACCAGGTAGCTCAGAGTATGACAGTAAGATTTTCTTAGATATTGTTACCTAGCTCTCTGACTGCCACTGATTCTCCTTTGCTGTGCCTAGCAGTTCTAGAGCTTGCTGAACAGATAGGAGTTGTTACTGTTCACATTGTATATGGTAGCAAGAGTTTACAGAGGCAGATGCCAGGGTATGTAATCAGCACTGTAGCAATAAGTCTGTTTATATTCAACACTATAAAGTTAGAATGAAGAATCGGTTTAAACAGAACATTTCAAAAACAAGATGTGAACCAAGCAGAGTTTTAACCCAGCTAAGTATTAGTTATTTATATAGCTAAATCTATTCAATTAACTCCTAATCCAGCCTCCAAACAGAAAGGACAAGACTTCTGTGTAAAGAGTTGGAAGCTATATTTCTTGTAGTTGACTAGAACAGCTGAAAAATATTCTAATTGCATTTTGTGGAATATGTAGCCAGACTAAGTAATCTGCTCTAAGTGTTCTTCAGAAGGGACTAAAGATAGAAGAACTTCACTTTTAGTCCCAACTGCAAGAATTTAAGAACTCAATGTAAGGTGTAACAGAAATAAAGTCACTTAACTCTTGCACTATTTCAAATTTAAAAATAAAATAAAAAGGCATTGAGGAATACTTTACTTTGATATCTTCAGCTCTCTTAACAGAAATCCCCCCCAAACCCCAAATCTGCGCTCTTTATGTAGCATTCCATTCATCTGGGTCAGTAGATTAATATATAAGCCCAAAAGGGACCATTGTGATCATCTCTAATCTGACTCCTGTATAACACAGACAACAGCACTTCCTTGAATTAATTCCTGTGAAGGAATGTTACTTCCTTATAAAATGGAAAGAAGCAGTTTTATCAAAATATGCAAGTTCCGTTTCTAAGAGTTGTGTTAGTTTATCCAAGACTAAAATTGAACATGCAAATAAATAATTCAACATTAATGAAGAAAGGGAGGCAATGGTAACAACTACAAATATCCAGTTTCTGATTTACTACCAGCCACACCACCACCGTCACTCAGGGGTGTAAAAACCCCTACACCTCTGAGTAATGTAGTTAAGGTGACCTAACCCACAGTATAGACAATGCTAGATCAACAGAAGAATTCTTCCACTGACCTAGCTACAGCCTCTTGAAGGTGGATTAACCACAGTGAGGGGAGAACCCTGTGCAATGAGTGCCTGCAATGAAGTGCTACAGCGGCACCACTACAGCATCTTAAGTATATACATAGCCTCCTTCTCCTTTACTATTACCTGGTGGAAGAAAGGGTGTCAATGAGTACTATGGGCTTGTCTTCACTAGCACGAGGAGAGATCGATCGCCAGCGGCGCCCCCATCGACTGCATAACTTCAGCTCGCCAAAAGGCGCAAACTGGAGTCGACGGGGGAGCGTACCGCCAACCGCCGTCGCCGTGAGGACGGCCGGTTAGTCGGCTGTAGATACGCCGTTATTAACGCAGCTGAAATTGCGTATCTACAATCGATCCCCCGCCCTAGTGAAGACCAGCCCTATAACAAGGCAAAAAACTCCTCAATTAAGAAACTATTTTTTAAGTCAGTGATCCAGTCAACATTGAAATGGAAGTGTTTTTACCGTAAATTATTATTTGTACCAGTGGAAATATATTTATATGTTGGAGGGAGGCTAAGTTATGCATTTTTAAACAACATAGGCCCAATTTACAATGGCGTTTTGACACACCACACATTTGCATATACTTTGTACTAAAAAACCCTATCACTATAGAAATTAAAGACTTTAAACAAAAATCTACAAGAGTGATCTGCTGTTTTGAAAAATGTTTTAGAGAGAATAGCTATATAAAGAAAAAAGAGCATCAAATAAAAACCTTGAGCAGATTGTTTAGCATTTAAACTTGTGATAAATTTCTTTAAGCAAAAAGCAAAGTGCTAAATGCCTTGTTGTACAAATACCTACCTATAGCACTCAGTATTTTTCAGCTTTTATGCCCAATACAGGAAAGAATGCATGCAGACACTTCTGAATATGAATATCCAAGGAAACCAGGGCTACTAATACTGTTCTGCAGCACTCCTGAACATCACTGTGAGCTATAGCGGTGCCTGCTCTGCAGCTGCCAGAGAGCCCCTCTACCTCACCTCTCACAAAGCCCTGCTGCGGATTGAGTCAACCACGACAGCAGCAATGGCAAGTCAACAACTAATAAGAAGGTGGGGAGGAGCACTGGCCTACCACACTCTCCTCCCAAGCAATGTATAGTCATGTGCACGCACACACACACAGCACTGGTCAAACACATTACCCAAGCCACCACTCACTCCAGCCCAACTCAAATTGCTGCAAGCACCCTCACCTCCCGATGCCCTAAATGCCTCACCAGTTTCCTCCCAACCAGCCTCCAGAAGGAGCCCTTCTCCATCCAACATGCTACCAACCTCGGCAACTCCTGTCCCCATATCTCTTTAGAGAAGGAGTCCCCAAACATATACACTGAGGGCAACCCCTTCAATATGTATTTCAGGAGGCTTTCCCCTATTATTCAGGGTGCTAGGTTCATGCCAGATTAATAAACTGGTGAACACTGCATACTGCACTATGTCCAGATCACAACATATTAGCCATTTTATACGCCTACATTTGCAGCTGCCATAATAGTTTTCATTAACTCAGAATGACACTATCCAACACAATAGTAATAGCTGCAGATCAAGCACATTAAAAAGCATGCAATAATTACATGGTTTGGAAATTTTAGTTGTTTTACGTTATTTCCCATGCTTCACAAGATCATGGGAAACAAAAGTTGTCTACCTACACTTTTCCATTTGAAAGGAAAACATCTTTTAACTTTAAAAAAGTAGTACCATCCAGAAGCAAAAAAAGAGACAATACATTCAAGAACACTGTATGCCACACACTTCACAACTGATGCTTAAGCAATGTTTACCAAATCTAATAATTACAAGGCTTCTTTACAAGGCACATCTGTATTCTCTGAGTAGGGAAGGATTTTTTAACTATATAACTAAAGTTTTAGAGATATTGTTAAGCCTAACAAGTGGGACACTCCCCTTCCCCTCAGCTCTTCCTTTTCACAAAACTTTTGTCCTTTCCAAATGGAAATCAAATGTAGTAAAGAAAATGTTTTTAGAATACTGCATGTAAAACTTCACTGCTTAAGCAAGTTCCGGTTTGCTTTATACATGATCATCAATTATGGCTAAAAATAGATGTAGTAAATTAGATCTAGAACATGTATGCTGCATTAAGCACACAGAGCAAAAGTTAAGGTTCTCATAGCAGCATTAACTTGCTCATACTGTATGTACTGTAGATATTAAAGTATACATTTAGTAATTAGCAAAAGGGGAATCCTCCTATTATATAACACTTTAGAAGATTATCTGTACCTCCCAGAACTGTTTTGGAAATCAAATTTAAAAAAAAAAAAAAATCAGGACAATTTACTTGTTTAAGATTGTGACTTTATGAATATATCAATTATCACATCTTGGTTGAAAGAACTGTATACTTTCAAAAGAACAAGGTACAGTTAGCAGTACAAGAAATAGAAAGAATAGCCATTTTACAAAACATAACAGAATGCTGTTTGTGTCAGATCTCAACTATTTACAAACTACTGGATAATATTTAAAAACTATGGAACACTGAAAATCTGGAATTATATCATTCAAGCTAGCCATAAGACTACCATGCATCAGGAGAGGATTTCCAGTTGTGCTTATCTGCATCTCATCATATTTCCATATTTTAGGATTTAAAATACTTCAGAATTGGAAAGTGTTTGTGTGTCTTTTCACCTCCTTTTGGACGGTGGGGTATTTAACTGTTTCCATTCATAATTGGTCTAACAGGGTGTGTTCCATCCCCATCCTCAAATCTCTCAAACTGTCCACTGAGTGGCAACTTCATGTTATTTATTTACACTTCCATCCCCAACAACAGAGTTCCATGCAGCAATATTACATGTAGTGCATCTCTATCTTTAGGCCTTATCTGCAGGGCTGGAGAAGAACTGAGATCTCTCTCCCTCGAGAAATCTGCAAACACAGGCCTCAGCTAGCCGTGGTTACTCCCTTTCCAGTGTCCTTGTTATTCCTCTCAGCTGTTGGACTAAGTGGCTCATCAGCCAATTCACTTGTACATCCCCCATCAGCCTTTTCCAGGGTAGCTGTCTGATGCCTCATGATCAGAGTGCTAGTTCACCTGCTAACTTACCACCTGCCTCTCAAACCTTCCTTGAGCAGGTCCTGCAGGAAGGTGCTTCCTGACCACCCCTCACCCCAAACCCTCCAGACTTTTTCATCAGGCCCACAACCCTCAAGCCTCCTCCAGCCACCCTTTCTGCATACCCAAAGCGGTTGTGCAACTTGCAGCCGGGTCACTTCTTAACTGGGCCAACGACACATTTGTACATGCTCCTGCTCCACACATTTCCTCTCGTGTCCTGCCCTGACACCAAGGGGCAGGAGAGTGAGGAACCCCAGTGGAACAGCCTGTATTCCACTGGGGATATCAGCAGGCAGCTCCTTCATGGAGCTGCAAGCATGGGTGTGTACCTGGAACGGTTCACTTCCATCCCTGACTCCTATCCTTTTCATAGAATGAGGAAGATGCTGGCACACCTATATCTGCAGTGCACGAGGCTGTCCGAGGTTCCATCCTTGGCATCCCCTTCTGGATCTCTAATTTTGAGATTAGGTCCCTCGTGCCCATTTTATCATTTGTTGTCCTCTGCTTTCATTTGAATCGTTGGTGTAGTACAGTTTCTCTCAGTGGAGCTTTTCTTGCAGCCCCAGCCTTCGGGGCAGTGACTGGAGGGGTGAGGGAAAACAGCGGCCCTTTCCCTGGGACCAGCGGAGTGGGTTTAGCCTTCCCCTCCTCTGGAGTCACAACACTGGAGGAAGAGACAGACAGTGAGAGCTAGCTGCCTTCACGGGGGCAGTGGGGCTCTGGCTTCGGCCCTGGGGCAGCAGGCTCCAGCCACAGGCTCTTGCAGACTCCATTCTCGACTCATCCACCCCGGCCCTTACTGCCTCCCCTACCTACCTACCCCTGAAAGGCGTAATTTATCCCCCTGCTTGTCAGTAAGTCTGCCGTGAAAAGCAATGTGGTTGTTACTAGGACTTTTCACTGCCTCCCAGCAAGCTAACAAGTTTGCTGTGAAAAGCAATTATTAATATACAAATATTTTTCACAGCAGCAGACTTACTAGCTAGCAAGTCAAACAAAAATGCAATCAAAAAAAAAAAATCACAAGAAGAACATGCCATGCACCTTATCTGTGTTTCTATTCTATTTAGGTCTAATAAAGAATAGACACAAGTCTACATTATTATTATGTCTGCAAAAAAAGTACATAAATTACTGTGATTTCAATGCATGTGTGCATGTTCATATTTATATATTTTTCCTAAAGTTAATTAAGTATTTTAGGAAAAATTGTCACAGTGACCACCAGCAAGAGCTTTTGGCCGTATGCTGAGGTCACCAAAAAATCTGGACTAGTCCTAGTCTAGTAGCTCCTCCCCTTAGATTCGGGGAGGGCTTTCAGATGTGGGCTGCACTTGTATTAGATTAATTGAAAATTCTATTTCTTTTGATTTTTACAGTACAAATATTTGCAATCAAATATAAAGTGAGCACTGGAAACTTTGCATTCTGTGTTGTAAGTGAAATCAATATATTTGAAAATGTAGAAAACATTGAAAAAATGTAAATAAATGGTATTCTATTATTGTTTAATTGCACAATTAGTCTTTTTAATCTTTGGGCTGTCCAAGATTATATTAATAGAAAAACATTTTAATTTGCAAGTCATCTCTTGGGGTCAGTACAGTGCTGCAACGAAGGGAGTCCACAATCAGAAGGGGGAAGAAGAAAAAAAGTTTAATTACAATGAAATGTGTGGTTGTAATCCATGAGTTGCATCTAGACCAGCATGTACCCTCAAGTATTGGGAGAAGGGCAGAGAGGAGAAGGGGAAAATACAGAAGTGACAAAAGAGAAAACGGTTTTAAACAAACAAGCCATTCTGTATTTTGCTATTTACTCTAGCAAGTGTTTTCTGATGTCAGTCCAAAAAAAGAGGCACACTCAGTATTGCCAAGCCCAAGCATTAAGAAATCATGAGACAAAAGAAAACCATGAAATTTTTAAAATGATAAATTTGGATTTTATTTTTTCTTCTTTCTAGTTTTTGAGCTTTTAGAGTTACCACTTCTCAGATTTTTTTCTGCAACCACTAAGGCTAGAACTTAGTTTAAAATATTTAATTTCTGAGATTCTCATGTAAAACACTGAACTCTGGAACTAGCTGGGGCATTAAGACAGACCACTACCATCCTCAGAGGTAGCATCATGGCCTTGGAAGTAAAGCCAAAAACATTTGAGCAATTTTTCATTATGGAATACATTTTCTGTAACAAGGGTCGACAACCTTTCAGCAGTGGTGCGCCTAGTCTTCATTTATTCACTCTAATTTAAGGTTCCACGTGTTAGGAATACATTTTAACGTTTTTAGAAGGTCTCTAAGTCTTTAATATATAAACTAAACTATTGTTGTATGTAAAGTAAATAAGGTCTTTAAAATGTTTAAGAAGCTTCATTTAAAATTAAATTAAAATGCAGAGCCCCCCCACTCCCGACCAGCGGCCAGGACCCGGGCAGCATGAGTGCCACTGAAAATCAACTCGTGTGCCACCTTTGGCATGCGTACCACAGGTTGCCTACCCCTGTTCTATAAAATAGCCTTTATTTATACTCTTATGGGGGGGGGAGGGGTTGAAGGGATGAGGAAGAAAAATAGCTAGTGTATTTCCATTGAAAATCCACTTGAGTGGCCTTTTTAGGCTTAAGTTTCTTGTGTTAGAAAATTTGATAACAAAACATGGGTTATGACTGAGAAAGGAGAGGTGCTGAATTCTCACTATGTTTAAATTTGTATCTTTGACTTGTCCTAGCAAGTTGTGTGCAAGAAAAAGTGAAAATGAGCAATCTGTTTGTCCAAGCTGACTGAAGAAAGAAAAAGGTAGAACTACTCAAAATTGTGAGGAGTTAAACAAAAAAACCAACTCTAGAGTGTTCAGTTGTAAAAGAAACTTAATTACTTTTAGAATTACAAATTACCACCTTACCAGTATTCAAATAAATATCTTCCTCTCTGTAGTAGGAAAATTTTCTAAAAGTTTCCCTGCCATTGCCCATTCCAGTTCAGATCCACCACAGCGTTAGCAAAACAGTCATAATGTAGCCAGAATTTAACACTATGTCAATTAGATTTACTCTGAACCAGGAATAGGTGACAATGTTAAAAATGCCAGTGGAAGGCAGCAGCTTGTCTGCACTAGGGCTCCCTACGTTACCAGCACTGGTGAAAAGTTAAAAAGATTCCCTAAAATAGAGACAGGGTCTATGGTCTGTTATACTGAATTATGCCATGAGTAATAAGGGTTTGCCACACAGGAATGTTGGAAAGCAACTGACTAATTCCTGGCCCCAATCACATGACCTAGGTCAGGATGACAAAGGTTAATACCCTGTCTTATGACAGAAGTCAATACTGCCTACATTCCAGCAGCTACTGTAATGCCAGGTAGTTTCTACAGAACAAAGAGCAGGGAAATGAGGTTCTATTTAGATCTGAAATACAATCTCTTGGAAAGGAACTAATAATTTGGGATGACATTTACACCTGTGAAAACAGACAGACACTAACTAACCCAAAAGCAATGTCTTCTCCACTGCAGGAGAGCATTAGCCTAGTAATTAAATAAGGCATTTCTAATTCATCCAGCTTGAGGGTAAGATTAAAACACTTTACAAACCACTACAAGTAATTAGCAAGTGCTTTGAAAATGGCCACCACAGGTTGACAAGCTATACACAAATTCACTGACTTGTTAGGGGGAATTATGAAATGTACTCCATTCTTGTGGAATAAGAATACTAAAAGGACAGACACCTATTAGTTTAATCTGAAGTGCCAGAGCAGAGATTTTCTATAAAGACCACAGGGTTAGGTCAATCATCTCTCTTCAATCAAGAGGTGAAGTCAAAAGGTTTAACTTACAAGGAGGTTTGTTACAGAACTGAAGGGTGGCAACCCCTGATAAAGAGGCAAGAGAAAAAGGTTAGGGCAGAGAGCAAAGCTATAGATTTGAAGGAGTGACAAAGAGTCCTGTGGCACCTTAAAGACTAACTAGTCTTTAAGGTGCCACAGGACTCTGTCACTTCTGCAATTCCAGACTAACACAGCTACCTCTCTGAGATTTGAAGGAAACTTTCAACCACTGTCCTTTCACTTTATATTCTAATCAGAAGGAAATATCCTTTTTTGTAGTTCATTAAAAGTATACAAATATGAATGCTTGTTTTCATTTTGTTTACATTGAACCTATTTTCTCCCACGGGAATTTTTGTCAATCCATACTTGCAAGTAAACTTGAAATATACAATGGAGAGAATAAGTCACCCCCCCCAAAAAAGTGAAAGAGTGCCCAGAATAGCTATATCTAAAGCTAGTCAAGGAATACCTCTATTCCAGAGACTGCACTCAGAAGTTTAAAAACAAAAATGATGAAGTCAAAAGAAGCTGATAGGATTGATAATGACTTCTGCTACTTTTCACCACTGCCCATCCCATGTCAGCAGCCTTAAGTGGCATATAAAAGTTACTTGTCTCTGATCAACTGCAAATATCTACAACACAAAAATCACTATCATAATCTACCTTTGATGAAAGCCTCACCAGAGAGATTAAAGATTGCCCTCATCTCTCCAAGTGATCATTCCACAACTGGAGTATAGCCCATCAACTGTGTAGTATGCAGAAGGCTGCATTATCCTATTTTATCTGCATGAAAAGGATTCCTGTTTCCAGTGCCACCAATCCTGCAGTTTCAAGAGCTCTACACTTTAAAATATATGAAAGACACCAAAAAGAGAGGAGTATCTAGAAAAACATAGAAGAGGGGGAAGTGGTGGTGGTGGTGAGGACAAAGACATAAAGGGGAGGAGGCTACATTATTTTTAAAATAAGTTACAAACAAGGCAATGAGCTGTAGGAACTGTAGCTACGTTCCCACTGGGAACAAATTCAGTTTACATTGGCAAACTTTATAGATGCAATGCATTACCAGTGCAACTCTACCAGCAGTAAATGTGGTAGAAGCAGTACTGTAGTCTGAACTCCATAATGGTAAAATAAATAAATGCTGGACACCATTCTGTCTACATTATATCTTCTACTGTTGCTACCACTCAACATGATAACTGTCATGAGTTAGTGTTAAAAGTTTGGGGTATATAGACAAAACCTGAGAGGAGAGGATAGGTTGGAAACAACATGAGTGAGTTCTCAAGCTTTGAGAACTCATTTTCCCTCCAGCTGAAATGTTCTGTCATCCCTGCTTTAATCTCTCCTCCTCTCACAATACCAACATTTTAGACAGCCATTCATATCACCAAAACATTTACTATGTTAGTGTCAAACCAAAGTTTCAACTTTAAACCTTAAGACCACAGTTGCATACTCAATCTTTGAGTTATCAAGTTTTAAAAAGGAAATTTCTTTTTTGGGACTTCGTTATTTTATCTTCCCAGCATGAGCAAGTTTATCAAATCAGGTTTTTTTTTAAAATGAGGTTATTTAGCTATTGACTACAGCTTCAATGAGTCAAAACTACACATCAGCAACATATTTTTCCATTTTATTAAAACCTACAGTTGAGAAGTTACATAAAATTCACAATACAGATCTGATCCAGGAGCATAGTGCTTTAACTAGATGGGTTTATTTGCTTAAAACTAGTTCACCCTAACATTAGACAAAAATGCAATTAATGTAATTGGGCAACACACATTATTTGAAAGCTGAATTTATCGTCAAAGGGGCAAACAGAAAAACTGTGTTCACAATTTTGTAAGACAAATATTTTGAAATAGATACTTTTACCTCAGGAGTGTCTTTATTTCTGTTAAACATAGTTCATATCAACCTTGTGTTACCTACTGATATTAATTCTGCTGCAAGAAAGTTTTCCCTATAACATTATATACAGCTCTCTAAAAGTGAACTTGCACTAAATATGCTCCCAACAACCTGTGTAAATCCACTCACCACGTCTCATTTTTCAAGTTAAACAGACATCAATTTGTGGGCAGGAAAGAGGAAATCTTACCTAAGATTTTTTACCTACTGTAAATGAAAAGATCAAAAGAGAGTATCTGCTTTTTTCCAGCTTGCCTACTTTGAATATTGAACAATTTGTATATGCACTGTTTGTTTTGTGGACACTTCTTATACAATTGAGACAAACACATTTTTGAAAGGTAGGAAAATAAAAGCTAGAAGAATAACTCAAGAAGCAGATGTCACTGAAGATACTTTAACACCAAAGATTGTGAAACATGATAAAAATCAAGATAGCTGGCAATACTGAATCATTTAAAAAAAAAAGTTATTCTTTAAGCCTCCCTTTCTGGAGTCTCATGATTATACAAGAAACTCTTAAAAAATGGAATCTGATAAAGATTATAGACCTTATGCTTGTGGAGAAGAGTTTGAAAACATGAATCCTAAAGGCACGCGTGAACAAGCACAGACGGAAAATAAAAAGAATACCAAAATTATTTTTTTCAAGATTTCATGTTGTGGAGCCTGACTCAATTTTTGGATGTTTGGGGCTGGTAATACGGTTAATTAGATTTCACATTTGTGTTCCTTTACAAGTCACATATAGCCAGTTGTGTAGCAAAGAAGCATTCACAATCACCCCATGAGCTCTGCCCTCAGAGAAGAAAGGGGGTCAGGAGTACCACAAGACTGGAAATAAAAGCTTCTACTCCACTTACTTCAAAACTAAACATTGCACATATTTATGGCAAAGAGGACAGAACACCTGGATAGGAGTAACCTACTGGCTTGATTTAAGTGTGGGCCCCAATACTAATTTGTCTTTTATAAAGTTTTCCTTTCAAATAGCGGTGTCGAACTTCATAAATGGTCTCACATTTGTATTTTAAAACTTGTCTTCCTGTTAGACAAACATTTTGCTGTAAATCTGGAAGAGTACGTTTGTCTCCAAATGTATTGCCCCCACTGATCCTACCATGGAGCATTTGTTCTGTGACAGAATGACAGCATCCATTTAAAAAGCAGGTAGCTCTTGAGGAGTGTTTGCGTGTCAGGGTTGCAACTTTCTACGCACACAAAACCAAACACCCTTGCAACACCCCTCCTCTCAGGCCCCACCCATGCCCGGCCCCTTCTCCAAGGTCCCATCCCATTCCCACCCTCACTCACTTTCACTGAGCTGGCTCAAGGGGTTGGGGCGCAGGAGGGGGTGCAGGTTTCAGAGTGGGGCCAGAAATGAGTTCAGGGTGCAGGAGGGGGCTCTGGGCTGAGGCAGTGGATTGGGATGCAGGAGGCGGTGAGGGCTCTAACTTGGTGAGGGCTCTGGGGTGGGGCCAGGGATGAGGAATTTGGGATGCAGGAGGGGGCTCAGCCAAGGGGTTGAGAGTATGGGAGGGGGGCTCTGGGACGAGGCAAGGGGTTGGGAAAGGATACGAGCTCTGGGCCGGGGTTGTGGGTTCCAGGACAGGGCCATAAATAAGGGGTTGTGTGTGGGAGGAGACTCCAGATTGAGGCAAGAGGTTGTGGTGTGGGCTCTCACTGGGGGTGCAGGCACTGGTATGCGGCCAGGGATGAGGGATTTGGGGTGCAGGAGGGTGTGCCACACTGGCTGAGAGGTTCAGAGTATGTGAGAGGTGTGGGCTCTGGTGAGGGTCTGGGTATGAAAGGTTTGGGATGCAGGAGGGTGCTCTGAAGGGCGGGGGGAGGATCAGGGCTGAGGTGTAGGGGGGTGAGGGCTCCAGCTGGGGTGCAGGCTCCGAGATGAAGGTTTTGGAGTTAAGGGAGCGAGCTCTGGGTTTTGTGGGGGCTCAGGGCTGGGGAAAGGGCTTATCTCAGGCAGCTCCTAGTCAGTGGTGCAAAGGCAGGCTCCCTGTCTGCCCTGGCTCTGCTACCCAGAAGTGGCCAGCAGGTCCGGCTCCTAGGCAGGGGGACCAGAAGGCTCCGCACACTGCTCTCGCCCAAAGGCGCCACCACCCCAGGTTCCGTTGGCCATGGTTCCCAGCCAATGAGATTGCAGAGCTGGTGCTCAGGACTGGTGCAGCACACAGAACCCCATGGACACTCCACCTGGGAGCCGGACTTGCCGTCCATTTCCAGGGCGCAGCATGATGCCAGAAAGGTACGGACTAGCCTGCCTTAGACCTGCAGCACTGCCAACCCGACTTTTAACCGTCTGGTCAGCAGTGCTGACCAGAGCCGCCAGGATCCCTTTTTGGCCAGGCATTCCAGTCGAAAATCAGACACGTGTCAACCCTATTTCATGCTCCTCTGAGTTCCATTGCTTTGTGACAGTATGGACATTATCTGCTTTGGCCACTGTAAAGAATTAGAAACATTTTATTCTCTCTACAGTAATGGTAGGTCTTTCTTCAAGTGCCTCTCCACGCACAGATTTCACTCTGTGACTATCTAGCACTTGTCTAACTGCTTGGAGATGGGCATTAGATGCTGACTGCAGGACAGGCCTATCAAAGTGGGTATCTGATTGGAAGCCTCTAAGGAGTAATAAATAGTCCAGTATTACTAAAATAGGTGTAGAGGGATACAGCTGGCACTGAATTGTCCAAATAGAAAACCTTGTCCAGTTAGCTATATAAACCAGAGCTGAGCACACTTTTGAGCTCAAGTGCCACATCTGGGTATGAAAATTGTATGGCAGGCCATAGATGCTCTAAGAAATTGGGGGTTGGGTTGTGGGAGGGGGTGAGAGCTCCAGGGTGGGGCTGGGGATGAGGGACTGTAGGTACAGGAGAGTGCTCCGGGCTGAGACCAATGAGTTCAGAGGGCAGGAAGAGGATCAGTGCTGAGGCAGGGGTCTGCAGCAAGGGATGGGGTCAGGGGTGCAGGCTCCAGACAACGCTTATCTAAAGCAGGTCCCAGAAGCAGTGGCATCTCCCCGCTCTGGCTCCTACATGGAGGAGTGGCCAGGCAGTTCCCAGCCAATTGGAGCTGCGGGGGCTGCGCTTGGAGAGGCGCAGTGTGCGGAGCCCCCTGGCTTCCCCTATGTGCAGGAGCCAAAGATGGGACATGCCACTACTTCCACAGAGCATGGCAAGACCCCAACCCCACTCCCCAGTGGGAGCTCAAGAGCTGGATTAAAATGTCTGGAGGGCCAGATGCAGCCCTCGGGCCATAGTTTGCCCATCCCTGCTACATAAGCAAGTCTGGTTGAAGGTTTCCTACTTTGATCTTCAGCTGAACAGCTTTTTTAAGTGGACATCAGTGAGCCAGGATCCATGCTGTTAGATTAACCCATTGTTCTGTGGGACAATGTCAGCCATGGGAGCTGCACCAATATGTTCGTTAGATCAAAGTACAAGAAATGCCTGGCCCATGCTGCAGCTAATCATAATCAGTCCTGCATCTTGCCTCAGTGCTCTTGGTATCATGAGAATGGGTAGAAAGACATACGCCAGTGCTGGTATCCAGAGGATGAGAAAGGCACTGGCAGGGAGTCTTGGCTTGAACCCAGTCTGAAATAATATCCAATGCTTGTGGCAAAAATATCTAATTCTTGGGAATCCCCATTAGCAAAATCTATTAAACTAATTATTTTATGGACCATTCATGGCTGTCAGAGAATTGCCTACCAAGTTGATCTGCCAGGATGTTCTGAAGGCCGAAAAGGTGCAGAGCCACCAGTGGGATCTGGTTCAAAATGTACCCATTCCAAAGTGGTGTGGCACTGCCTCCTGACACAGGGGGTACAATCTTGTGCCTCCCTTTACCACGTGGCATTATGCATAGCTTGGTGCTGTCAGCACTTGTATTATGGATCCTTGAAGTAGACACAGGAATGATTATTACATGCCAGGCAAATGGCTGAGCGGTAGGGCTTTTTAGGACCTGAATCTCGAGGTTGCCTAGATGAGGACCCACTCTCCGCCAATCCCTGAGTGGTGGGATCTGTGACCCAAATCTTGGGAAGCAGAGGTGCAGAGAAAGGCTCTCTACTGCATGTATGAAGGCGGCCTTCCAACTGTTTAACCAGGAGAGGACTTCTGGGAAACAGGACCATAACAGCTGTGGTGTCTGCCAGGTAGATGACATTGACTGCAATCATGACCAAATATGGAGTGTAGGTGAAGTATCACATGCTGTGTGGTAAGTACATGATGTCACCTGTCCTGAAAGTCTGAGAAATCTTCTCACTGATGTTCTTGGGCGACTCTGAAGTTGGTTGAAGTTACTGTTTAGAATTTCTCTCTGGAGTCTGTCAGCACTCCTATGAACTCTATGCTCTGAGTCAGAATTAGTGGGGACTTTTTTCTGATGACTTGAAGCCTACCAAGGTCTGCTTGAAGTCCAAGTCTGTGGGGAAACAGAGAAGGCAGAGTTGTCTATGATGGACTCTGTCTCTTCCTCTACAGTTCTGAGGTCTTGTTGACTCTCTGTAATATTGGACAGGGAAGCACTGTCGGAAGGAAAGCTATTGGCATGACTGCTTCCTCCATGAGATAGGGATGCAGAGGCCCAAATAGGGCTGTGACTTTGAAGAGTTTAAGGAAGTGGAGAAAGGTCTCATTCATTACCCTTGAAAAGGAAGTCTTCATTTGTTATTTGGACCACCATGTGGGTCCCTGAAGATTGAACCATGCTGACCTCCTCATGGTCATTGCAGTGGCTATCATGCATGCTGTAGTGTCAGACATGTCTAGCACTACCTGTAGTGACATGCAGTCAGTCCTTCAACCATGATAAACTTTTGCTACTCTTGAACCATTTTGAAGGGGCTATTCAAAGTTTTTGCATGCACTTCATCAGGTTCCAGAATACTTTGAAATGTGTCAGCTGAAGCACACATGGGTGAATTCACTGCCTCATCTAGGAAGGATGGAGCGACTGCAGCAGTTCTTCCTCTGGCAGCTGATGTGCTTCCTCACCCATCTCCTTCTGCCTCTCAAGTATCAATGGCTTGTCTGAAGCAGCTTAATTTTAATTAACTGTCTCCAGGCCTAGCCCTGGAGACAGTTAATTAAACCAGCTTCCTGGAGTATGGCTGCCCACCCCAGGGTGTCCAGGAAGATCACTCTTGATAAGGCTAGAAATACTGAAGTAGAGAACACAGAGGGGTACCAAACAGGATAATCCCTACAAACCCCTGGCCTCTTTCTACTTCCCATCATGGATTCCTCCCTAGAATCCTTCCCTGGCTCCCAATGCGAAAACCAGGGAGAGAAAGGTAATTGAGATGAGTCTCTGCTATGCTCAGCAAGAGGAGGAGGAGGAAAAGGAGGAAAATTCCTGAGAAAGAGGCCACTGTGTCAGTTGTACCTTGTCTTGGAATAGGAGAATTCAGTATCTCTTTAACCTGGCATACTGACAGCTCAAACTGAAATTACCCTCAATACCTTAAGGAGAGACGACTAGTACACAGATAAGTCATACATGTGCTGAAAAATCTAGATGCCAAGATAGTGCTGAAGTAGTAGGTTCCATAGTGGAAGGTACTATGGTCACCTAGTCACTCAGTGCTGAGGATCTGGATACCGAGGCACTCAGTGCCAGGGCCAATGCCAAAAGGTCTCTACTAGAGGCAATGCAGTCAGCCAGTTAAGAGGGTACTACATATGCTGATGTGGAAGCTGGTACCAAGAAGCCAAAAGGGCCTTCTCAGATTGCATGCCTTCGGTCAGATGAACGCAAAACAGGTCATATATCTGATGACCGTTTTATCTCAGTCTGCCTGTGCTGGGGACAGCAGCATGTGCCTTGGCTCATCTTTAGAACCCTGTTCCTTTCTGCCCACCAAATATCACCACTGATGCAAAGGCAGACAAACAGGATCTCAGAGTCGATGTGGCCTGGGCACTCTTGGTGGAATCATGGCTCATCAGATCAGAGACAGAGACTGCCCTCAGTGGTTCAGGTTTGCTTGTAGCCTCTTTCTCTCTGTCCAAGGGAACATGTATTGACCTCTCTAGGAAGAACGGCTTCAGACACAAGTGTGCTTGGAGAAAGAATAGATGGAACATCACACCAGGATTTGGTTTCCAAGACAGAACAATCACTGTTAGCGTCTGTCATCAATAGGCACTGAAGCATCACACGGGTGATAATCCTGGTCACTTGACTTCTACCATAATATGAGTACCTGTACTTAAGGGGGAGGAGGAACAGAAAGGAGAGAAGGGGTTAACTACAGTAACACTGATCGAAGGATGTTTCTTTATATTTTTGTGTTTGTGTGTGTTTTGCCCGTGGGTATAACAGAAACTACACTATCTAAATATTATATATCAGCCTAAGGATTATTACACAATACGGAGAAAGTGGACACTGTAGGGGTTCTGTCTCATGAAACAAGTAACTGAGGGACAGTTGGGCCTGCTCTGCCCTATATGCCCTGGGACAGGAGGGCACAGACTTCATCCAAAAGGATGTTGCTAGCCCCAAGAATCCATGCTCTCAGCATGGGGCACATCCACACCAAGGGTGAAATCCGTGTGGACATTCACTTTAAGACCACCGTTAGCGGACATGGACTATGCTTGGGGCATTTACTCACTAAATCTGTCTAATGAAAACTGAGTTACTCTCTCTTGTTCCATGCAACAGAACATCCTGGAATACTGTGGTAGCAGAAATTTTACCTGTATCGTGTTTATTTCTGTACCCCATTTAGAACTTTCACTTTCTGTAAGTATTAAATACCAAAGATAGATTATGCTCTAAAATGATTAGACATACATTACTATTTACTGAATACTTTGTTTGGAAATGAGCCAAGAGAAGGCAGATTTCAGAAGGATGGATTCTTGTAGCCATTACACAGAGGTAGACCATCACTTCTGTTAATACCCCTACAAAACAGATTCAGCCCCAGGATTCTCTCTCCTTTAGCTCCTACTCACCAATTGTTTCTCTACTATTCTTTACAACTACATCAGGAGACTGTCATGTCTAGAATATAGTAGCCATAAGTACAAGATATACAGATCAGAGTTCTTTGCACCCTCTTAAATCATTCGTCACCCTGTCAATAACAAAAGAACACCTCTGAGTTTAGATGACTTCATTTCCTAGTGCAAAAACATAAATGCTGTCAGTGAGTGTATTAAATCAAAACCAACTGTCTAGCTTGCTGTCCCCCATCGGCATATATCACACATGCACGCATCTATCATCTGAACAGTAAAATTTTGATTCATTATACCTTTTAATATACAATTCATAATAATGGAGAGAAATGTAGTGCGTAATATAGCTACTGTTTTTTGCAGCTTAAGTGAACATTTACGAAGTACTATGTGAAAATAAAACATCTGCTAGCATAGCTGAGAAACCATACCAGCTAACACCATATGACACATACTTTGTAGATTTACGGCTAATACTGCCAGCAAGCAGACAAATGTCTCAAAATTCCTGAGAGGGAGCTCTACTGTAGAACTAAATAAAGTCTCTCAGGTCTAAGATTAATGCTTCTACCATTAAGAAAAAGGCATACTAGTAGTTCTTCCTAGTAGTAGTTTTCCAAGTCCCCCTTAAAATCCCTATTTCTACAGACACTTATGCAAAAAGTGGCCCAACTGAAATAAATGTAATTGCACAAGAACATGCTTAACTTTACTCAGAGAAGTGTTTAAGATGGATTCCTAAAACTTATTTTCTTGTTGCTTATAAGGAATGAGAAACTTGATCATTAAAATAATAACCTATTAAAATCATAAAGATGGGACGTACTGTAGAACAGACAGACAAACAGGGTACCCTTACCCTTTTCCACTACTTATTTGCTGAATTCACTCATTGCATTGCATTTAAAATAAAAGTGTACGTTCCTGGAGCAGAGACCTTTATTATTATTCCTGTCATGTATCTAGAAAACTATCATGTGCTATGTAACAGTTACAATGCAAATTTGCATTTAGAAGATTATTCCCCTTTTACTATTACCACCACATACACACACAAAAACATACCAGACCCACTAAGAAATTCTCATTTTTCACCAGTGCCATCCTGCTGGTTGTCAGAGGTGGAGGGACAGTAGCATTCCAAGTAATTAAGGATGTTTTTTTTTTTTTTTTGCCAATATGCATATTTAAAAGTTCTCAATACGGACACATTAAGTTCACCACTGAGATGTCCTAAAGAATAAAAGACTCGCAAAGCAAAGGAACAAAAGACAGTAAAACCCAGCTGTAAAACACAACATACTAGGGAGGTAACACAACATACTAGGGAGGTAAACAGCATTTTTAAAAAGTACCCGTTTAAATTAAAATTGTATTGGTTAACCATTTAATGCTTAAGTTCACAATCTACCCCACACTGCTGTCTCTCCTTGGAAGTGGAGTACAGTGGGCTGTTATCTGATACCACTGAAGAGAGTCTTTGGAACCCCCTTTCAGGTAGCTGAAACAAGCTATCAAATTCCCCCTCAAATCTTCTCTTCTGCAGACTAAATAATCCCAGTTCCTTCAGGCTCTCCTCATAAGGCATGTGCTCCAGCCCCCTAATCATTTTTGTTGCCCTTCCCTGGACTCTTTCCAGTTTTTCCACATCCTTCTTGCGGCGTGGGGCCCAAAATTGGATGCAATACTCCAGATGAGGCATCACCAATGCCGAACAGAGGGGAATGATCATGTCCTTTGATCTGCTGGCAATGATCCTACTTATACAGCCCAAAATGCCGTTAATCTTCTTGGCAACAAGGGCACATTGTTGACTCATATCCAGCTTCTTGTCCATTGTAATCCCTAGGTGCTTCTCTGCAGAACTGCTGCTTAGCCAGTTGGTTCCCAGACTGTAGCAGTGCATGGGATTCTTCCATCCTAAGTGCAGGACTCTGCACTTCTCCTTGCTGAGCCTTATCATATTTCTTTTGGTCCAATCCTCTAATTTGTCTAGGTCCCTCTGTATCCTATCCTTACTCTCCAACATATGTACCACTCCTTCCAGTTTAATGTCATCTGCAAACTTGTGGAAGGTGCAGTCCAGTATCTTCATTAATGATCTGGAGGATGATGTGAACAAAACCGGCCCCAGGATCGACACTTAGGGCATTCTGCTTGATATCAGCTGCCAACTAGACATGAAGTCATTGATCTCTACCTGTTGAGCCCTATGATCTAGACAGCTATCTATCCACCTTATAGTCCATTCATCCAGCCCTTACTACTTTAACTTGCTAGCAAGAATACTGTGGGAGACCATATCAAAAGCTTTGCTAAAGTCAAGGAATAATACATCCACTGCTTTCCTCTCATCCACAGGGGCACTGTCATCTCAAACTATATGCTGAACATATGAAAGTATGTGTAGCTAATATTCAGAATACTAATTACATAATTAATTTGTTTATAAAATACTTGTACTAGAATATTTTCTTGAAGTTCAGATAATACAGAAAAGTTACTAAAAATAGAATTCATTAATACAATAACTACAATCAAATCTCATGCCTCAGAGTTTCAGCTAGTCACATTCAGGGGTCAGGAAGGAATATTTTCTCTCCCCATGCAAAACTGGCCAAGTGTACTCTCAGGTTTTCTGCCTTCCTCTGAAGCATCACAGATTGGCCAGAGCAGGAAATGTAACACAGGATGGGGTAGATCAATGCCCTGAGGTGGTACAGAGCATCTTCTTTCTTGGATCGCTGGCTGAAGTGTCTTGCTCAGGATCAAACTGACCACCAGATTTGGGGTCAAGAAGGAATTCTTCCTTCCAGTCAGATAGACAGAGACCTTGAGGAGTTTTCACCTGTCTGCAGCATGGGAAGTCAATCACTTTCTAGGATCATTTATACATCTGACCTAACCAATTCCCTCCCTTTGCAGTGGCCTGATCTCTGTCTGTGGCATACAAGTTCGGGCATGCCTACTGTGCACCTGGGAGCCAGCCTCCCAGACAGGTCAACAGACTCATGCTAGAACTCCAAAAATAGCTGTGCAGATGTTGTTTAATATTATACCTTGGGTTATCAAGTTCACAGCCCCCAGGCTCCAGAGCCAAATCCCCGACCAAGACACAACATCTACACAACTATTTTTAGCAAGGTGGCACAAGACACACTAGCTGCAGACCCAGACTGCAAGGCTCATTCCCAGATACAGTGTAGACATGTCTCAGGTCTTTTGAGAACTGAAATGCTTGCATCTACCATCATTAGGCTTAAGATAGGGCTATCTGGATGAAATGTAATGGGACAGACAATGATCTGAGGGTTCCTTCCGGCCTTGAACTATGAATTCTTAGCGCTACATATACTCTTATTTTAAAATGTTAGTCTTAGACTTTCAAGAAGTTGGTCTGATCTCAAAAAAGTCAGTTTCATGTAAATATTTGCCTGTCAGGATGCAATGTTCATCACTAAAGAATTCTACCCACAAGCCAGAACAACTTGAAAACAAAATGCAATCAGCACCTGAAGCACTCCCTTAGATCTGTAAGTTAAGTAATTTTCTTTAGCTACCATCATAAATATGAATGTTTAACAAAAGTTCTTTTTAATGTCAGAGTTTCTTGATCAAAGCGTACCTAATTTTTAAGATACTTAAAGGTATGAAAGAACCCTTTGTTTATTGTTACTGGCTACGAAGTTATTCAAAGTTTTAAGACAAAACATATATCATGGCAAAAATGTCATTAAGTTATCCCAAGGAATGCTGACGCATGGTGAAAGATTTTGCAAAGTTATTCTTAAAGAGACAGATAGAAAAAAACTGGCCACCCAAGGCAAGCAGATATTTGGGAAGAAAAGGGAAAAAAGAAGCTGGCTGTCTCTTTGGAGTAGAGAAGCAGCACAGTGGCCCCAACAAATCTACTCCTTTAGTAGTATAAGAGGGGATGGTAAGGGAGCAGATCCATCCAGGCTACTTGTTACTGAAGGAAGGGAGAAGCCTCCCCCACAAAAAAGGTAGAGCAGGCCCTAAGCCGCTGCTCCTCTAATAGCAAAAGAGGACAAGCAAAAAGCAAAGGGCCCAAGTTCAAGAGAAGAGCAGTAGAGGCGAGAGCAACAATAAGAAGGCAGGACACTAATTGGTTTAATGTGCAGGAACAGCAATAACTGGGCACATGGAACTTACTAGATAAAACTATTTGGGGGAATGCAGATACGGTACTTAATTTAAATAGGTGTGGTAGTACAGGTATTTTTAATTCAGGCTAGAACAGGCATGAGCAAACTCTGAGGGCCACATCGGGGTTGCAAAATTGTACGGAGGGCCACGTAGGAAAGGCTGTACCTCCCCAAACAGCCTGGCCCTGCTCCCTATTGACCCCCACCCAATTCCCACCCCCAACTGTACCCCTCAGAACTCTCAACCAACCCAACCCCCCCCTTGTCCCTTGATCGCCCTCTACAAAGACTCCCCTGGCTCCTAACTCCCCCGCTTCTTGTCCCCCAAGCACCCCCTCCCAAGACCTCCCACTCTAACTGCCTCCCCATGACCCCATCCCCTACCTAACCCCGCTCCCTGTTCCCTGACTGCCCCAACTCCTATCCACCACCCCACCCCGACAGTCTCCCAGGACTCCCACACCCTACACAACCCCCCCTCATTTCCTGTCTGCCCTCCCCCCACAACCTCCTCCCCATCCAACCGCATCCTGCTCCCTGTCCTTAATAACCACCCCCTGGAACTCCCTGCCCGTTATCCAACCTCCCAGCCCCCTTACCACACCACTCAGAACAGCATGTCTGGCTCCATGCAGCCCGCTGGAGCTAGACACGCTGCCCTGCAAGAGCACACAGCCCCGCCGAAGCCAGCCATGCTGCTGCAGCACTGCCTGGCAGGAGCTACAGACCAGAGTGCTGCCCACATGGCACGCTTGAGGCTGTGGGGAGGGGGAACAGCAGGGGAGATGGGAGGGGCTAGCCTCCCCAACCAGGAGCTCAGGAGCCGGGCAGGATGGGCCCACAGGCCGGATGTGGCCCACAGACCATAGTTTGTTCACTCCTGGGCTAGAAGGATCAGTCTTCAGGCATGTAGGTATCAAGGAAGTTTTCAAACTGAGTTTTGTTTTTTTAAACTCACAACTTTTCTCACTTTCAAGAATGCGAGTACTTGGGATGCAGTATTGCAACCTTTCACTTCAAAGTGAAGACTGTGCAAGTAACCAGGCTAATCACTTGAGTGAAAGTTATGGGAATGAGCCCTAAAACAGAATTTTTATTTAGGACTTCATTTGTTCCTGCTGCTTATTCCTCACCTGACAATGCTTCTGGTATTACAAGTGGTTGCTGTGAAAGTGATTATGTCATCATAAAGAAAGGATTAGTGACTTCAGGTGAGAAAAACAGGATTTCATCTTCTCCTGCTGCATAAGACCCAAGATTGTTTTTCATGCAGCAATCCCTAGTAGAGGAGGAGAAAGAGTGATATACATGTTCTCCAAAAAAGTGTTGGTTTTTATCAATATAAAATTGAAGAATGCAATTCAGCTTTGTTTTCAGTCTCCTCTAGCCTTTAGCTGTAAAAAACAAACGATTTGATTATCCTGCTTCTGAATTCCTACAAGAGGATTTTAAATGAATACCAGATTTTCATGTTAGAAGCAAACCATGAAGAACAGTTGTGTTGGCTGATGAAAAATATTTTTCTCTGCTTCAAAAAAATGCCCTTCAAACCACTGCATTTTTTTCCAATTCAGGAAATTGTTTTAGATTAAGAAGTATATTTACAGCTGAATATTTATCCAGAGCTTGATAGCATGATTTCCTTTCTTCATGGTTTAGATCAGTAAAGTTACTGGCAAGTAACATAAACCCATACACTTTTAAATTTTACACATTTATTAAGATTAAAAATTTTACCTTCAGATTAGAGCAATACATGGACAAAGAAACAGAAGATAATCATTAAAGATTAACCTTTGATAAAAGATCACTATACTGAGCCTTAAGTGGTGAGATAACCAGACTATAATTAGGAGGATGTTTCATATTAATGAATACTTAACAATTCTTCTAAGGCACACACACTATTTCACATCCTGGATTCAAACAAGACACACTAAAAAGTGCCATACTTGTACTTATTTTAAAAAGTGCTCAAGGATATATTGAAGATGCTGTTCCAGTCAATGTCCACTAATCCTTCTTCTTCTAGGAGCCCAAGCCTGCAGCCAAGCAAGCTCGCAGCCAAGCAAGCTCACATCCAGCCCAGCATGTTTGGACCCAGAGGAGTCTGTCTAATCTTATTTTTAAGCTCACAGTTTAAATATGGGTGGAAGGAGGAGGAAGAAGAGGGGGATGATGTTACAACCCTGGTCCAGTACACCACCCAAATCCCACCAAACGGTTCCCAAACCAATTCCTTTAGCTTTGCCCCTGACAGGCCTATTATTGGTCCCCGGAGAGGTTGCCGACAGGATGGAGGATGCTCAGCCCGCGATACAGCACAGCTCACGGGTTAGTCAGTTTCCCCACACCTCATCCTGAACAGGAGGGAACAAGCCTCCCTCGCGGCAAGAACCTGAAAGCAATCCCGCGCCCGAGCAGCTCCAGGGCCGCGGTGGGAGCGGCAGACTGCAGAGCTCCCAGCTGGGCGCTGGCTGCTCAGGTGCAGCATCCCGCGAGCAGCGAGCTCCCCGAGCGCGCCCCAGCACCCCCCAAGGCCCGGGGCTCACCTCAGCGGCGGGGATGTTCACCACACCTGTCGATCGCCTCTTCTCCCGCAGCTTCCTCTTCTCGATCTGCCCCTTCCCCTTCCTGGCGCTGGGACCGGAGCTTTTCCCCTTCGCCGCCGCCTTCTCCTCCTCCGGGGAGCCGGGCGCGGCGGGGGGCTTCCCCGCAGGCTCGGCCGCTCTGCCCCCGGCTGGGGGCGGGGGCTCCTTGGAGCCGGCTCTGGCGGAGAGCGGGACACAGTTCGTGCCCCCGCTGGGGGCCGGGGCGCCCCGCTCCGGGGGGTGCGGCGGGGCGGCCAGGGCGGCGGGGTGCAGGGAGCTGTTCAGCTCGGCAGCCGGGGCGGCGCTCCCGGGGGCTTTGCCGTCAGTCCCGGCCGCTGTCCCGGGCAGCGGGGGCGCCTGCTTCGCCCGCATCTTCTCGCGCTTGGCTTTCCACTCCTCCAGAAAGTCCGTGGTGCTGCCCGCGCTGCTCCTGTAGCCGCCGGACGCCATGTTCCCAGCGGGGCAGGCGGGTCCAGGCACCACCGCCTGGGGAGAGCACAGGGGAGCCTGTGAGACGGCCCCGCCCAACCCACGTCCCTCCCACCCATCCCCGGGACCTCGCACTAGCCCCCCCCCCCGCCCAACCCCGCCGGGACCCCTCACTAGCCCCCCACCTCCAGGAGCCCCCTATGAATCCCCAACTATCCGCTCCCCCGGAAAGCGCCGCTCAACACCCCCGCCCCAAAACACCCCCCCCCCGAAGACACTTGTCCACCCCGCCACCAATCCCCCTCCCACCCCACAGGGGAACGCCGACCCCTGCAGCAAGTCACCGCGCGCCGCACGCTCCGGCTGCTCCCGCGCCCCCGTCTGGGTCAGAGCAGCGGGCCCGGGGGGTGAGTCACTACCGGGCTAGTCCCGGGCCCTCCGGCGGGGGCTCCGCGCTCCCCGCTACAGGGGCCACCCCGCCCGGGGAGGCTCCGCCGGGGAGTCCCGGCCCCGCACGCACCACCCGGCCCGACTCCCCCGCTCCCTACGGGGCTGCCCCCCTACCTCGCCGCTGCGGGGAAAGGGGCCGCGGCGCTGCCTGCCCTGGCCGGCTCCAGGTGAGTCTCGGCTGCCCGCACTGCCCCGCTCCCGGAAGGAGCTGAGCGGCCCCGGCCGCTCCGAAGTTTCCCGAGCGCCCCGGGCCGGGCGGCAGCGAGCGGAGCCGAAGCGCGGGCGGAAGCGGCCGACAGGGCTTTAACAATGGGGTGCGGCGGCGGCGGCGGCGGCGGAGGAGGGGAACCCGCCCTGCCAGTGCCCGGGAGCGCGGCGTCCTGCCCGCAGCGCCCGCCCCGCGCGCGGACACCTGCCCGGACGTGGCGAGCCCAGCGGGGGGACCCGGCTTCTCTCCTCAGGGGTCCTTGTGGGACAGCTCGCGTCCGGCAGCGCAGAGCGGTGGCCCTGTGTGGGGAGAGCCCGCTCCCGCCAGCAGCTCTGCCGCGCCGAAGCCCGGTCCCCAGCCGAGATGGACAGTTCCCACCTAGCCGGAGACCACCTGTGTTTACAGAAAGAGCCGAGGGCCACTGCCACCCACTCAGGGCTTTGCTTAGCTAGTCCCACAGCTCAGAGGTTATCGCCAAAGCCGCCCCCGCCGCCCAGCTCTTCCAGCTGCAAAGCCGGCTGGAAAATGTAAATTGTAAGGTCTCTGGCACAAGGACAGTCCGTGTTTGTACAGCACCTTGCACAATGTGATCTTGGTTTTCCAGGTGCCACCACAATATACAGTAATGATAATGGGGCTTCGGGGAAGAATCTGGCCCTACAGTCTGACCAGAAATACCATGAGAACATCCTTTCCTGCTTTGTGCTTGTGGTTCCGCAGAAAAGGAGACATACAAACTTATCTGAACACTTCACAACCTCCAAAATATTGAATCCAAAGATCTGAGAAAGGGTGTTTTTATTCAACAGACCCATTGTCAGATCCTGCCTACAATACATGTAAGAAACAATTGGTTTAATAGTATGTGTTACTGTTATTTTATTCCTTCTATTAAAATCTTTTCTTGTTTAACAGCCCTGTATGTACAGTAGACTGAATGATGCTTTGTGGCATCTCTAACTGATCACAACTCATATGAATTACTCTGTATGCCATACTAACTTCCTTTTGCTGTCCACAGATCTGGTAACTGACAAACTGAAATTTGTCATCTACATTAATTCCCTCAGAATTTATTTGCTTCTGAAAATGAAAGATGGCTAGAGTAAAAACAAGGCATTCTCTCTTTCTCTCTCTCTCTCTCTGGCAAACATTGAGGCATCTTCCCATTTTAAATAATATTGGGGCTATCCGGTCCTTGAGACTGTAGCTATGTAGGTCTCACTATCAAGTGCAGCACATGGTTTGGTTAAAGTGTACAGTATTCATGGACACCCTAAAGTTTTGTAGATCAACCAGCAGAAGTTTGCCTAGGAAGCACGATCAACCAAGATTTATTTCCCTTAATATCTTGGTAGATACCCTGAAATGTAACTGAATTTTCAGACATTAGTGGTTTTAATGTTGTAGAACTTCATGACCACTTTTTCCTGGTTCACAGGGGGTATATTTACTAAATTGAATGATTTGCTTATTTCAGTAGATGCAGGCATCTTGGGATAGTGGAAGGGAGCTGTGATGCCATGATATAGAAGTTTGTGTCACAAACAAAGGAAATCCAGATACCTGGGACTGTGGAAGTTGGAGCATTGTCATCCATCTTTTTCCTGTCTCATTTAGATTCCATTGCAAATATGGCCATCTGGTTAATAAGCCTCTTAATGGATTTTAAAATGTAAACTCTTCAGGAGGGGGGTATCCATTGTGTGTTTAGCACAATGGTGCCCTAGTCTCTGACTGGGGCCTCTAGGCATTCATACAATATAAATAATGGACTTAGTTCATGGTTCTACTTTGACCTCATGTACCTCTCCTCCTTGCTCTCCTCTCTAGTGTTAGCACTCCTGTCACCTGGCTAACATTCAATGGCTCTTTGGTGATCATTTAATTCACTTCTAATTTTCACTCCCTGTATTTTTGAAGGGCACCTGTGAGGAAAAAAGTTCACACTTGAGACTTGTCAGTCTAGAATGATTCCTCTTGTATTTTTCAGTCCAAATCTTTCAATTTAATCCTTTGGGATATTTTGGAAAACTTTCAATAAGCAGGAAGTAACTTCAGAAAAGTTAATTCTGCACTAGTACTAAAATTATTTAACACAGTATTCAATCAACAATATGTACAAAGCACAGCTGGTTAACGTTTTTCTAATTTCCATTTATGAATGACGTTTGTTAAAAAAAATAATAATTTTGTCTAAACCCTCTCAAAAAAAGTTGATGAAAGTTCTCAGATTTGCTTGTGGTTGTTTTTTTGTTTGTTTTTGTTATTCCACGGGCCGTAGAGCTGTCAATTTTGAAAATGATTGTAATGTAAAAACAGTAAAATGAAATAGCCTTCAGATGAGTTCTGAATTTATGTGACAGATATTGCTTCTACTCTGCAGCACTCTTCCTGACAGTATGCACAGGGGCATTCTCTTCAGAGAGAGATGCATACAACACAATACCAATTCTTCTCCACTGCACACACTCCCCAGAGTCGCTGATGAGGCGAAAAAATCACTAAAACGCACCCAATGTGGAGAAAGTATTCTTTCTGGGTAATATATTGGTTATGTGATTTTCCATCCCTTCTGGGCTGTAGCTGCATCAGCCATTGTTAGATGTTTTTGCTTCCCAAAAAATGTTGTTGTTTTTTAATGCCAAAAAAGGGTCTGTGACCCTCACAGTCTGTTATTTATTAACAGAAGTTATGTTGTGGTCAGGTTGGTTTAAGTGCCCAATGCAAAAATGCTGACTGTCAGATGTTTGCATCTTAATAAGAGTGGCTGTGCTGGTGAGCTTTCAGGGATAAAGTCCCAAATAGTTTTAGTATCACACTGCATGTTTTCCTCAGCCACAACTGGAAGACGCTTACAAAGTTGGAAAACATTTTCAAAACAGCCTTTTCCTTCTAAAAATCTTAAGCACATGATATTTTCAAGGCCTAGAAATGCACTTTTATTTTATAAGTTAAGTATTAAACAGCATGAAGACAGAGGATCATAAGCCTAAAAGAGTGAATTTTAAATATTTAAATATTTAAATATATTTTAAATATACTTTTATTATGGAGTGAGAGTCTCTTCTCCTTAGTTAAGGTTGCAACTAGGATTTGGAAGGCTAATTTTGACCTCCTTTGTTAATCAAAAAACAATAAACGCTCATGTTTCAAATGTATATGGTTTAACCTGATGTGCATTCTTAAAAACTTGGGAAAAGTTAGTATATATTTTGTGAGACTTAGCACCTTAAAATTGTTCCTTTTTAAAAGGTTGCATGTTGTTTAATGTTTCTGTCTTCGTCTAGCAGTGCAACGAAATTACTCAGGCACTTCCCATCCAAAATTCCACACACGTACATTTTAACATAAACTTATGCAAAGAGGCAGTTTACAAGGGCAGGATAGTAAAATGTTAAAGAAATTTACATTATTGTCCTAATAAACAGGGCTGGCTCCAGCTTTTTTGCCACCTCAAGCGGCGAAAAAAACAAACCAAAAAAATCTCTCAAGTCGTGGAGCTGCCACCAAAACGCTGCCGGATGAAGACGCCGAGAGGGAGTCAACTCTGAAAGATGAAGCAGTGAAGAGGGTAGTGCTGCTGAAAGAAGCAGAGCACCAGTGCGTGGAGCCAGCCCTGCTAATAAAGCAGGGCCTGAGCGCAACTTCATGGCATTTCTCCATTTGTCTGCTACACACAACTTTTGAAACCCAGTGAAAATCCTCCATACTCATTTCCCCACTGAAATTTACCCTTCTCACCACCTTTAGAAAAATCTCCTCCTTTTGGGAGATCTCCCCCAACATCTCTCTCTCTCTCTCCTTTACTTTAGTTCCACCCCACGCACTTTACCTAACCTCCCTATGAAATACCCACTCTCCCTAGGGCCATCTCTCTGAAAGCAGAGATTCTGTCAACTATAAAACACATTAAAGGGGTCATCATGTTTATAATATGAAAGCCAAAGAAGTGTAGTCTCATTTCCATGATTAATAAACTGTCCCAAATAGAACAGATTTAATTTAAAATGCACCCAGTCCTATACAAAATTTTAAAGAATACCGTTGATTATTTAATTACGAAGTCTACTTTGTTCCTATTGCATCAAACTCCATTTTTCCCACTATTACTAAAATTTCTGCTGCCCTGATTACCATAGTATATGGGTGCCTCACATCCTTAAAATAATTTTAAAAGTATATACTAATGCCCCCATAAGGTAGTCAAAAAACTATGACTCTGTAGGCTTGTTAATAGCAATATAAGATGGAAACAAGGTGGAAAAATAGGTTTGTGGGAAAATAATGGTATCATTATTCACATAGAAGAAGCAGAATTACAAATCCATAAATTCAAGGTAATATGGTTATTATCTGCTCAAGATCAAAAAAACCTTATTTCTATTTATGGTACATAACACTTCCATTAGCAGTTGCCAGATTGTTTATCAGCATATGATGGCCTCCATTAGTGCCTAATGCAGATTCTTTATACATTCCAACAAGCTACTGTTACTAAAACTGAGGAGCTCCAACCATTTTATCAACAGTTGTGCAGCCTTCCACTCTTCTCAAACATCATCTAAACGTATTCACATCTGTACAGACAACCCTTTATATGAATTTAAGCCATGATTTCATTCTGTTCTTACTGGCTTAATAGATCCAATATGTGACACAAAATGACATTCCAACTCCTGCCATCTTACCTCTCCAAACAAGAAAGTATGTAAAACTCTCTAGATCTGAATATTCAGAAACCAAAACCAACAGTTACTGGCTCTCTGTCAATTTGTGTCTTGTGTGTACTAGTTAACAGAAACTCAAATACCTTTAGGGCTCTTTTACATCAACAGCTCAATAAATCTTACCATTTATTTTGATACTCCCGAGGACCAATATGGAACCATTAAAATAGCTTATGCCCTGATCCTGCTACACTTTGGCAGAGCTCAAGTGTCTTCACTAGGGCTCTCTGCAGGAAAATGGGAGCTCTGCATGCACATTGCAGTCCTCCAGACCATGTAGTATGGAACATTATGGAATGCATTATGGAATGCAAACATGTGATAGTAACACTACCATGTCCCAAAGCATCAGAGTTATGGATGACAGGTCTCCTCAAAAAGATGGTGCAGAGTAACATGCTTGGCCTTGTTAGATGCTGCATGCCTGGTTTTACATGAGCCTTGCGGTTGACTTGGAGATTATATTTGTTTTTATTTTTTTTCTGATCAACAATATTTCAAGCTTCTACATGCATTAATAGAGTGGACAATAAAGGAACAGCCCTGTAAAGAGAGGCAGTCAAATATCTTAGGAATTTAGTAATTAGCTGACAGTGTCCAAACCAAACACAAAAGAAATCACAGTCCTTGACCCCACAGGCAACCAACCAAAGGCCATGCTATTTCTGTGAGGGGTTTATGGGGGAGTTAGGTGTTCAATTGTATTGAGCTCATAGCAGAATTGGGACCTAAGAAATCAAGCACCATTCAAGGGGAAGGAGAGGTTTTAAAAAAAAACACAGTAAAACATAATTTTGCAAAAATAATAAATGGCTGAAGTTAAAGTTGTTCACAATTTCACTCATACATCATATTTTGAAAGATGTGTAATTTCACTATAAAAATTGCTTACAGAGATAAAATTTAGGTGTAAATTGTTTTGGGAGAAACTATAGCAAAATCTGTATGACTATAATTATAATTAAAAAAATATGGAGGATATTTAAAACATTTAAGTGTCTTAAATACTACTTATTTGTTATTTGTTTTTCATAAGATACTATAATTCCATACCTGTTTTGAGAGAAAAATCAAGCCTGCCAAATTAGTTTGTTTATTTAAACATGGATCAGTTTTGCTGTGAATGGGTATTTAAAAGAGTAGGAATTCTAACACAGAAAGTTACTTGAAAAGAATGTAAATTTCTGAGCCCCAAACCTGAGAAAATTCACAATTAGTGTTCAGATGTACCATTTGTTCTACAGCTATGGATAGGCACAACAGGAAATTACCTTAATTACTTCCCTATTGTTCCTCCTGTGATCTGTTTCACCAGAAACTGTAAATAGATTTGCTTTTACTTTTTTGATAATAACTTGAAGCCAAATTTTGGCAGACCTTTAAAAATTCTATGAAAACCTCATTAAAGATGTAAATCCTGCACCTCCTCCTCCCATAGATTGAGTAGGCCCTTATTTATAGAACTGGTCAAAAAACTAAAACCTGTTTTCTAGTAAAATTTTTAAAAAATGTTTTAATTTCAAAGGATGCAAAACTGATCTTTTTGAGATGGTTTTTTTTGTATTTTTCCCCAAAATTTATCAACATTACCAGAAATGTTAATGAATGTTTTTGATTAAATGACAATAACTGTTTTGATAAAGTTTTTGAAAAAGGACCATGAATTCTTCTTGCAAAACATAAATTTCAACAAAATCAACAATTAACTAAAAAGTCATTTCTGAAACAAGACTTTTTTTATTTAAAAGCACTTCAAGCAGTTTTACTTATGACACACGTAGTCCCATTGACATGAGCAAAGGTGGCAAAATTGGGTGTTTTATTTTCCTGTGCAGTACTTCCTTTTCTATCATTCTTGACTGATTACCTAAGTGTTTAATATAAATAGAAATTCCGTCTTTTATAACCAGCCTCTTCCTGCTTAATGTATTCAGTGATGCCACAATTCAGAATTTATGACATCACGGGTAGCTCTCTTCATTAAAATACTGGATTGTAAACATCTGTTGATTATTTGTACACATCAAAGCCATCGTAAATGAAAATGTGGAATGTTCTTCCAAAGGATATGGTGAAAGTTCCATCATGAGTCATTTAAATCAGACTAGACAAAGCACTAGAAAATATCGTGAAAGAAAACAGCATAGGCAGTGGAACGGAATGGATGACGTACTTAGAGCTTGTCTAAAAAGGGAGATTGGTAGCTCTTGTGGAATAAACTTATCTGCAATAGCTACTCTGGAATAGCTCTCCATGTAGACACACTGTTCCAGAATAAAAGTGATTTTTATTCCAAAATTGAGTGTCCACACAGGGAGCTATTTCAGAATACCTTACTCTGGAATAGTTTATTTTGCCGTCACTACGCTGGTCAATTTTCCTATGTAGACAAGGCTTAAGTGTTTTAAATATCTAATTCTTGTTGTTTGAGATTCATGAAGAGGTGGAAGGAGACTGATCGGGAAAGAGCGAGCATCTGCCCAGAAAATGTCTTGATGGGAAAGAAAACAAAAGAAAAAAATATGATAATTGAATCAGCCGGGTACAGGCAAAGGGGAGAAGGGAATGGTTCCTAAAGAGAGAATAATTGGGATGTGGGCCATGGATGGATTAAGTAGGGACAGAATGGTATTGGGTAATAAGTGTTCAACTACTATACTGACGAACATGGTACAAGAACCAAAATGGATTAGAAGTGATGGAGAGGAAATGAAGTGAGCAAGGAGAGTAACTAGGATGTCATGTGGAGAGTGAAATGTGGTTAGGGGACGGCTGGGAAAGTAGAGGAATTTCTTATGAGGAAAGATTTGATTGGAACCTTTGAGTTCATCAGAGATCTGTGTGTCTGAGCAGGGGATTACCAAACATGTTAATGAATGGTGGAAAAAAGTAGTGGGAGAGGGACAAGTGGAGGAAGAGACAAGTGGAGCAGGAGCAGCAAGGGAGAACTGTGTGTGTGTGGAAGCCACTGAAGTGCTAGAAAGACAAGCTGAGGAAAGAAGTTGTAGTAGTAGGAGGTGGCTGGGGAACTTTTGCAATGCAGGAGAGTTGCAGGAGTGAGTAGGAAAGACGTAGGCGGGAAGCAGCAGGATTAGTAATGGAGAGGTGGGTAAGGAGGTATTTAAATGGGGTGAGGCTGGGCGTGGGACTAGAAAGGCCACTGGGAAAGAGGCATCTGGAAAGCAATTGCATCAGGGGAGTGGTGCTTGGCTGGAGCCACTGAATCAGGGGAGAGATGGAAAGACCAGCTAAGAGGAGGAAGGCAGAGAGAAGCTGTAGCTAGAAAGAAGAGAGCAAATGGGCTGGGATGAGAGAAGCATTATAGTGGAAAGGAGGGAGCAGCAGAAGCCGGGGAGGCAGCTTGGGAAGAAGAGCTGGAAAACAGATGGTGAAGGAAGAACTGAAGAGCAATAGGAAGATTGCTGAGGGGCAAAAAGGAGTTGCTGGGGAAACTGGCAGCCAGGGAGAAGCTGATGGGTGGGCATGTTTGTGTTATTGAAAAGTTTTGTGAGGACAGACATACTGCAGCAGGTTGTTGGCTGAGCAAAGTGAGGTCTTACGCTCAGGATGATGAATCGATTAAAAAAAAGAGAATCTCTTTTTGCCTGTTTGCCTGTAACATGATAATTTTTGAATGCTGTATCTGATTAATTCCAAAGTTTCAGGGAATGTTCTAGGCTTCAGTGGCCAAAACCTTTTTGATTTTAATTCTGACACCCTCATTGACTTATCGGAAAGAAGAGCAATAAGAACGGTGAAGTGGAATGGGGCAAATGGAGCCCCTGATATGGAGGAAGTAGGGGGTGCACAGAGCTCCTGGTTCGGGGAGCACATGGGAATCTTTGGCACAATGTGGAGGGAAATAGGAGACCCCAGTATGAGCAAGAATGACAACATGGGGGAAAGGGAAGAGAATGACGGGGACAATGAAGGACAATAGCTTGGGGAACACACAGTGCCCCTGCCACATGGCAGAGGATAGAATGGGTCACACAAGGGGGAGAATGAAGGACACAGAATCCCTGGAATAAGGGAGGGGTGAGGAGGTTGCTGGGGGTTCCTGAAAGATAGGGGATGGAAGGGCAGCACATAGCGAGTTTGAGGGGGAAGGTTCTCCTGGAGCACAAAATGTGCTTGACCTACAACAGCAACAGAGTTTACAAAAGCAGACAAAAGCCCTCTAGTTTACACAGTGACCCTGACATGCTGTGCTGGTAAAGTGAGGTGATGGGATTAATAGTGGGTTTCTTATTTTTTAATATTTCAGCTAGATACAGTGCTGATGTAAAGCACTGGCTAGTCAGCCTTAGAGACTGAAGTTCTTTCTGGCTTCCCACACTGACAAGGCTCAGTCTTGGGGCCGATTTTGGTCAACATCTGATATGGAGGATGGCATGGACTGCACCCTCAGCAATTTTTCAGATGACGCTAAATTGAGAGGAGTGGTGGATATGCTGGAGGGTAGGGATAGGATACAGAGGGACCTAGACAAATTAGAGGATTGGGCCAGAAGAAATCTGATGAGGTTCAACAAGGACAAGTGCAGAGACCTGAACTTAGGATGGAAGAATCCCATGGACTGCTACAGACTAGGGACCGATTGGCTAGGCAGCAGTTCTGCAGAAAAGGACCTAGGGGTTACAATGGACAAGAAGCTGAATATGAGTCAACAGTGTGCCCTTGGTGCCAAGAAGGCCAACAACATTTTGGGTTGTATAAGTAGGGACATTGCCAGCAGATCGAGGGACATGAGCATTCCCCTCTATTCGGTATTGGTGAGGCCTCATCTGGAGTACAGTGTCCAGTTTTTGGCTCCACACTACAAGAAGGATGTGGATAAATTGGAAATTGTTCAGCAGAGAGCAACAAAAATGATTAGAGGGCTGGAGCATGAGTTACGAGGAGAGGCTGAGGGAACTAGGATTGTTTACTCTGCAGAAGAGAAGAACAAGGGGGGATTTGATAGCTGCTTTCAGCTACCTGAAAGGGGGTTCCAAAGAGGATGGATCTAGACTTTTCTCAGTGGTAGCAGATGACAGAACAAGGAGAAATGGTCTCAAGTTGCAGAATAGGAGGTTTAGGTTGAATATAAGGGAAAACTTTTTCATTAGAAGGGTGGTGAAGCACTGGAATGGGTTACCTAGGAGGTGGGGGAATCTCCTTCCTGACAGGTTTTTAAGGTCAGGCTTGACAAAGCTCTGGCTGGGATGGTTTAGTTGGGGATTGGTCCTGCTTTGAGCAGGGGGTTGGAGTAGATGACCTCCTGAGGTCCCTTCCAACCCTGATATTCTATGATTCTATGAATCTATGACCTTGAGCCATCTAGGAGAATGAGAATAGTTTAGGACCTAGGTCAAGAGTGGGCATACTTTTTGGCCCTAGGGCCGCATCTGGATATAGAAATTGTATGGCAGGCCATGAATGCTCAGGAAATTGGGGCTGGGCTACAGGCTCTGGCTGGGGATGTGGGCTCCAGAGAGAGGCCAGAAATGGGGACTTCATGGTGTGGGAGGCGACTCTGGGCTGAGATAGTGGGGGTGGGTTAAGGATAGGTGAAGGCTCTGGCTGGGGATGCAGGCTCTGGGGTGGAGCTGGGGATTAGGGGTTTGGAGAGGTTCAGGGACACAGGCTCCAGGCAGCGCTTACCTCAAGCAGCTCCCAGAAGAAGCGGCATGTTCCCCCACTCCAGCTCCTACGCAGAGGCATGGCCAGGCAGCTCTGCTGTGTGCTGGTTCCCAGCCAATGGGAGATGAGGGATCGGCGCTTGGGGCAGGGCAGTATGCAGAGTGGAGCTTCCTGGCTGCCCCTATGTGTAGACGCTAGCGAGCGGGGACATGCTGCTGCTTCTGGGAGCCGTGTGGAATGACCCCCAACACTGCTCCCTGGCTGGAACGCTGAAACATGGCAAGCCCCAGAACCCGATCCCCAGTGGGAACTTGAGAACTGGATTAAAATGGCTAATGGGCTGGATGCGGCCTGTGGGCCATAGTTTGCCCACCCCTGATCTAGGTCCACTCAGTGCATAGCCTGACACTTCAATGCTGATTATGAAGTTGCTACTTGTCCAGTAGGAACCAAATTGAGCCCACAATCTCCTTTCCCAAAGATTGCAAAGTAGCCTTCCTTGGGTAACAACTTTCTGTCAGTAATGATCTTTGCTGGATTTCAATTGGCAACCCAGATATGAAAAACTCGGTGTCCCATTTCCAGTCTTCCGAGTCTGCAGGCCCCTTTAATGGGCTCCTGATAAAATATATTTAAAGGAAGCTTCTGCTACACTCAGACTGGTTCAGTATGCTTTTGTGTGTGAATTAACTTTAGATTTCTATTCAGATCAAAACACTTCATCTCTTATTTCAGAATTTGTTTAACATTCATCAAAGCAGATATTTCTTGAGCAAATACTCTATACTCATGTAAAAAATAAAAGCTATAGAAACCACACCATCCTGTCAGGCAGATACTAAATGGAACTTATAGACTTTGTGCCTAACTCTCTAGATCAGATTCTCTTCAGAAGGGTGGTAGTTCATCCTATCGTGCAGATAAACTGTGGGCAGGACTGAAACAGCTTTCTTATGCCACCTACTGGCTCACATAATATGTAAGCAACCCCTTCAACCATGTTGATGGTTAATCTGCAGGGTTTGCAAAACTACTCTGAATGTGATTGTCTGTTAGCACTGGTAAAGTAATATTGGAGCATTAAACATTCATGCTATAACTGAGACCACATGGGCAACTTTATTTTTTCCATCTTGTAATCATCTTTGGTAACAAAGCAGTAAATCTAATCCATATCCAAGTTTTGTTTTAAAATGCATTTACAAATGGGAACAGAAAACATTAAAGGTTTGCACCAGGGTTTTCTCAAACTTCTTCCGTATGCAGATCACATCTTAATAGAAGCTGTCTTGTGCACACCTTCCTCTCCTATTTGGAGTAAACTACATATGGCAACTACAACATTTGCTTACAGAGAATGATGATGGAGTCTCACATTGCTGTGGACATGCTAGGATTCAGCAAACACTATAGGTGAACACATATCTGTGAGGTCAGGTCAATGGGAGAACGGCGGGCACAGTTACATGTGGGACAGACAAGGTTTTCCATGACCATTGCAGGCTGTTGTATCCTTGCTTTGCACTGTTCATGTTTTTCACATGAAATGTTACTGCCCCTTGCTTCAAAACAGTTAACAGCAACATGACACATCTGCCACCATCTTTCTCTGTCATAGATTGTTGTTTCCCAGTTGCTGGGGTCAACCAGACATGCTTTCAAGTACGACTTCAGTGTGTCTATATTGTTTGCACTGGCCACCATGAGAATGGTATCTTGATGTAGCTGACCATAAAACGTGGCCTTAGGTATTCTCAGATCAGCCATATATGAGGCAGAGGTGTCCTTTATGTGCTCCAGCCTGGAGTACAGAGTTGTTGCATTTCTTGGGAGAGGAGGCTAAGATAAAGGAGCTGAGGCAGGTGTATCAGAACACAAGGAAGGCCAACTGTCACTCTGGTGCAACACTGAAAACATGTCGCTTTTACAAGGAGTTGCATGCCATGCTCTCTGGCAACCCCACCTCCACCATCCTTGGAGACTTCTGGGGGGACAGGAGGCAGCGGCCAGTGGGGTTAACTCTACGGATGAAGGTGTGGACAAGGAGGTCAAGCTGGAGGAGGGTTTGGGACAGGCTCGTCCTGTGGCATGGCGAGCCAGAAACTTTTTTTGACTCCGGAGGGATCTAGCCAGTCCCAGCAGTCTGGCTCTGGTGCACCTGAAGCCAGAGAGGGAAGCTCCATTAAGTATTCATTTTGCTTTAATATTGCACAGTTACATGAGGTAAAGCTGTCCTTTATTTTGTTACATGGTGCACTTGGGAAAAAGGATTGGAATTAACTATACTAGGTACTATTTGCATCTGCTTCGCATTCCCCTGTGCAGCTATGCAGTGGGGGGCGTTGTAGAAAAGTTTGTTAATGCACATCGAGATCTCCCAGGGATTCTCCATGTGGAATCAAGGGTTAAAGGATTTGACTATAGGCCTATAAGTTATGTTAAGACAGAGCACAGTAAGGCTAACTTTAACTTTTATAATGCAAGACTTGGAAAAGCAGACTTTGTGTGTACAGCGAAAGAAAAACACAGAACAGAGTTAGTGTGACCTAGCCTTAAAGATAAGTATGTTTAAAAACAAAAGTAAAAGGGTCAGACCAAAGCTTACCAAAAGTCCATTTAGCCCAGTATCCTGTCTTCCGACACTGGGCAATGACAGGTTTTTTTCAGAGGGAATGAATAGAACAAGTGATCTATCCTGTCTCCCATTCCCAGCTTCTGGTAAACAGGCTAGGGACATCATCCCGTCCATCCCAGCTAATAGCCATTGATGAACCTATCCTGCATGAATTTATCTAGCTGTTTTTTTGAACCCTGTTATAGTCTTGGCCTTCACAACATCCTCTGGTAAAGAGTTACACAGGTTGACTCTGTGTTGTGTGAAGAAATACTTCCTTTTGTTTGTTTTAAACCTGCTGTCTATTAATTTCATTTGGTGACACCTAGTTCTTGTGTTATGAGAAGTAAATAACTCTTCTTTATTTACTTTCTCCTTACGAGTCATGATTTCATAGACCTCTATCATACCCCCAACCTCAAGTCGTCTCTTTTCCGAGATGAAAAGTCCCAATCTTATTAATCTCTCACATGGAAGCTGTTCTGTATCCCTAATCATTTTTGTTGCCATTTTCTGTGCCTTTTCCAACTCCAATAAATCCTTTTATTGAGGTGACCAGATCTGCACTCAGTATTCAAGATGCGGGAATACTATGGATTTGTATAGAGGCAATATGATATTTTCTGTCTTAGGATCTATCCCTTTCTTAATGATTCCTAACATTCTGTTCACTTTTTTGACTGCCGCTGCACATTGAGTGGATGTTTTCAGAGAACTAACCACAATGACTCCAAGATCTCTTTCTTGAGTGGTAACAACTAATTTAAACCCCATCATTTTATATGTATAGCTGAAATCTGTCTGGCTCAGTCGTGGGTTAATATTGATAGGATAGGCATTAGAGTTATAAGGAAGTGTTTAGACTACTGGATGCTTGTGAGTTGCTGCATGCATTAATCTTACTTGTAATATCTGTATTACATAGTGTACTGTAATATCTGAGTGGCTATAATGTGAGCCTCACGACTGTATGAATCACCATACAGGAGAGGGGCATTAATTAGTAGGAAAAGTTGCTCTTCTATGGAAATGGTTATGCCCCTCCCAAAAAAAGAAATCCATGGATACCAGCCAGGCTACTATTGGCTCTTACAACTGGAAACTCCCTACCTGCTGATTGAGAAATCATTAATAAAAGGATTATTAAAGACTTGTGTTGTTGTTCTGCTCTCCTACCTGTGAAGATGAATCATTCCAGTGGACTCCTCCTGTCATCTGAGTTTGCAGCTGAGAGCACATAGCAGGAGGGAACTAAGGATCCCTGTGTTGTTTGCAGGGGACTGTAGGCAAGGAGTTTCCTAAACATAAGATCCCCAGCTAGTTAGCCTTGGGTAACCCTAAAGGACGAATAGAGCTTGCTGATTATAGAAACCTTTATTACCTTTTAAAATTTAGGGCTGTCCATATTCGCTTGCTTTAACATGGAAACTAGAGAATTATTTACAATTTCCTAATTACTAAATTTTCATATAGTTTATTACAGAATTGGTGGCAAGCATTGTCATGTGAACTCTAAAGTGCAATTGACCTGGAGTAAGTAACTGGTTCTTTGGGACTAGGAGTAATCTGAATATTGATGTGATTGTTGGTGTTAAGGGACATTTTTAACAGAGATATGCTCACCTGATGATAACACAAACTGGCATATCCAAAGGGATTGTCTTTGACTCTGTTTAAGGCTGTTAATGGGCATGGGGAGTTGGTTAGTGAAATCTAAGTTTAAAACTCATGACCAGTTTGGGGTTTATGCCATCAGAGTTTTACCAGTCTGCCCTCAGGTTAGAACTCTCACTCTCATTTCACCAGTGAGAGCATCAAAAAGACTTCAACTCCCATGACAAAGCAAACACATCCAAACACTTAGGAACTCATAATAATTCTACTGCCCATACTGGGCTAATCACCACCAGCATTCAGTACTCAGCTGCTGACTCATTTTTATTAGCCATAGATTAAAATATGTCTGTATGATTACTAATGATGATGGAGTGAGGAATGACTGGCTTGGAGATAAGGTGTACAATTGGCTAAACTTAATACAGATGTGCAAAAGTCATCCCATCAGCATTTTTAAAGTGTGGGACCCAAGTTGTAGGAAGAGGAGGGATGGGTTATTTTGATTATCTGACTTGAGGGTTGGTCCCTTTCTTGCTTTTGTCTGATTGACAGGTCCATTCCTGAGATAAGAAATTTAGATCACCCACTTCCAAGAAACGGGAAGGTAAAGTCAAATAGCTGTCAGAAAAAAGCTTCTTGCTTGAATTAATGAATCGACATGTCAGCCAAGAAAGAACTGAACAATGAACTTCACTGCTTTGTGCATTTCAAATTCTGTCTCAGTTGCATGATATCTTGGCAATCAGAAATTAATCATCTCTGATATTAGAAAAGCAGAGAGACTTTAATCTTACCAAGGAGCCCAGTTATGGAGTCATTAACACAGGGATCTTGAAAACAGATTGTTAGAGGCTATTAAAGAGCAAATTTTCACAGACAGAAAATACTCCTACATTGTAGTGTAAATTATCTTTTTTGACTAGATGAAGCTCTATGTTATACATAGGCAGACAATGTTTGGGTGTGAGATTCAGACTTTGATTTGTCTGATTTCAGTTATAAAAATCCTTCTCCAATCTAATTGTGGCCAGAAAACTACTGCCTTCTCAGTCCACAATGATGTCCACAGATGTCATTCATGCCCTTTTCACTCTAAGATCAGGCTCCTGTAATGCACTGTATAAGGTACTATCATTAAAATCCTTTCAGATACTGAAGTTGGCACAGAATGCAGCAGGCCACCAAGATCTCTTACTGAAAGCACATCACCAGGGCTCCATATTCACAGTGACTGCCTCTTCGCTTCCTGGTAGAAACAAAGGGATTTTGTTCAAGCTTTAATGATCTGGAACCTGTTGGTCCAAAAGTCTGCTTCTCCAACCTATGCCATGCTGTTGCAGTTGAAATCAGTAAGGCACTTAAGCTTGGTTTAGGAAAGGCATTCTTCATGGAAGATGCTTGACACTCAGATACAGTCCCTTCCTCAGTTCAGAATAGACCAAATTTACTGGCTTTCAGGGTGGTGAGCAAAATCCCAGCTTTATGGGGAGAGTGAGGTAAGGAGAGAGATCATCTTCGAGGCAGGATGAGAGAACTTGGATGTTGTTGCCCTAATTATAAAGTTTATTTGTGTTATGGGATTGAACTTTTTAGATCTCAAATTTAATAAAATATAGGTAACAGTGATCTTTTAGTTTTCAGGAGACCTAGAACTCCCCATCTGTCTCCTATTATTGATTAGACATGGAAAGTAAGTATCCTTTAGATGAGGAAAGAATTACTGGTTTAGTAGTGATTCTCAAACTTTTGCCTTGCTGACCCTTTCACACAGGAAGCCTCTGAGTGCAACCTCCCCTTATACATTCATAAACATGGTTTTTATGTTTAACACTATTATAAATGGAGGAGAAACAGTATTTAGGGGTGGAGGGTGACAGCTGGTGACCCCCCATGTAATAACCTCACAACCCCCTGAAGGGTCACAACCCCCTTTTGAGAACACTTGGTTTAGGGTTTGTTTGAAGTGCTGTCACCTGTTAGATGTCTAAAGTTTGTTTACTAAATATTATGAAGGGGAAGGTGCTTTTTTTTCTGATGAAACACTTATTTTGCAGAGTTATTTAATATTTGAAGGAATAAGCAGGCACAGCTATTGTCCAGTTATTGCTGCAGTGTATTTTAAGTGCAGACTAAAGCATATATAAGACTAAGTGAGAAATAGTTTGAAACTTGGCTTCCCAGGAAAGAAACTGCTTCTTTTCTGCCTCCTCATCCGTTTCTCACTGTTTTTCAAATTTATTTTTTTTAAAGCAAAAACAAACCATGCAAGTTTGTGTTGGCCTGGGCTCGCTGGCATTAACTCAGGGAAGCAATGCTTTGGGAGATGGATTGTGCTGCCTTGCCTAACTCTTCTTGATAAGCTTCACTAAGCTTGCAAGACAAAGGCATAAGAGCCAACTAAGTAGGAAGGGTTGAAATAATTACAAAGCTGGAATGTGAGGCTTTGGTCCCTGCTATAATTATCCACAGACAGAAACTTTAGACAACCAACAGGTGACCGCACTTAAAAAGCCCTCAAACCAGAGTTATTTTTTCCCTGAAGATTACATACTTTCCGTCACTAATCAGTTATAGCAGCAAAAAGGGGAGGTGCTGACATAAGCAAGAATAGCAGCTAATTTAATCAGCATGGCAGCAATTTTGTTTGTGTGTGTAAGCGATTCATTAGGAATAGTTTTAAATTGTATGGTGTAGGCACCTTTGGGGCTGCTGTACACAACTACTCGATACGAAAACAGAAATCAGTGATTCTGAGCAGGATACAGCTGCAGCTATTTGCTACCAAATACCAGCTACTGCTCAGGCAAGTGAGACAAATGCAAGAGACACCTGCTTAATAAAGCTGACTGGAAATTTTCCAGCAGAACAGTTGTGCATTGGAACGTGCCCATTCGTCAAAACCAAGATGGTTTGTGGAAACGTAAATTTCAACAAATTTTCCAACAGAACATTAGAAGATTTTGAAACTTGCCTGGTAGGGTGACCGGAGGTCCTGATTTTATAGGGACTGTCCCGATTTTGGGGTCTTTTTCTTATACCAGCTCCTATTACCCCCTCACCCCCGGTCACTCTACTGTCTGGTTTCCTATCAGTTTGACTACCTGGCTCTTCAGCTACCCAGCTGAAGGACTGCCTTGGAGTTGGGGAGTCCAGGGCTTCCAGACTCTCATGCCAATTGGCTCCATGGGCTGCCACAGCCTGGGAGCTAGCTTCCCGGAGAGCTTGGCCTCTGGTGGTGGGGATGACAAGCAGCCCTAGGGTCCCTGACTTTAAAGCAGGCACCATGGAGGGGCTGCCCAGAAACCTAAAACCTTGGAAGGCCAAGAAGCTGCTGACTGAAATTTACACAATGCTGATTAGTTTTCATGGCTTCCCACTACTGAATTACAGCTATGAAACTAATCAGACTGGCCAGTCAGCAAATACAAAAGAACCACACGATTCAGTTTTGGTGTTTTAAAATGAAGTATTGCAGGATTTAAGTTCCATGAAAAATTGAGTTTTTGGCCTTGTTCAGATATGGAAAAGATTTTCTTCCAAAAACTCTGTTATGGAACCAAAAAATCTGTTTCCTGGCCAGTTCTAGTACTTAACAATAAGACTTTCCCCTGCTATCTATAGTTTTTGGCTTAAGATGAACAGAATCTTTCTCAACCTAGATGTTAAAACTCAGTATATGTGAACACCACTCCCTTAAAATAAATGTAAAATAGGTGAATGCCATCCCTGTCCCCTCAAAAGTAGTCTAGATATTCTCACACGAAAATATCCCATAAATGTCAGATATAACCAAGAGTTCTACAGAAGTTCACTTTATTTAGGTTTTTAAAACAAGATAATTCTTACAGGATTTTTTTTTTTTTAAAAAATAGGAGTATTCTACGAACTTTGAGTTATAAAAATGTATAGAAAAGTTCTATAGATTTTGAATATAATTTAACTTAGAACTGAAGAATGTCTTTTTCTTAAGCCACACACAAAGGAAGCCTTGCTAGATGGGGTGGAAGTAAGATGTCTCTCAAGAGGTAGTACAGATGAGAAGAAACCCCAGAAAGGCAGCTGCAAACCTTATGTTCTTAGAGTATTGTCCCCCACTATTCAGTGGAGTCCTAGCCTTTTACAACATTCCATAATGCACGCACTCAAATTTTTATTGTATACAAAATTGTATATACAATACAAAATTGAGTGTGTGTATTATAGAATCTGGTCCAACAGTGAATGGCATCTTTACAGTTTGGAGCAACAGAAAAGTTGCCTTTCCTACTTGTACAAGCTTAACTTCAAAGAGATGCAATTTGAAATTAAAATTGTTGCAAAACTGGAAGTTGTGCAAGTGGATAAACAGGTAATAAAAGAACAAAGTTTACTATCTTCATGCTGCATCATGAAGTCAAGTATGCGGAAGCCCTAACTGAAAGAGGGGGAAATTATTCAATCCAGTAAAAATGTAGGTACCTTTTAAAGTGGCCCTCCCCTTTTCATTCAGAGCGAACAACATCATCCTTCCTCAGAGCAAACGGTTGATTTTGTCATATTTGGCTGACAAAATAAAATGTTCATTACTACTAACTTTAGGCCAGGGAGAGAGAGTATGGGGTAGGGAATTCCACATCTGAACTGGTTCTTGTTCTGATAGATTGGTTTGCTGTCTCTACCTATACAGAACAGGCATAGGGGTTCAGCATACTGGCCTAACAGATCTGAGGGCACTGGCAGAAGCCTCTCTACAGAGATTCTCAACTTCTAAGGTGGTGTGACAGCTGCTCCCTGACATTTCATTCCTCTCACACCACCTTGGAGATTTCCTATGTATGATTAGGTTGACCCTGTTGGAAATTAAGTAGTGTCCTTTCTATTGAATGAAAGCCTCCTGACCCAGGCTGAGGGATAGGAACAATGGCTCTCCCAGTAGGTGGAGCCAGATTCCTGTATTAGATAAATGGGAGCAAGGTGAAAAAGGAAGTTCCCATGCAGTTACAGCCAAAGGGAGATGTGGGCTCAGTGAATCTACATTTGGAATTCCTGCTTGAGGAGACACACCCTTGCTTGCCCTGATTGAGCTGGCATGCTAAAAGTAGAGTAGCAGGGACAGAGCAAAAGTACATACCAGTGGGTCTCAGACAGGACCATATGCAGGGCAACCAGCCTCTCCTGCAGTGATGCTCTTTTTACACACTACCTCAACCAGAGGGAGCACAACACAGTATGTCTCAAGCTAGATTTTACACCTCCAGCCTGAAAGGTAGACACACCCAAAGCAGGTATCCTCTAACTCCCCTCACCACGTTTAAAGTGGTTATTTGACCCAAATACTTTTCCAATTTATAAACTGAAAACAAAGAAATGCTGGCCCCTTGTCTCCAAATAAGAGTACATTTGTTTTGCTTTAATCCAGACATGTTGGTGTCCCTTTTCTTTAAGAAGCAACTACTGCACAATGAGATGGAATAGGTAATATGAAGACCCAGTAGGACTGCAGTGTGGATAGAACAGATCTGACTTTATACTCTGGAGCACAAGTGGAGTTTTGCATGGAAATATGCCAGCTCAGACAAAGTCAATAGAAGAAGCTCTTAGTGAGATACGAATGAATGATTTTTTTTTTTATTTCATGTAGGTGAAAGAGCTTGAAAGAAGAGCAGGGTGCACAAAGACAGAAGGGAGAATGAATGGAGGTTAACTGAAAACTAATCTCAGTCTCTTTTGGGTATGGGAAAGGTGGCAGAAGGCTGCATGGTGTGTGTGCAGTGGGGATTTGGGAAAGCACAAAGGGTGGTTTGGGGAGGGGAACTAGAATCCAAGAATTCCAACTCCCAGTCCTCCAGCCAAAAAACTAGAGTCAGGGATTGGACCCAAGGAACTGACACCCAGTCTCTTACACGCACAGACCTCCCTCCTGGTCTCTTGACTCCCTCCAACTGTTTGTTATCTAGTCTGTATCCTCAGACGTGGTCACTCCTTCTAAGATGCTAGTTGCATCCTTGTTGGATGTTATGGCCACATTAATTGGTGCCATTTGGATTGTATGTGCTACCCTACTCCTATGCTGCTTTGAATCTCAAGCACCAGCTGTTTCCATGCATGTTTAATATTAACTCTGGCACAGTTCTCTCCCCACCCTGGAACAGGTCCATTGAAAATACAAGTTACTGTTTTGAAATCCTTTCTCCTCCCAAGTCACCCACTGCACCATCTAAATCTATAGGTAAATTCAGTCAATCAGGGACAACAAACAATGAAGTGTTTTTCCCATTAAGGTATTGCCAAATGAGCAGACTTCCAAAGCATAACTGTGTTTTAAGTACTGTCATTTGCAGGCTGGGGTGTGGTGTTTTGTTTAAAGTTCAGTTTTGGGGGTTTATATATAGTAAGGTTTAGTTAGCAAAACATTTATGGGGAAGTGAATTGATGCTACAGAATAATCAGTTGAATTCATCAGCTGCTCTAATAGATTCAGGGTTGTATTTTACTGTGGTAATAGCACAAAAAACTGGTTCTCAGTTAAGTTCTGCATACAGACAGGTTTATGTAAAATATATAAACATTTGTCCAAGTTGTTACAGATTGCATAAATATGGCATTTTTACTGGTGCATTTACAGATGTGCATGTACAATGATGTGCAAATAATCACAATTTGATTACAATCTTTGAAAAGCACTTGAACTTTGCATCCAAGTAAAGCAATGAATGAAAAAAATGCCCACTGAAGAATTTAAATACCAAACTCATAACATGGTTTAAAATATTCTCAGTAAAACTTTCACACATTTAAAATACTTTTTATTCATTTTATTTGTATATGTCAAAATACATTTTTTCCAAAAGAGTGGGTTTTGCAACTAGTTTCATGCAGATACAAGGTCTGCTCACTACTACCAATAAAATCAATATAGCACAGTAGCCGTTCAGTTTTTAGATAAAGAATAAATAACCTAAATATAAAACACTAAAATATTAGAAACACGTATTTACTCATTCACAGGCACCCAAACTTTACCAAATATAATCCAGAATATGCTAAGTGTCTCATAACAGAATTGAACACATGGCGTCCATTCAAACTGATCAATTCTTTGCCTTTTATGCTAGCGTAAGACAATGGTAGTTCCCTATATTCAGACCCATCTCTCATACAGATCAATTATAACATGATATCTCAAAAACTATCCTTGTACCTTTAAAATCAAGAATCCTGAGCTTGGTAGTAAGAGCATTACCTTACATCTTCAAAAAACCAATCAACAGAAAGAACATGTTCCCCTTACCAAAAAAACAAAAACAAAAGAAAAAATAAAACAAAAACCAAAACACACAAAAACCCTCCCCACCCTAATAAAACAAAACCCCGCCCCAAGAAGTAGGCAGTAGAACACGACCTTTTTAAATGAAGGGGTACAAATTCACATTTAATATAGTATACAATAACCAATAATACAATAGCTACTACAAGCTTTACAATGTACAATTTATTTTAATGGCTGAACTGTTCAGTGGTATTAGGCAATAGTCTATGTGCCAATAAGATGTCATCTTGTATAGTTTAGTGAAAATATAAAAGCTGTTTGTTTCTAACAAAAGCAATCTTCACTTAAGTACTTTATTTAAAAAAGGCCACTGAAATGTATAAAATGGTCTGAACATGATGGTGGTATCAACTCAGATGCCTTTTCACATGGCAATAACAGTGCATATAAACATTGTGAGTGTAATGGGTTAGGTTTTTCAAATGATTTAGTAACGTTACTTTGGCTAGCACAACAGTTTTGGACAGCACTCAGATAAATACAGGTATGTGAAATGTAGTGAAGCACTTATATTTATGCAACTTTTATTATGGTGAACACTATCAAATGAAAAAATGGGAAGAACAAGGTAATAAAAGTATTTTATAGTTCAATCCTTTTGTAAAGAGAGGGCTCCGTACAATGTACAATGTGTAAATCCATTATACCATGAAAATTAATGAACTTTGTTAAACACACTATTCTGGAGTAGCCTAATTTGCAGTAACAGACATTTGCAATAGGGAAGTATATTCAAGCACGCCACTTGGTGGTCTGAAAATCAAAACAGTACAGGTTTTTATATACAGCATCACTCAGTACCTGCTAAAATGAATGTGAAGATTACAGGATCTAACATGTTTCACTACAAACTTTTTTTGTTTTTTTTTTTTTTTTAAAGTGACCAATAAAGGCAGAAAACAGGACTTGTAAAATAATTCTAGTTTCAACTGACTTTAAAGCATCTTGTATAGGAAATAAATGCATATTGCACAAACAGTGAAAGCAAATGTTACACCAAACATCTCTGTTCCAGGTGGTTGGACAATACAGCTCTAGTTAGCAACACAAAGATGTATTTTAAAGGGTTGTGTGGTCTCTGCAAATGATAAAGCTGTGAAAACACTGTACAAGAAAAAAAACGGGTACATGAATAATTAAAAGGGAAAACACAAATCCAAACTTAGATGTAACGAAAAAAACAGAGTATAGAAAAACTATGAACTGTGGCACAACATGAGTAACTGTCTTCTGTGAGAGCTGAAAGCTTTCGTTGATGCAAAAGTGTTTATGTACAACTAAGGCTTACTGGTTAAATATCTGAGGCATATCTGGCCTTGAACACTTTCCTTATACGCTGTAGCTGTAAACAAGATTTCTCAGTTATTTTATCTTCTCAGCAGCTGCACTTTTACATGAAACAATGATCCTGATAAAAAGAACACAGATAAGAGGGCATTTGGCAGGATATCTGAAAATGACAGTCTCCAAGGAATCTTCCCAAGCTTCCAGTGACTGCCCCGCCATGGTCCACTGGAGTTACTAGATATGTGCAATACCATTTTGCTGCTGTAGTAAACCTTTTTATTTGGAAAGTTTGCTTATAACTCTGATCAAGGCCCCATTTTCATCTTTTAGCCTCTGGTTGTCTGCCTTCAAGTCTGGTAGCATCTATCAAAAAATGGAAGCACAATGGTTATTTTGCTGGTATCACCTAAAACAAAGGCAACAAAACTAGACAAGGCAGTCATCAGATATAGAACCCTTATTCAAAGAAGTTGTTTTAGTTCTTTCAGATTTAGAGCACTTGGCTTTCTGGCATGAAACAGTGAGGCTGGGGAATACAAGCTCTCCTTTGCTAGCACTGGATGCACTAACATTCAGTAGCCAGAAAAAATGGTCTTATCCTGCTCTAGGTGCTTTTGTACAAAGTAAATGTTGATTGAATTGTTTTAAAGGTTTTAATTACTTACAAGTACGCAACCAATATGTTTGTAATCAATTGATTCTGACTATTCAAGAGGCCCATCTACCTTAGCAGTCTGCATTATTTCATCAAGATTTAATATTAGAGCTAAGCATTGCTATTACTGTTTGTTCCTGCATTGGTTCCAGCTTTCCATAATACCCAGCCTGATCAATATCAAATGCTTCAGCATGTCCACCTGTAGCACTACCTTCAACCACTGGTGTATCTATGCTTCGGAGGACCCATCCCATGGTTTCACACTCAACTTTCCAAGTAGCAGAGTGTACATACACCCAAGAAAACTACTTCAAAGAACATGAAGGTTGCAAAGTCAAACACTCAAAGTCAGAAAATGCCAGAATTAAAGTTACCTGGAAGGGTGAGAGTTGCACAGGCACAGAGGGTTACGAACCAATGGATGAAGGAGGGAGGGTGGACAGGCATAGAGAGGAAGGGGGGCAGGAGCTGGGACGACAGGCGGACCGGATCAGAGGGGAAGGATGGGCTAGGATCACAAGGATCTATAACCATTTCCGAGAACACTCCTCTACAGAAATTAGAATTGATCCCAGGAGTTCTCAGTCTCCACATTAACCTGCTGTCAGAAAACATCTAGGAAGACTCTTGGCAAACTGCGTGTCAGGGAAGATAACAGCCTTTTTCTGCTAACACTTACCTCAAGCATCAGAGCTCTGTACTTTGGATCTAAATGTCCAAACCCTGCTGATGACCCAATCAACACAGTTCCAACATCATTTTTGTTTTGTTTAAAAGAAGTCAGCAAATTGCTCACACAACAACCCCATATGTTAAAAGAACATTAAGGCTGCACAGTCAAGCATTCAAAAGGTAGGCTGCCCGCACAATGTAATTCTCCCCTCTCCCCCAGTGTGTATGTATTATGATATAGACTGACTACATGATCACATTTCCCTGCCCCCATCAAACCCCTGCCTCTTCAGGGCACAGGACAGGCCTGCCCGGGGAATGAATCATGGCTGTGTAGTGAGTCTCAGTGTCTGTAGGACCCCTGAACATTTCTGCAAAAGAGGGACGTGTGTGGGGAGTGCGGCAGGACATTGCAGGAAGAGGAAAGATGGTCTCATTATGATTAGGGAACTTGAATGCCACCTGGAGAACTAGAGTCTACCCTTGTCTCTGCCACAGCGGTCCGGTGTGAACTAAGCACACTTGAAAACCAGACTTTTCACAGATGGCCACTAATTGTGTGTCCACATTTTTGACGCTGTGGTCCGATGTGCAGAAGTGCTCACCACTCTCAGCTGCAACTGAAGTCAATGGGAGCTCAGCTTCCATCATATAAACAGCTATCAAAATGCTACTGACTTGGAAAAATCAAGCCCCATCTGGGCACCCAAAATTAGCAGGCACTTTACTAGTTTGGCCTTAATCTCTCTGAGCTTCGCTTCTGCAGCTGTAAAATGGAGACAATCCCCCCCTCATCTGAGGGGTGTGATGAATGTTGGTGAAGAACTCTCATGCTATGGTCAGAGAACCACAGAAACACCCACAATGATATTAAAACTTCTATCTTCAGGGTTTGAATGGTAGGTGTGAAATCAGGCCTGGGGCTGAACACTGAACAAAGGAGAAGATGAAAAGAAATATTGAAAAAACTTTATAGAATGAGACAGGGGCCTTAGGACTTTTGAGCACTTGACTTTGCAATGTTAACTCATAATATGTCTTTTTTTATGCAATATCATCTCTAGTATACTGTGGTGTATGCATTAATGGGTATTGACATCTCTGCACCACTGTAATAGGGTTTGTTTCAGTATTTCTGTCCTGTCTGGGGATGAGTGTATAGTGAAATATAGATGAAATGGCCAAAGGCTACCACATCCCAACCTTTTCTGCTGCTCAGTTTGCTCTGGGCTTCTAGACCCAGAATCCTAGGGAACCTCAGTGCCTGCTGAGTGTCTGTGCTTGAAGAGGTTCAACACTTGGTTTATTCTTTGTATATTTGTAAAAAGAAAATTATTCTGTTTGACATGGTTTCTTGTTTTAAAGCTAAACAGTTTTCTCTTTAGGATGGAGAGCAGAAAAATGCAAGCTCGGGTGAGGAGTAAGAACCTCTCTCTGACCTATCTATAAGACTTAATCAACACCATGTTCCCAGACGAACTAATCAGTCCTCAAGGCAAATCTGGGGGTTGTGGCATGGCAGGCTGACCAGAAGGCACTAGTGCACTGAAGAAGCTAAGTACCGTACAGAGCTGAGAGTTACCGGTGTGTGTATGGGGCTGGGGGAGCTTGGTCTGTTTTCACAAATGGTTATTTTTTTATTTTCTGTACAAATCTTTGGGGTGTGGGAGAAGTGCCTCCAGCTCCAGTCCTGTGCCAACTCACTCCTTAATGGGGGAGCTACAGTTATTACCAGGATTAATGAATGTGAGTGCACACGAGCTTTAGCCTTTTTCCCTCTAGTGAATTTCCATCCAGATGAAAAACACACTGTTCAAACATAGGGCTTTAGCTAGATTCAGCCTATGTATTATGCAGTTACATAGTTGGCAAAAACGTGTCCTTAGCAGTTTTTATTCTGAGGAAGCTATTTGTGCATTACTACTCAAGGGAGGACTGAGTAATGGCTAGAGACTCTATCAGCCAAATACTGAATGGGGTGGGGGCAGGTGAGATAGCCTCAGGGTTCTGTATTACTGCTGTAGCAGATATGGGAATTATGGGATTGATCAGGGAGGACAAACTGAAATAGATTAGCCGCAATTCTGTGCTCCTTATGTAGATGAATGCTACAATGGCTCAACTTGAACCAGCGAAAGCAGAACAATACACAACATTTGCCTGGGCTAGTGCAATCTTACTGGATTTAGGAGGTCTGGCGACATTGCCCACATACTACTTTCAACACCAAGGGGCAGGTCCTCAGCTGGTGTAAGTAATGAAGCTCTGACAAGTTATACCAGTGGAGGATCTGCTCCAAAATGCTTCATTAGCATTTCAGGTGCTTGACCAGGTGGTATAAACACCAAAACTCTCTAGAGTATCTAACCCTTCACTCCATATGTAAAGCTTCAATTCCAGTTTACTTCTCCCTGAAAAACAAGAGCATCTTTCTGTGGTATCTTAAATAGGGAAGACCAGAACATGCACTATTTATATCTTGGTATATTATTGTGGGTAATTATGCATCAGTCTAGTTGATGCAAAATGTCATTCAACAGTCACTAAGCACGTCTTGTAGTAGACGAACTCAGATTTTTACAAAACCAAACCCACAGATTAACTGTTTTGCATAAACGAAGGTTGCAACAGACCATGCTCATGAGCATGTGCAGCGGCCTCCTACCCAACGCCTTCATGGAAAATTATGAGGCCTGAGTCATGTAGTCAGAGCCAAACACACATACGTCCCTCCTTTCTCCTCTGGAACAGATAGCAACAGATTGTGTGCTCGTGTGTGTACACAGGTGTGTGTAAGGAAAAATGAGGATGGTGTGAGAGCCATCAGTCATAAAAAAAATTCTGTTCTTAAATATATTTTCATCTGGCCCAGATCCACAGGGCTCAGAGCTTCAGCTGTGCATAGTTTTTCTATCAAGGATAAAGGTCTAGTGGGCTGAAAGATTTGGCATGTGGAGAAGGGGCAGGGGAATGGGTCAAATTTTGTCTTCTCAAAGGTAACCACCAAATGGATTTTTCATAGATGTCCCCTGTAATTGGATTTCACAGGTATAACACCTGTAATCTTCAAATCAACACTCAGATTTCCTTTGGGTTTACAGCTACAGATTTTCAAGCCTATTCTAAATCTAGTTTGATAAAAAGAATATTAGCACAACTGAGCCAGACCTGAACTAAACAAAGTATTTGAATAAATACATAATAAGCTTGAAATTCAAATTCATTCTTGAAGAAAAGATGACTTTTTTGCATACCAAAACTCTACATACTGGAATGTAAAAACTAGAATAGCTGATGCAAACAATCAAGTCCACAATCCTGAAATCATTACTCAGATATTCACCAGTACAATTTTGATTTGAGTCAGACTTATAAAAATTAATTATACTGGAGAGTGGAAGATCTCTACTGTTAATTTAGAAATCTTGAGATCAGTCAATTTTCAAACTCTGCATCTTATACAAAAGTCAAAACAAAGGAAACCTAATGCTAGTTCAAGTCCTGTGTGAATAGCCATGCCTTTTGGGGCACCACATCTTTAAAGTATAAATAAACTATGATAAATAAACCTCTGATTCCTCTTTGAATGCAAAATAATAAGATATGATGCTAGTAAGAATAAATACTCTACCAATGTGTCTGTAGTAAGGAACAATAGCTGGGACGCTGGACATCATGCATAAGCCACACTTCTGTAATCAAGCAATAAGTAAATCTTCGGACACACAAGCATTAATAGTAAAGTGCTGCCAAAGCACTAGCTAAAATTCAACACCTGGCAGGCTACTCAGAGGAGAAAAAAAGAAGAAGAAATTACAAGTCCACAGAACGTAGTTGCCTACAGGACCCTGAGAGCTTTGTAACCACTCTGGTCAAGGCCCTATTCTCGGCCAGCAGTCGCTCATTTAAATGTCTCAAAGATTGAATCTGCAGGAATCAAAGAAACAGGAGTGAAAACAAGAGAAAAGCAAGTATAGTACGTTTAAAAAAAAAACCTATAGATGAGGAGAATTGAAAGAAAATAAATCAAAAGAGACAGTCATGTTAAAAGCAGACAACTAGCTGTGAAAGGAAAGGATCAAAAAGTGGCACATTCTTGAAATGTAATCTAAGAACAGCCAGTGATTAGTCACAGCTTTCCAGAACAATTCAGGAAGCATTAACAATGAGAGTTATTCCTGGAATTCTTTACTTAAAATTCTAATTACACTGACTAAATTTCCTATTCAGCAATCTGCAAATAATCATGTGCTTAAGATATACTTTTGTGTGACACAACAGCAAACAGGACGAGAGTTAATCTTGTAATTAAAAACATTAATGTGTGACTGGAAATCAACTCTGCAAAACTGGTAATATATTTGTATTCTTTATTTCTCTTATCACTCTAGCCATCCTTAAGGATAACTTGCAAGTATAACACAACATGATATTCCCCATCATTAGAAGAATGATAATTTTTTCCTTTGCTGTAGTTTGCTTTCTGTCCCAAATATTACTTTGTCCTCCATTAAGGCATGCACACTTGGCTCTAAATCTAATGCAGATAAAACAACATGGTTGTCTTTTGTATACTTCTCCACTTGTCATCATCCATTATGTCAGCAAGAATACCATGTGTGCATTTAAAAGAACAGTATCTGGAAGTAAGTGATGTTGTAGAGCAGCAGGGATTGCTCAAAAATGTGTTTTAGAAGAAACCTTTTAGCAACCAAATAGTGAATACTGGCTGTCAACAGACCGGTGGTGTCTCTCTAAAATTACAGCATCCAAAGATGTTTTCTAGTTGACCACATTCCAAATGCTACCTTGGTATGATTTAATTTTATCATCAGGTTGGTTGGCTGACTTCTGAAGTTTTGTCCATGGATCGAATGAACAATGTACATATGGTCAATTGCCTGGATTAACCTTATTTAGCTCAAATCGTATCACTCGGGATCTAAACTGGGTAAACTTTGGAGGGAGAAAAACTGTGCATATAACCATATCGTGACTTAAGATAAGAAAATAAATCACAGAAATTAACTCAAACTACAAGGTTAAAGTCATATTTAAACAATCTCATAGACCAATCCTCTCTTTTGCACTACTGTAAGTAGTTAATAAAAACCATACAATACCATCTCAGCCTGTAAAAGCGATTCACTTTTCCCCTCAGTTTAAGTTTAAAAAAAAAAAGTCTACCCTAGAAAGCCTTCACTTTTCTCCCTAGTCACCACCCTAAACTTGTAAATCTTGGCCACCTTCTTAAAAAAACAGATAAAAAAAATAACCTTTTGCTATTATAGTCTTTGCAAACAGAACAGCAACTGAATTGCAGATTACTGCACAAGAGATTTTGTTGTGTTGCAAACTCAGGGAAATGATGTATTTGCCTATTCTCCAATGAGACTGCCAACAGCTGGAAAACTTCCACCTTACAAATAATGTTAACAACCAACCCGCACTTTTACAGAATTAGTCACAAATGGTGTGACACACTTACTTTGAGTTCCTCTTCCATTTCAGATATCCGTCTTTCTAGAGCTCTTCGTTCCTAGATCAAAGGAGTGGGATTAATGATAAGCAAGGAAAATTGCATTTTTAATACTTCTTGTAAATATGGTGAAAATAGTGATACATGTCAAGGTTCAAAGACCAAACAACTAGAAGCACAGAGCATATAGGAGACTTGTGATGCCAGTGATGTGTAGAAAATTCTTTCACATTAAAACTTAAAAATTTAGACAGAAGAGAGATTAAGATATTCATTAAATTTTTCAAAAATATGTTCCATCTCTTCCTGTGCATTAATTTGGACAGGATAAGTTTATAAGTATGCCTTTGTTCAGATTTATTTCCTCAAGTAGACTTCTGTCATAATTTAATATACAAGAAATGCAGAAAATGATCAGAAACAAGTATATTAAAAGAAACTAAAGCACAAAAGCATATGCTTTTATAGACAAGCAAATAGGCTGAAATGTTTGTCTCCTCTCAGAATCTTCCCAAGACACAATTTTTAAAAAAAGTTCATTCCCATAATATATTCTAGATCAGCAATGCAGGCAATAGACTTTGATTGCTTTCCTTGTGTAAGAAGACAATGCAGTGGGTCTAATTTAAAAGCAGTTGCCGTATTCAGTATTTTTACATTCCAATATTTTAAAGGGTGAAAGGCAAAAGCAACAGATTACTGCGAAGTGTACATTTTATCTGCATACAATGGTGTTATGCAAAACAGCAAGCAGCATTAACTGAGGTGTGTAAAACTTTGGTTAGATCATACCGCCCAGTAGATACTGACTCTTGCCGGTCACCTTTCAGATACAAACCATTTGAATTTAGTTTAATCATAGTGAAGTTATTCTCCAGACATATTTCCCCATTTTAGCAAGTAACTTTAAAGGTTTAGCAAAGTAATCATTTACTGCAGTTGTTAGTAACCTTAGTTTATTCTACTTAATTCTTTTGAATTGAGAACTGTATTTTTCCAAGAAGATATTGACAGATAATAATGGGCATAGTTATCTGTACCAGTGAGTTAGCTGCAGTAAGCAAGTGAATAACAAAAGCAAAATAACAAAGCCAAATAAAATAATTCCAAGAAAGTAGCAAACCCAGGTTACCAAGAGTTACATCAGTTACCTATTATTAGTTTTTAAGGTAGCATTTATTACCAGAGCTTTTAGAAACTAGCAGTCAATTAAATACAGTTCAGAGTTCATTACGTTTTTACAGTTCAAGCCAGGGTGGATTGATTCAAATCAAAGCAATTTAAAATAACCAATTTCAATCATGATTTAAAATCAGCAAGCAGGGAACACTGATTTAAAATAATTTTCATGGTGTTCGCAGTTGTACTTCATTATTTTTTCTAAAGAGAGGTTGATTTTCATTGGTTGGTAACCAATTAAAATGTTGATTTACAACTAAATGTAGCCTTTACACTAGATATGGTGCTTAATTTTGCTAACCAGGAGGATATGCTATACCTATATATATATATTTAAGATTTATAGTAGACTCTTGATTATCCAGGATGATAGGGAAAAAATTAATCCTGGTTCATAAAATCCTGAATAATCACGATCCATAGGAAATATGGGGCGGGTGGGGGGGACTGGTTCACCAGCCACCCTCCGCCGGGGGGAAGGGGTGTTGGTTCACTGGCTGCCCTGCACCCTGGTGGGTTTGTTTTTTTTTCGTGTGTGTATGTGTGCGCACGCATGCTTGGGGTGGCAACAAAGCCAGAACCAGTCCTGCGAGTTACGCGTATTTTTTTTTTTACATCCTGGTTAATCCACAACCTGGTTAACTCAATCCTGGATAATCGAGAATCTACTGTACTTAAAATAGCTTATTCACTTTCTTAATTTGTACATGTTTATCTTAGAAAATGGTGATTATCTAAAAGTTTATAAAACATGTTTTGCATTTAAAACTGATTTATTAAACAAAGGAAGTATTATGCCTAATTAATGAATTGAACTGATTGTTTCTGGTCATAATCAGAGTTTAACGTCAAAAGAGAACATCAAATCATGTAGTCTGACCTCCTGTATATCTACCGCCGTTGAGCACCCACATATTAAACCTAACAACCAAAATATTACAGCTCATAGGAGACTAGACTATTGTCTGTCACAGGCAGAGAATAGAAGGGAGTGAGGTGCAACAGTACCCAAGGTCCCACAGTTGTAAGTAGTGAATACCCAGATAATCATGGCAAATGACCCACACCCACACGCAGTGGAAACTGAACCCTGTAAAGTCTCGGCCAATCTGACCTAGGGGAAAATTCTTGCCTGATCCCACATATGGTGATCAATTAGATTTTGAGCATAACATAAGAAAGGCCATACTGGGTCAGACCAAAGGTCCATCTCGCCCAGTATCCTGTCTACCGACAGTGGCCAATGCCAGGTGCCCCGGCGTGAGTGAACCTAACAGGTGAGGATCAAGTGATCTCTCTCCTGCCATCCATCACTCCCCTCTAACAAAGAGAGGCTAGGGACACCATTCCTTATCCAGCCTGGCTAATAGCCATTAATGGACTTAACCTCCATGAATTTATCCAGTTCTCTTTTATGTGAGCAAGAACCTGCCAACCAAACATCTTCATGAAAGAATGCTTGGTGCCACCTCAGAACACTGGCCCTCCCTATCCAGTGTCCATGGTCATCATGTGCTTCAACGTTTTAGAACTAGTAGATCTCATGCTCTCTCACCTAATTTGTATTCATAGATTAGAAGAGGAAATCAAGCTTTCCTGCTTTTTTAGCTCCCATTTGGTGTCTCAACTTGAACTGAACTAGTTATTGAACTGAACTAGTTGAATAAACTGAAATGAAGAAAATATTCTCTCCACACCTACAGAAGAGGCTACTGCTGCGAAAGCTAGTTTAACACTTCAACAAACTCTGGGTCCAGGAGTTTTGCCAGTGACTTCCAAGAGTTCAGTGGTATGTCTTTCTTTAAAATTTGGCACACTTGTACTACTTAATACTATTTTGTATTTAAATTTTTTAATAGATTATAGTAAGTTTACAGTTTAAAATAGATTGTCTATTTCAAAATTAATTTTATATAGGCTTATTTTTTTAAAAAAAGGTTTTAATTCGATTAAAACAATCCAATTTAAATAAAAATGTTTTTTAAAAAATATAATTACTTTTTATCTACTCTTGTCCAAGCTACACAAGAGGGGCTCTTACTTGGGCTGACCTAGTAAATTGTTTGTTATGCAAACAGCAACATTCTGATCAATAAAAAGTATCCAGAAAATGAAAGTTGTTTCTATGATACAGAAGTGGCTCTAACAACAAGCTTCTTACTGTAGCGGGAGCACATTTTAAAAAATAAAACACAGTTACAGCTACGTGTCGCTATTTTCTCATGGAGAAAAAAACCCTGGATTCTCTATATCACAGCTTACAGAAGGTAACCTTTCAAGAGCAATTTTAGCAGCTTTCACTAGTTAGTATAAATACTGACAACAGTTATTAGTAGTGCTGTCAAGCGATTAAAAAAAACTAATCACAATTAATCACTGTTAAACAACTGAATATCATTTATTTAAATATTTTTGGATGTTTTCTACATTTTCAAATATATTGATTTCAATTACAACACAGAATACAAAGTTTACAGTGATCACTTTATATTTATTTTTGATTACAAATATTTGCACTGTAAAAAAAAGGAACAGTCTCTTTCTACTCACCTAATGCAAGTATTGTAGTGCAATCTCTTTATAATGAAAGTTGAACTTACAAATGTAGAATTATGTACAAAAAATAACTGCATTCAAAAATAAAACTATGGAAAACTTTAGAACCTACAAGTCCAATCAGTCCTACTTCAGCCAATTGCACACACAAAGAAGTTTAGTTACAATTTTCAAGAGATAATGCTGCCCAAGTCTTGGTTAAAATGTCACCTGAAACAGGAGTTCACATGGCACTGTTATTGTCATCATTGCAAGATATTTACATGCCAGATGCGCTAAAGATTCATATGTTCCTTTATGCTTCAACCACCACTCCAGAAGACATGCATCCATGCAGATGACTGGTTCTGCTTGATAATGATCCAAAGCAGAGTGGACCGATGCATGTTCATTTTCATCATTTGAGTCAGATGCTGCCATCTGAAGGTTCATTGTCTTTCCTGGTGGTTCAGGTTTTGTAGTTTCCATATCAGAGTGTTGCTCTTTTAAGACATCCAAAAGCATTCTCCACACCTCGTGTCTCTCAGCTTTTGGAAGGCACTTCAGATTCTTAAACCATGGACCAAGTGCTGTATCTATCCATAGAAATCTCTTGGTACCTTCTTTGCGTTTAGTCAAATCTGCTGTGAAAATGTTCTTAAACAAATATGTGGTGGGTCATCATCCGAGACTGCTATAACAAGAAATACAAGGCAGAATGCAGGTAAAATAGAACAGGAGACGTACAATTCTTCTCCAAGGAATTCAGTCACAAATTTAATACATTTTTTTTTTCAATGAGCATCATCAGCATGGAAGCATGTCCTCTGGAATGGTGGCTGAAGCATGAAGGGGCATATGAATGTTTAGCATATCTGGCAGGTAAATACCTTGCAACGCCAGCTACAAAAGTGCCATGCAAACGCCTGTTCTTGCTTTCAGGTGACATTGTAAATAAGAAGCAGTCAGCATTATCTCCTGTAAATGTAAATAAACTTGTTTGCCTTAGCAACTGGCTAAACAAGAAGTAGGGCTGAGCAGACTTGTAAGCTCTAAAGTTGTACATTGTTTTGTTTTTGAGTGCAGTTATGTAAAAAAAAACAACCAACATTTGTACGTTACACTTTCATGATAAAAAGGTTGCACTACAGTACTTGTATGAGGTGAACTGAAAAGTACTATTTCTTTTATGATTTTTACAGTGAAAATATTTGTATTAAAAAAATAATATAAAGTGAGCACTGTACACTTTGTATTCTGGGTTGTAATAGAAATCAATATATTTGAAAATGTAGAAAAAACATCCAAAGATTTAATAAATTTCAATTGATATTCTATTGTTTAACAGTGCGATTAATCGCAATTAACTTTTTTAATCACTATTTTTTGAGTTAATTGTGTGAGTTAACTGATTAATCAACAGCTCAAGTTATTAGCCATATTTTTCAGGAATTGTTCTTTTGAAAATGTATATGTCTGTTAGACTAATTTTAAATCACAGGATTACAGTCAAATCACTATTTGCGCATCCCAAAAAAACCAACAAAAACATTTCCTCACTTCTCCATGAAAATTTTGTCCAGATGTACTGAAGTCTCATAATGCTAAGACTTCATTCTTTGCCATATACTTGAGTTTTAAACCCTGTGTTTGTTCCGTGTATTAGTGCTGTTCTACTCTATTTAATCTAATAGTTTATTTATGAAGTGTCCTCTCCAGGTGTCACTGAAAAACTAAGTTTCCCTAGGAAACAAAAGGTCTGACTTAAAAAATAAGAAAATACCTCTTATAATAAAACAAAGCCATACTATTGTTCAGAAAAAGCCAGGACCATCAATCAGGGTCAACACTGCACGCATTTTTCCCTTCCTCAAAGTGAACTACATATCTATTTACATAGTAATGTTCGGGTCATGCAACATATCAGTTCTCACACATTTCAACTAGGAGTTTTGCTTTTATCTAGTTCTCTAATCCTACCTAAAAGAAATCTCAGTCAATCAGAGCACAAGAATTAGTTTTACTAATCCCTCACTATATACTTGTTTGTTAGTTATGAAGTTTCTGATTCAGCTAACTGCAGTATGCAAATCCTGTATTCTGAATAAAGGCCAAGAATACTTCTCCTGGCTACTCTCTATCCGCATGCTATCAAACAGAGGTACCAAAACTTCTAAGCCTCTCCCCAACCAGATTCAAAGATTAAATACAATTAAATTTAAAGAAGAATTACTTTTAGCTTGAGAGCGCCAAAAAGGGGTTTGCCAAAATAATGAGATGTCTGCGGTTTGGTAAGGTGATAGGCTGTAGCCAAGCACTACTGAGAAATTAACAGTAATCAGAATGCAGGTGTGAGAAGATGTACTTCAGTATAGAAATGAACAACCTGAGAATATTCTCTATTACCTCAGTAGTAGTAATATTCTGGGATTATAATCAACTCAACCTTTGACCTCAGAGAGCTTGTTTACCCCAGTATACAGCTATTGCCTCCAAACAAGAAACATCCTCGGGTTATATGAATTATGTTCAATAACTAAGGTAGAGATGTCCGCAATCCAAATCTTCAGATCTGAGCAGCCCCACACTTTGGAGAGGTTTCAGCGTGATGTTTGAAGTCCTGATCCAGACCCAAATTTTGCAGTTTTGGCTCATATATTCTGTGATTGTAAACAACTCTCCCTGTACTAGTTAGAATGCCCAAAAGCACAGCCAACTACATTTCCAAATTAAGGACTATAAATGAAACCTGTAACCTGTTCTGCCTAAATATTGCTGGGATCTCCTAGCAGTGATGAGACATGTGCCACCCATCCCAATCTTCATAGGCCAATTCCTACAACATTGTAACTAATCTCAAATAACCATGTTAACAATGCATCATCAGTTATGGCATAGAAACCTATTTTTTTAGGGCTGGCGGGGTATTAGTCAGAATCAAATTCTAGAATAATTGTTACGCCAGTACTATAAAACTGGCTTACTAAGTTTATTTATCATTAGTGAAGGTACAATATCTTGAAAATGGGTCATAGCCCAACCGATTACATTAGTTTTTCCTTATTGTAACACCTACCTCCTTCAACCCTGCATCTCTTCCAGCCCCTCCCACTATTTCACTTTTTTCCTGTTCTGTTTTCATATGTATGTATCCAAGGATCGATTTTATGTAAAGCATGTGCCTTATACTTGGCAAAACTAGAACATGAGCTTTTAGCTTACTGCTTCATTTATGTATATTGTTGTGCTGCATGTGAAAAATTGTACCTTTAAAAATTCTCAAAATGATGCACACAAAAATTCTACTAAGTAGAAGTGGGATTTTTATTAACATACTGAACTCTAGAGTACAACAATGTTACTTTGAAAGGGAAGCTAGTAAGAGATAATTCTATCCTTACACCACTTTCTTATTACTAAGAATATTTGAAAAAAGAACCTTAAGTATTTCATTGGCTATTGCTATTGATTCAGCTGCTGAACTCATTCCTCTGTGACATTGCTATTGATGTCACATACAATTATTACTTAAGCTAAGGAATAAGTAGTAAAAGTGGATTTTGTTTAAACTGCTCTCAGCATGGTATCTGAGCACCAGATGAAATAACTAATATTTGAAGTAAAAGAAAGCAGAGAAATGAAAAACGAAAAAAATGTATAATCAACGATAAATTCTCTTTTTAAAAAATGAGTTGGTAAATAAGAATATAATTCCATTCCTCCCTTGACCCGCTATGTGTTTTATGTAATAAATTTGGTACAAGAGTAATATTTCTACAGTGAAACTGATTGGATAAAGATTCTCCTCCATAGAAAAAAAAAGTTTCATAGTGTCATTAAGTCTTTTAATTCAAGGCCTATTTTAGAAACTGAGAGCAAAGCAGGAATTTTGCTACTGAAATACAAGAGAATCATGTACTACACATTTAAATAAATTACAACACATATTAAAAATGTGTGCCATACATAATTAAAAGTAATAAATTCCACTTGCGTGACCACAGTGGCAAAGGAAATGCCCGTTAAAGCAGGTGGTTATCATTGCCCAGAGAAAGAGATGAGAGCTACCTTAGGGGATCACACGAATTGAGGGACAGAAGGTGCAGAGAAACAGTTAGTTAGTGGTAATGAATGAAAGCCATGGTAAGGAAAGCCATCTTCATCTCTGCATATCAGGTGTCTTGTTTTCCTTATGCATTGTTCATTCACTAAGTTACCATAGTGGAATTTCAGTCAGTTAGTGCAGTTGAGCATTTCTGCACCTTCCTGGTTCCCCACTATAATTAATAAATACATTTTTATTTTATCATTGCTAAGATTTGTAGAACTAAAAGTGGCTTCTTAATCTGCAATCCTTCCTGTTAAACTTCTAGATTAGGACACCTGTTTAGTAGTAAACAGTTTATACATAGCTGGGTTGGCTTTTTTTTTTTTTTTTGGTTTTTGTTTAGGTGGCAGAAGGCAAAAGGGAAGTTTAAGGAATCCATACAATGTTTCAATATAAATAATTTACTTTAAGAATAACTAAACTAGCACTACAAAAAATCCTCCTCTCACGACTCTTCTTTTTATACCTTAAAAACAGCTTAAACCATTTAAATGAATTTGACTTTCTGTTAAAAAAGTTGCTCTGAAAAGAGCCAAACTTTTATCCAAAGGAAATTTTTACAGCTAAGTTATTAGCTTTGAAAAAATGAGTCTATAATGGAAATAGACTCAAAATTAAACATCTGTGTTATACATAAAGTTCAATATGACCATAATTTTAAACCTTGTGTCTTCTTGCTTAAACATACATTTGCGTACAAATATGTATATAATCTCTCTCAGAATGTGAGTGATCTGTATTTTCAACAACCTCATCTTCACTCTGCCTACAAATATATCCCCTTTAGTACTAAAATTCCCAACCTTTGCACAGCCTCAAACAGATCCTCTTCATCAGTTTTACAAAAAAACACCACCACACACACAAGATACCCAGATCAATTTTCCTCTTCTCCCCTATCCTAAAGTGGTTTCACCACCCCTAAAAAAACTGTACATATGCCAAGAAAAATAATATTTTGCCCTGAACAAGTGACAAGTTTAAGGTCTGATATCTTATGAAGCAGAAATAGGGACTTTATTACTGATGGTAAAAGGAGATTCCAACGAGACACCCAATACTTGCTTTTCACCCTGGAAAGTTCCAGGGCATCAGATTCTAAGCAAATGAGGAGAGTTTCGTGGTAAATTGATTTTTTAATTTTTTTTAAATGAAGCTGTTTGAAGCTGCATAGAGATATGGAATGTTAGACATAATTCTATGGAAAACTGTTTAACAGAGTACAGAAATGGAAGTTAATGGTATAACTTATTACATTACCACCACACCTGTTGTTATATTACATATAATTAACTTACAGTATTGTATGCAGTGTTACTCTGGCCATGTTGGTTCCAGAATATTAGAGACACAAGGTAGGTGGGATAATATCTTTTAGTGGACCAACTTCTGTTGGTGAGAGACCAACTTTTGAGCCACAGATAACCCTTCTTCAGGTCTGGGAAAGATACTCTGAGTATCACAGTTAAATGCAGGTAGAACGGAGCTGTGACACGCCCACAAAGTTCACCCACCTTATCTTTCTAATATAACTGACAGTTGCGAGGACAATTTATTAAAAGAAGTATTACTGCCTACAGTGCTACCTTACGTTTATTGCTGCTTTGCATCCTACAAAGCCAACATCTAAATTGTAAGAATCAGTTCAATAAAATATATCCACTCTGGGGATGGAAAACAAAACGAAACAAACTGAAGTATCCACTAGAACTTTGGCAGAAACTTACCCTTTTTTCCATTTCCAAGAGTGACCTGTCAGCAAATCTCTCTTGTCTCTGAAATACAATGTTAATAATTAAATGTGGGATTTGTGGTATAAAACTATATAAAATATAGGAGGCAAACAATAAAAATAAAAATCTATATTTTGGCTCTTCATAGTCTTAACAGTCAAAGAACAGTCAAAAGTCAAAGAATTAAACAAAAAAACTTTTTTGTATCCTTGAAATAAAAACATACAATTTTACATAGAATTTAATCTCACGCCCAGGAAACTCTAACACCTATAGTCTGAGAGACAGTGTGGTAGTTAAGATTCTGGAATGGTGTAAAAGTGAATGGAGTTTGTTCCTGGCTCAGGTCACAGATGTCCTGTGTGACCTCGGACAAGTTAGTTAATCTTTCTGCAACCTTTGGCAAAATAAGTTAATACATCGTTACCATTAATGATGGTCATTTTGTTGATTTTTTTGAGATGCTTAGGGCTAGTCTATGCTACTGCGCTACATTGGCGCAGCTGCTGTAGTGCTGAAGACACGCTATGCTTACAGGAGAGTGCTGCCTGACAACATAATGCTGATATGAACATCGCTTTAAATGGATGCAGCTTACATTTTCCCCCCTCTTCTCGGAGCACTTTTTTAAAACTCCTGTGTGCTGTAAGTCGCATTGACTTAAGCAGTAGTATAGACAAAGCCCTTAGATACTACATGATGTATACTGGGTACAGATATTGATTTATAAATTCTTTCTACAATAGTTTTTAACAAGAAACCTACTATTAATCTACAGATGTGATATCACCATATGCTGCACTGTTATTTGAGAGCAGTTATCTGCACCCATTTAGAGTTGCACTATTTACTCTTTGACTAACCAGCCTGTGACAGCATGGCAGTCTGTACCAACCTGCCATCAGGTTTATAAATCAATCAGTTCATAAATTAAACACTGATACTTTGAACATAAACATAATTCAACAAGGTAGAATCATTTTCTCTGTTTTTGTGTCTTACGTCTGCAGAGAAATTACTTGCATATATGCTGGCAAGAATCATTGATACCTTAACAATTACCACTTGCACTTGATTACTGGGTGATCAGACCCATCTGCCCTTCCCTCATCTCCAGCAACAATGGCAGTTGCAGTACTTAGCCCCATTCTTTTAGAAAAAGGGAAGGTAAAGCTGACATCTGAGAAAAATGTAAATTCCATTTCCAGGATTTTCTGGTTTGTTCCACGTTTTACCAGCTAGAGACTTTGCTCTGTGTGAATACAAACCTGAGTGGCCTTTTCCAATTGTAGTTTAAGATCCGTCAGCTCCATATTGGTATCATGTAACTGTGCTTTCAGCTTTTCATTTTCAGTTAGAATCTGTTCGTAAAGCTAAAAGAAAATTTGGATAGGTTAAGAAATGTGCATCTCTTTTGACTGCATTATTTAATGTATAAGGGGCTACATTCTTCTAAAACTTGATTAAATTGTATGAAAAGAACAAATTTATACTCAGAGGTTCCATAGAACAGAACAGTACTTTTCGCTGTGTGTTTTGAACCAACTTAACTGACAACTATATTTCCACTACTGAATGGCTCAAAAACACCTGCAGAAACAATATCATTTCAACTAATTTTTAAAGCATTTTCTTAAGAACATTACTGGCTTATCCCTTATTCAATTATACAGTACAATTTCATAAGGGTGACAAAAGTAGTAATACAAGAAAATTCTAGCTTCCACACATAAAATGTTTAAATTCCCTGCAAGGAGAAACTTCTGTCTTTTATAGTAAAGACAAGAAGAAATGTATGATAATTTTACCTTATATTTCCATAATTCAAAAAATAATATGAAACATTTTCCTTCTAAAAAAATCTCACCTTGACAATAAGTTTAATGGTTGCTCATTTCTTCACAAGTAGCTTCTAGTTTTCAACCAGCAAGACTAGATTTTACATTGTACTAGCAAGTGCATCACATAAAAGACTCCATTATAGATGTCAAGCAATTCTATCACCTTTAGCCATAAGGACCAAGGTAGTGGTATGTGGGGTCATTAAAACAGCATTTGGCTCCATTGGACCTTCTCCTTCTCTTGTAGAGTTAAATGCAAGGGCCAGAAGCTACGATATAGTCAGGGAGGTGGATACAAGTCTTCCTTTTTGCCTCTGCGGAGCTAGTTACTTAGGGTATGTCTGAGTTGAGTTACTTAGGGTATGTCTACACTTATTGAGGATCAACGCTGCGGCAACTGAAGCACTGGAGGTCAATTTAGCAGGTCTAGTGAAGACCTGCTGATCACTCTCTCATCAAATCCAGTACTCCACTGGAATGAGAAGCGTAAGGAAGTCGACAGGAGAGTTTTTCCCATCAAGCCAGTTATTCACGTAGGTGGAGTTGCATAACTTAGGTTGACTTACCCCCATAGCATAGACCAGGCCTTAGGCTGAGGCAAGATTTGGGACTTAATGTGAGTAATCTGATTATTTCAGGACTGAATTTATGGGGAATGAGGGGAAAGACCACAAATAATGGTTTATTTTAAATATCAGAACTACTGGCCCAGATACCTTTTTAAAGTCAGTTGCATCTTCTTTTTCTAACCTACTGCAATATGGTTTTCGTTCTTCAAAGTAACTCTGTGATCCAGACCGCCCCAGCAGTGAATCATAACGGTCGCCTGATGATGTGCTGATTGATCCTGCATCGTATCTTTAAAAGAAGAAAAGTTCATTATTTCCATAACCTTGCTAAGCTGGTGCAGTACATCAAGCATACATAGTTTATTCATACCATTATCTCCTACCCCTCTCTAACGGCTGAAAACAGTTTTTAAAGTTTTCTTTCTTTCACTCAACGCTAAGATTTATTTCAAATAAAAACAGTTTTTCTGACTGCCAAGTATGGTTTAGGGAGTGCAAACATTAGCCTTCTATGTCAAAATTTCTTTTGAATTAAAATACATTCCTTCAAGACATTTTTGCATGATTCTGACCTTGCTGAGATGTTTTAAAAGAGGGCTTCAACTTTTCTTTGCTTATTCATCTTTAAGGACTGAATTATTTTTTCAGTTTTATTTTTAACCTCAAAAAGATCAGCCAAGTCTGGTCTTCCTAGTTTTACTGAGGGACCTCAGGGAATTCTCAAGGATATTAATTGTGAGCTCAACTCCCTAACCAAAAGCAACATGGCTCCTTTAACAAAGTCGTCTTTATTCATTACTAGTCACTGAAGTAAAACAGATATTAACAAAAAAAAACCCAAATGGCTTTAAACAATCTGACCAAAATCTGTTCCCCTTCCCATTGCACAACCTGTATGGTTCATCTGTTGTACCATCTTGTTGGTACATCCTCATTTAACAAGAGGTTTCTAGCACAGACTGGACCTAACTTTTCAATGTTTTTAAAAAAGCAAATTGTTTTTGTCTATATTTAAAGATGTTTTTAAAGCCATTTATCACAAAGCTGTTACCATGAGTACACACTTTTTTTCTTTTCTTTTCTTTTCAGGTTTCTTTTAAAAGCAGTAGGCTGTAAATAAAATACTTCATAGTTCAGGATTTTTGTAATGTTACTTTCTTAAGTTTAAATCCTGCAAATGAATGAGTGGCATATTCAGCCTATTTTTAATGTTCACTGACTTTGTATTTCAGGGCTACTGAATGCAGCCTACTTTGCTTCCCTTTCAGAGTGACACCCTGGAATGCTCCATATTCAGCATCAATCCACCGATCAGAGCAATTGCACTAGCTTGCCAAAAGCCAAGTCATATTCGCATACATTCATTGTTATTTAAAAAATGTTTACATAAGTAACATCTAGAAATGTCCATTATTAGGGTGAGGAATGCAGGATTTGTTTCTCTCTGACAGATAAACTCTAATTTTGAGCTGGAAGATACGATAGCCGCTAAGTGGAAGCAACAGAGAGTCTAAGGGGAAGGAGGGGAGCCTGGACTAAACAGACCAAAATTGTAAAAAGCTAGTAAATATTAATGAACTGTTTATTTGGGAGCTATGTACCACACTTCAATACTTCTAGCAGAGATTTTTCCCTAGGAGCCTTCTATTGCAACAACATTTAGCGCAACAGAAGCAAGATTTGACAAAACAAATTTAACACCATCTTATTTAATGTATAATCTACACCTTATGTCTAAAAAAGTTAGGCCAAGTGACTAAAGATCTGAGTTTTCATCTTGAGAAACTTTCAAGAAGCCTGATTTTCACAGGAGGCAGCACTTTCTGAACGTGAAGCTCCTCACAGTGTCTCAAACTGGGTATCCAAAAATTGAGACAGTCAAATGCACCTGATGTTTATGAAAAATCTTAGCTTTGCATTGCAAATTGCATCACACAGTGACTGGATTGATTATATGTTCTGCAAAGTACCTAGCATATTTTAGGTGCAATATAAATAAATAATTCGGCACATAACCTAAACAACATTTTGAATATATCTTCAGGTCCCCTCTAATCTCCCACCTGCCTGAATGTGTAAAACGGCAATCCTATGGCTTTATTACTATATTCTATTTAAAACATACTAAATCTTTACAGCATTAACATTTTTTCAGAGCTTAACCTAACCAACTATTGAAAGCAAAGTAGGATTTGTAAATTAAGACTTAAAAAGTTAGAATATGAGTCAAAAGGGTTTCTGTTTTATAAATAAATGATTTGTTTATATCAAATACATACCCTGAAAGACTATCACTCTGGAAAAAAGAAAAATACATTAGAACAAACTGATATTTGTACATTCATTAAATATAAAATTCAACATATTTGTTAACAAATGTAGCATGGCAGAATGTGTTAAACCACATGAGAAAGGAGAATGGTATTCATCCATTCATTATCTGAACACTATGTACAGCTTCATTTTGTTATGGCTATCAAAAAAAAAAGGAAACATGCTAGAATATATTTGCTAGAAAAATGTTTTGCAAAGAAGGTAGTACAAACTCATTAGAAGACTTAGATTTTAGTATTATCTGAAATATTAGAATAGTTTTACAAGTATGTACATTCCTCTACCATTTGGCAAACTTATAACTAAGACATAAGGATTTTATCCACCTCCAATCCTCTTCCTCTTCCCCTTTTTTATTTAATTGGAGAACAGTATTTTAATAGCTCAATTGTCTGAGTGACTACATACCACCCTGAACAACATTCAATGGCAAACTTGAAAAATATTGGCATTACTGTTATTTAAACAAGATTAAACTGGGTGGGGAATCTGAACTGCTGCCCCAACAATATGTAGCAAAATGAAACCTTCTGTACACAGCTGCTCAATTTAAGATCATATAAAAGAGAGTAATTTAACAGGTTCTCAAATTAGAGGAGTTTACAGAGACAGGAAAGTCTCACATGTTGGGTCAAGAATCAAATTTAATTAAAATTAATTATAGAATTGCATGTGCGGGAATGCATTTTAACACTATAGAACTTGTAGTTCTCCATTATTTTTCCTTTGAATGATCAGTATAATTGTATTGTTTTATGAATGCAGGCTCTTTCGAGTGACTAGAATGCCCCCTACACATTCCCAGCAATGTTCATCTGCTAGGCTGGCTTAACATGTGATTTTGTTTCCTTTTTTACATCTTTATGATGTATGGGAGTATTTCTGAAAGGGATGGATTATTTGTTGTCCTGTAAGGAGCAAACCAAAAAAATCCAAATATCTCATTTTCATCTCTTCCCCTCTGGGATATTCAATAGTGCTTGCACTGACCTAACCCTACTCACACTAAATTCAATAGTAATACTGACATTAGTTTCAGTGGGAATGAAGTTGGGCTAATGCTGGGCTGTTTTGAAGACTCCACTGTATTTCTGAGTCAGAGAGTTTAAATCCTGCTACATGAGACAGACACTGGAATGGATTTTAAGCAACAGGCTGCAACTTTATTAACATTGGTTGGAGGCCGAACATGACCACTCATCTCAAATACCAGGCATTTAACTGGGTCCAGCATGAGGTTACAAGGCTCCCTACATAACCAATAACTCAGGATAGACCCTGCAGCCTTGTGCCAGGGAGCTATAAAGGATACCTAGGGTGAATGGAGAAGGGGATGGGGGGAAGAGAGAGAGAAAAGTTCGGTCTGCAGAGAATTCAGGCCTTCCCTTCTCCTTACAAGCACAAGGTCTGGGAGTTGATCCTTCTAGCTTTTATATGCATTGGTCCTAGTTGCAACAAACTACCCATACCCATATTATCTCTTAATATTAGAGATCTAAATTCTATTTGTTATCCAACTGCACCTCCACAATGTTGTGAGGAAAGCAAAAAACTCATCTGACTCGTGTCTAATGCGGCCCAATAAGAAAAAAATCTCTCCTGATCCCCAAACCCAGGTGATCAGTAAGACCCACTGCATCCGCTATCTAGAATTACAGGGCAGAAGTGGGGAGTCTTGAGGCCTGGGGGAAGCTGAAGAGGTAAGGGAGTCTTGAAGCCTGGGGGAAACGTTTCAATTGTTTGGAGAGCGGGGGGCGGGAGGGAAGAGAGGAGGGAGGAAAAATCAGCTCCTACTCTTTCTCCCCAGCCTACCAACAGGCTGCAAGATCCCAAAGAAAAGGAGAGGGCATCTTTGGGAATGCACATTCTACCATCACTCCCAGAGGCTGAGCATCCTTTTTTCTGATCCAGCTAACATGCCACCTGCTCTCCTGCAGAGGGGGGAGCATTTCTCAGCAGCCCTCTTCTCCCTACTTCTCACTTCTGGGGCAGCGGATTCCCCATGCAGTCTTACCAAACATTGCCCTCCATCCCCCGACCAGGAAAGGATGGTTGTTGTTGTCTTTATATTAATATTCCTTATTATTTTCTCCTCTTGCTCCCTTTCAAAGTTTTTCTGTCTCAACCAAAAATTTTCTGCATTTAATAAATACTGTTAATCCTTTAAATACAGGCATTTTTGGATGGGCAGAGAAATGGGATGTCAGGAAGACATATCTGCAGCATTCAGAAGGTTTTCCAAAGAGTTCTGCATAAAGCTAGTTTTGGTGAGAAATTTCCAACACAGATATCTGTGAACATTCACATCACACATGAGACTGCTTGAACGCTGTTGCAAATTCTCAATTTCAGTCTGTGTTCCTTCTGCATTCACAAAACTGAACAGAGTTTGGTGCCTAATTTGATCCATACATTTTCCATTATTGTTTGTGTACTGTTAGTTACACTGCTTCATTTTTTCCCCCATCTATGCAAATAATAATGCTTATCTCTAAACACCATTCACACTACTGGGGCCATATAAATAATAACGCAAAGAAAAATTGCACAATCCCATGACAATATGTACTGAGTTCACCACAGAAGTCTTCTTGACCCTTAGGACAATTATCAGTAAAGAAAATAAAATGGGGACATACATGCACTAATGGTACTCTGGGTCTTTGTTGTGACTGAGCAGTTTTTAAAGAACTACCACAAGCAGATGATTTGAAAGCTGAAAAACAAGACTGGAGTGCAGTATTAAATCAAAGTCACTTGTGTCAATCTTTGTTGGCTGCCTAGGTGCAATTTAAATATCCAGTGACATTTATTATCCTAATACTGGCCACCTTAAGCTTCCAAAAGTTATGACTCAGTACTCAAAAGATTCTACTCTATTCCAATTCTTATGCTTTATCCATTACTGTGGTGTTGGATTAACCATCACAAGATTTAAAAATAAATTACATCTGGGGGTTTTGCCTGCCTGGAGATTTTTGAGCCTACAATGGCATGTGGTCCATCGGCAACTGCCAGTAGCAAACATCCCCAACTGCTGAAGATGGGACACTAGATGGGGAGGGCTCTGAGTTACTATGTAGCAGGTGGGCCTTGCCCACATGCTCAGGGTTTAACTAATAATTACACTTGGGGTTGGGAAGTAATTTCTCCCAAATTCAGATTGGCTAAGACGCTGGGGCATCTTCAGTTTCCTCTGCAGGATGGGGCACGGGTCACTTGCAGGTTTAAACTAGTGTAGATGGTGGATTTTCTGTAACTTGGGACTCTCTAAATCATGATTTGAGGACTTTAGTAACTCAGCCAGAGGGTAGGGGGTAAGGGTTTCTGTGGCCTGAAATGTGCAGGAGATCAGATGATGATCATGATGGTCCCTTCTGACCTTAAAGTCTATGAATACATTTATATCCAATTTGCATGTGAAAATACAAAAAGAGAAAGGCAAGCCTGCCTCTGACTGCTGGGTGATTGATTGGTGATTCCCTCCTCTTGGAGCTGTGGGGTCTGCCTGCACCCACTGGAAGCTGTAGGTGTGTCCTCGCTGTCCAGAAGCTCTGGGCCACCTGCTCTTGCGCTACTGCCCTGAAGCTGAAGCAAGATTTCATGACAAAATTTTAGCCTCTCTCATAACCTCTAACGTGGGAGAGATCTGGCTTTTCTTCGTTCTCTGTCTTCCATATCTCCCTCTCAAAGCTTTCACTACTCTCCCATTCTCCATGCCTGCTCTTGCCATCTTCTGTCCTCCACATTGACCTCTGCCCTTTCCTCACATAATCCATGTCTGCCCTCCAATATTGCCTTATTCCTATTACCCTTTCTCACAGTCTGTCCTCCAGCATTCCCTTGATCCCTCTTAATTATTCCCATCACCACCATCTTTATATCTCCTGTTCTCTCACTGTCTCCTTTCTGTGCCATGCATAAATGAGAATGAGGGCTGGTTAATTGAGATAATACTAGCCTCATTTCTGTGTGTAAAAGCTTAGAGAAACACTGGTCATCTTAATGAGGGCACCATGGCTTCAATTCTATTGAAAGTAATGAGAGAGTGGTAACTGTTTGTGAAATAAAAACTTCTAAAATAACACCTAACATCAGACTTGCAATATTATCATGAGAGTTGGCAGCTCTGTGAGCTTTTTATCTTTGTCAAGTGTCCTGGCCAACATTCCAGTTCTAGCAAATCAGGTTCTAACATTCCAATTGTTGAGCATTATTTTTGTGAAAAGGCCAAATAGCTATCCCAAAATAATATATCATGGATTGAAATTTACAAGACCAAATTAATTGGTCTGAAGTACAAACTAATTAATAAAAACATATAGAACAGAATAATTGCTGAAGACTACATGAGCACAATAAAATAACATCGCTAAAGTAAGTATCTTCCCGACAGCAAACCAGCAATGAATCATGTCATTCAGACATGTCTGGCAGCAACAGTGTGAGCTGTTCGGTAGTATTGCTCTAGAATGTACATTTAAAATCAGTGTTTATGGTAACTTAACTACTGAAGTAACTTCTAGTAGTTAAATTATTTTGTCACTTTCCTTCTTGAAATCCATCCTAGTTGTAAAAAGATTTCATTGCTAGTTATATGATAAACGATCAATTTGGACACAATTTTGCAAACTTTCCTTGTTTTGTATTCACACAAACCAGATCTGATTCACCGGTGCAGAAAACGGATGTGTCTATTTTCAGTGAGCCCTGGCTTATGAGCAGCATTGATTCCTAGCCCCCCTCCCTCTCCCTACTCAACATTCAAACCAACTTAAGATAAGGGTTTCTAGAATCTGACACTTAGAATAATAGAAGTTATTGGTAATCAACCTGTAGCACTGTAGCACAACCTTTCAGAAGTGGTGTGCCAAGTCTTCATTTATTCACTTTAATTTAAGGTTTTGTGTGCCAGTAATACATTTTAACGTTTTTAGAAGGTCTCTATAAGTCTACACATTACATAGCCAAACTATTGTTGCATGTAAACTAAACAAGGTTTTCAAAATGTTTAAAAAACTTCTTTTAAAATTAAATTAAAATGCTGATCTTATGCCGCTGGCCCGCTCAGCCCGCAGCTGGCCTGGAGTTCCACTCATCTAGGCCAGCAGCGGGCTGAGCAAGGCCTGCGGCTGGGACCCTGGCTGGCAGGAGCCGATGGCCGAGATCCCAGACTGGCAGCAGAGTGAGGGTGGAGGTGTACTAGGCACAGGGCAGGGGGTAAAGGAGCAGGTTGAGGTGCAAGGTCTGGCCACGAGATAGAATGAGGAAGGGGGTTCGGGGTTGGGGCAGGAGGTTTGGGTGTGGAGCGCTTACCTGGGGCAGCTCCCAGTTGGTGTGAGGGGTGCAGCTGGTACAGGAGCTCCTGTTTGGTGCTGAGGGTGGGGATGTGGGAGAGGGGCAAGAGTCAGGGCATGGTGTGTGTGTGTGGGGATGGGTATGTGGAGGAGGCTGCAGGAGTCAGGGCTGGGATGTGTGGGGGTGCAGGGATCAGTGAAGACGGCTGAGGGTCGTGGGGATACTCCCAGCCCCCTGCTCTGAACAGCTCATGGCAGAGGGCTGGAGGGGATATGCCCTGATTCAACCTCCCTTCCCCACGGCCCCAGAGCTGAGAGAGGGCTGCGGCTCCTCCCCCTCTCCCTTCTTCTCCCTCACCTGGGCGATCAGCTGTTAGGCAGAACGCAGCAGGCTGGAGGAGTGGGGAGCTTGGCTGCCGACGGAGCCTGCCCTGCAGCAGGAGCCGGCAGGACCAAACTTCTGCCCCCTTCACTCGGCAGAAAGAGCGGAGGCGCCATGGTAAATCCGGTACTGCAGGGCAGGCAGCAGTGTGCCATTAAAAATCGCCTTACATGTCGCAGGTTGCCGAACCCTGCTCTAGCACAATGCTACATCGATGGAATACAATTCATCTTGAAATTGAGACTACAAAGGGATACAATTTAGGAAATGAGTATAGTAAGCAGTACTGGTATACTGTAATTCAATATAGGCTTCAATGAAAGACCGTTAATTTTTCAGACTGAAGTATTGCAGAATCATTGCAGACAATTTTTTTCCCCCAATTTACTCAGCAATTTATCTTTATTTCTTGTGTAGGTCTAACTTTATCTTCCTTGTAAGAGCACAGATTTCCTATAAGTAGCAAGGTACTGTATTGGGAAATCCTTGCTCCTGGCTCAGAGGAGCTGAAGTAAAATTATAATACGATGACCTTCAAGTTATAAACTGTTAATGCTGTTTGACTTTATTTTCTTTTTTTAAAAAATAGGGATGAATGATCAGCTAACTAGTGAAAATGCAGTTCTATACAGGGAACATCAAAGCATGGACTGAGGACTTACTATAAACAACTTTTCAAAGACCTCTCAAGTTGAAAAATATTTAACTCATTTGTCAGGTTCCTTACAGATTTCATGCCAGGAACCATTATGTCGAGAGTCTATTTCAACCTTCTTTGTAGCATCTGCAAGACTTGTTCTTGACTTCTTCCCTTCAGTTTAAATTCTTGAGTTATAACCAAGGCTGTCTGAACTTTATAGCTGCCATCTTCTATCTCTGGCTTGTAACTTCACTAGGCAATGAAAGCAACAGCAGCACCACTTAAGGGAGTAACAGAGAACTTCATTATCTTTTTTTCCCTGATGAATTAATAAAATAATCAGCAAAATCAATAAATTATTCAAAACTGTATTTAAATATTTCCAAAAACATGTTATGAATTTTTATTTGTCCCATTACCTGCATGGGTCATTGGGGCTGGTGGTCTGGGTATGCAGAAGTGAGCAAAACATCAGTTTTTCCATTATTGTTCATCATAATAAAGGATGGGCAAGTAAATGGTGTGCTTGGAATAGTAAGTTTTCACAACAATTGTGCACAGGTGCCTTGAAGGCAGGAGTTTTTCAGCTTCTCTCTAAGCACTCCACACAGCAGAAGGTTTATGATTATTTCATAGAATGTGCAGTATTTAAAACCATTTGAAAGGAAGCAGAGATTTCACTTCTTATCGAATTCAGGAACAGACTGCATATCAATCAAAAGTCAGTATTCAAAACATTTTCTAATCTAATTTCTTTAGAGATGGCCAAAAATTGTCACAAAATATTTAGTTATTAGTTTAAGATTTCAGATTCAAACATGATTAATTATTGTTAATAGAATAGTTACTATTTAACTGGAGGAATAAGAGACTTGAAGTCTGCTTAGCCTTACAATGTGACTGAATTGTAAATGGCTGTCAGAACTCTAGGCTCACACCAGAACTGAAAATACTGAGAACTTAGGCAAGAAAGCAGCAGCAGAATTTGCGCAATATTTTGAAACACAAATATAAGATGTGGGGTTAATGTTCCGAATGAGATGCAAACTAAAACCACTTTCACAAGTTCAAAGCAATTACACTTCAAACCCAATGTATTCTCTGGTAAAATGGACCTGAATTCTGCAGAACTCTGGATGCATGAGACCACATCAGCTTCAATTATATTTGAAAATGTAAGTTTATAGTAGTCATGTATTATTTATACTGATATTAAACCCATTTGTATGATGGCCACATATTATCTGATTATGATATACCAGATGTTTGTATAAACAAAGCATAACTGTAAACTGGAGGTACGGTTGTTGGAGAAGAGAACTCTCACGTTTTCAGAGCTATTATTTTAAGTGGTCTGCAAACTTCAGTAATATGATACTGCAAAAATTTATAACTCGTTAATATTTTCAAGGTGCTCTCCACAACCATAAGAGATGGAAACTATTTTTAAAGAATGAAAGACTGGACACTGGAGCCCATATCTGTGACAGGCAATGGAATATGCAGCAAATTTGTGGCAGCAGAAATACAGAATACGTGACTGGAGCTCAGATTACTCATTTGGCTTCTACTCTACTCATACAAAAAACGTGTATTAATGGTAAGGTTGAGAAATATGCCAGGAAATGAGAGGTAAACTTCAAAATCTACCTTAACTCTGCCTCCAACTCCCATGCACATGCCTTAAAATATCTTTGGCATTACATAAATTATTATAAATTATTAATCAAAACATAGTTTGTAGTAGTACTAGCTAGAATTTCTTGTACAACCCTACTTACAACTCAGTACACAACATTCACACAACTCCTGTTTGAATAAAATAGTTTAAATAAACTTTGAAGTTATGAGCATTCAAAGTTAAATAACCCCTAACTAGATACAGTAAAGCATTTTAAGAAGCTCTAACGGCAAACAATAAAGTCTCAGTGTGATAGTTTCATATGTTTAAAGTTTTACAACTTCTAAAGTGATTTCTCAAATCTCACCTCAAATCTCAGTGTTATCTACAGAATATATATGAACAAAACTCATTCATTCATTTTTTTCCCAAAGTTGCAAATATAAACTTTCTGAACAGAATGCAAAAAGCTTTTTCATTGACACAAACCAGTTATGTTTAAGTTTTCCAGAACAATTCAGTTCCTAGCTAAGAAGCTGCAGGGAAATTCCCAGCCTACAAGAAGTTAACATGGTCAGGTTATCAGCAAATCTAAAAAAAAAAGTAATGAAGCATGCTGGCATTCTATTTTATAGTTTATGCTATGGTAAACATTCTCCTCTCTTCAGCAAGGTGGCTCAATTTCCAGCTAGTTCTTCTGCAACTATGATGCTGAAATCTGCTTTTCTAGAGGAAGCACTTCATGTCTGCATCTGACAAAGAATACAGTTTCTAGCCCGATCAGCCTTTTTTTTCTGGCTCATATCAAATATTCCTTTTGCTTTCTTAAAAATTATAATTCTCGCCCCTTGCTGGGATTCTCTTTACTAGGTATCTGTTTCTCAACTTGCTTACACTACCGGGCTACTATATTCTGCACAATGCTGAAGTGGTTCAGCTGGAGGCAGCATCATTTGGAAAAGCAAGAACTCAGCCCACCACCACTTGGATGAACAAGGAGCATGGCGTTCTGCTAGTCCAATCCCGGGTGAAAATTAGGTTCTGGACAACATTTACTAGTGGTAGAGCAGGTAGCTTTATTTGAGAAGTTCATTAATGAAAGTTAGCATCCACGCAACTTTGCACATCCACACAACTTTGCACATATCACCCCGCCCTCACCTCTCCGAGTCTAACCTACATGCTTTCCTCAAGAGATTAAAAAGAATTCAGTTGCCCACACAAAAAGTTTATTAAAAAGCACTTACATAATTTTGGGCTTGATTTACTATTGTATTACTTTGGCTTTACATTCACGTAACTCCTCTGAAATTACCATAATCACACATCAGACTACAATTCCACAGAAAGAAATAAGGAAGTAGTAATGCCCAATGTATCAACATGAAAGAATAATTACAGATCTGAGGGCAACAAAGAATCTGCACTGGAGACTGATGAAGGAGAAAGGAAATATGAACACACAATCCATTAGTCTTGTAGAAAAGACACAAAAGTGGCAAAAAAGAGCACAGAATGAATCATTTAACCAAAGTGGTTGAGGAATGTTCAATGTCACTTATACAAACACAACAAGAAGGAAAATATTAGAAAATTGGGAGACTAAAATAAGACAGAGCCTGATTTACCAGTATCTTATTTCAATGTTTCAGTCAACAAAAATGTATTCTCGTCTGTCATATTTCGGTATAGTTTAAGATGTAATAGTTTTTTTCATCCACTAATAGATTTCAAAGCTTTCTTCAACTGCAACAAGATTACACTAATTGCCCTGAATATACCTTTTTGAAGGCTAGTAATCTTGTATTTGTTTTTTTCTAAATACCCACTTCAAGCATGAAGAATTCAAGTAGACTGTGCTCTCCAGTTAAGCTTCTCTGGGATATTACCAACAGTTATTAGTAGCTTCTCGTTAATGTATTCTTCAAGAAAAAAGTAGAAGTCTCAAAGTTACTGCACTATTAGTCACAGCTCAGTATTTCGCCAGAAAAACAGAACAGATGAAACTAACCATGTTGACAAGACAGAAAAAGACAGTTACCTTTTCCATAACCAGCGTTCATGTCCATTCCATATTAGGTGTGTGCGCTTGCCCCATGCACCAGTGCCAGAAGTTCTTCCCTCAGCAGTATCCATAGGGGACAGGCTCTGACACCCTCTAAAGTGGCACCCACATGGCACAGTATAAGGGGTGCTGCTGGTTCACCTCAACCTCAAATTTCTTCTTGCCAGAAACTCTGACAGTAGGGAAACATGGTGGGTTGTGGAATGGATATGAGCACACATCACGAAGAACACCAGTTATAGAAAAAGTTAAGTCTTCTCTTCTTCGAGTGCTCGGTCATGTACATTCCATATTTGGTGATGTCAAAGCAGTACCCCTGGAGGTGGGTAGGAGTTCACAGATGTGTAGATTGCAACACAGCTCTGCTGAGCCCAGCGTCATCTCTGGCCTGCTGAGTGATGGCATAATGAGCAGTAAGTATGTGAACAGAGAACCACGTTGCGGCTCTACAGATGTCCTGGATAGAGACGTGCGCCAAAAGGCCGCCGAAGATGCCTGCACCCTTGTTGAGTGGGCTCTGACAATTGGCGGCGGCAGAACCCCCACTAGGTTGTATGAGGTCCTTATGTACTAGGTAATCCAACTGGAAATCCTCTGCGAGGACACTGGGTGAATTGAGTTGATTTTTGGAAAGGCTTGGTATGTTCTAAGTAGAAAACTGAGGCCCTCTGGACGTCCAGGGCATAAAGATGCCTCTCCTCACAGGTCTTGTGTGGTTTGGGACACAACACCAGGAGGAAGATGCCCTGGTTCATATGGAAGGTGGAGACCACCTTTGGCAGGAAGGCTGAGTGGGGCCGAAACTGATCCTTAGATTTGTAGAAAACCGTGTATGGAGATTCTGAGGTCAAGCCTTTAATCTGTCTTGCTGACGTCACCATCACCAGGAACGCAACCTTCCATGACAAGTGGAAAAGGGAGCAGGAACCTAGCGCCTCAAAGGGCGAGCCAGTGAGCCAAGAGAGGACTAAGTTAAGATCCCACTGTGGGACAGGTGTCTGTTCCTGCAGGAAGTGTCTCTTGAGCCCTCTCAAGAACCTGACCATCATGCCATGGGAAAACACTGTCTGGCCTTGGATCGACAGGTGAAAAGTGGAGATGTCCACTGGTGCACTTTAATGGAAGAGTGTACCAGGCTCTGGTTCCTCAAATGGAGCAGGTAGTCCAGACAGCCTGTATGGAAGAACACGAGGGAGAGATGCTATGCTTGGATGCTCAGCTGGAAAATCTCATCCACTTGGCTAGGTAAGTGAGTCTGGTTGAGGGCTTCCTACTTCCCAGGAGGACCTGTTGGACTCTTTCCTGCAGTGAAGTAAGTATCGCCTGGGGAATGGTAACAATCTTTTCCAGGAAGCCTCTCGACTGGGAGTAGACTGTTCCCAGCCATTGTTGCAGGGGATCCGTGTCAGATACTGGCCATCCGCACCTCATGCTACTCAACTGGTACAGGGACATCAAATGGGATTGGGAGCTATGATGAGCCGGTTGCCAGGAGGATCATCCTGAATAGGGAGACCTTCCATTTGGAGAATGGGCAACGATGGCCCGGGTGATTGGCAGTCTCTGGTGCCCAATCAGACCTGGGCCCTTCCCTGAGTTCTTGCCAGGTGACACATGCCTCAAAAGGGCTGCACCAATCTACCAGAGAGGTAAGCCTCAAGTTCTTCAATCAGTGCCCCCGGTGCAGGGACTGAAGGGGGCTCTGTTAAGCCTGCCTCTACCATCCTAAGGTGTGATGGCTGAGGGCGGCCGAATGTTGGCGGGATGTCCCTCGATGCGGAATGGTACCACTGATCTGGGATACACATGTAGGTCCCAACACAGGTTGCCAGTGAGGGCAACACCTTTAGCATCAGGATCGCCTGAGCTGCTTGAATGGTTTCAGGCGTTGCTAGCACTTGAAGTTGGCTGGGGCCTATACCACTATCTGGAGTCACAGGCAAACCATGGGAAGGCCTGCATCACTCGACTTGAGACTTCTCGAGGGAGATGTTGAGCTGCCCAATGTGAACCTTGGCTTGCCACATGCCCTCTCCTTTCCCTTGCGGGAGGTAGGAGATCTTCCCTCCACAGTCTTTTTCAGTTTCTTGACCAGAGCTGTGGAGGGAGACAAGTGCTGGCTTGTGGATGGCACCAGGGGAGCACTGTGCACAAAGGCCAGTGTGGAGTCGGACTGCTGCTCTGGTGCTGGAGTGAGTGTCGAGTCCATTAAGAGAGCTTTCAAATGGATATCATGCTCCTTCTTCATCCTAAGTTTAAAGGACTTGCAGGCACTTGTCACTTATATGCCCCTTGCCTAAGGTACATAAGTTGCTGATGGCAGAGGCCTTTATCAGCGATTGCAGGTCTTAAAGCTGTGCAGGACTAACAAAGAGTTTGAGAACTACTACTAAGGATATCTAAGGAAACTACTATGTATAATTATATCACAGGATTTTGAAGTTCGTAACAACAGAGAAGGAATCAATGCTAGCCAAAGCAGCAGACATTTCAGCACCACCGCTGGCAGCAAAAAGGAACTGAGGGTGGGGGGAGCTGGAAGCGTCCCTTATACCATGCCATGCAGGCACCACTCTAGAGGGAGCAAGAGCCAGTCTGCTATGGATACTGCTGAGGGAAAAAACTTCTGGCACCGCTGCATGTGGTAAGCACACATACCTAATACGGAATGGACATGAGCAAGCACTCAAAGAAGGACTAAGAACTCCCTCAACTACTGGCCTAAGCATCAGTTAGAAATAACATTTACAACAAATTCTACTTATCTATACCTTGTATGCAAGAAAGAGGGAGGCAATACTCAGCAAACAGTCACTATTAAAATATATTAAAAACTATCATTAGAGCCTGTAGATCATTTATAGGCTAGAAGACACCTTTCACACAAAAGAACTGCAAAGGAACTGGTATTGAAACATACCAATAAGCCATGATTCAAAAGATACACCACCATTAGTGTTCTTACAACCTAATTTAATTGCAATAAAAGAAAATTAAAACATAAAATCTGTCTCAAGAGATCACAACTCAATTAAAAATTCCCAATTACCTGAGTTTCTCTCTTATTTGTTCCTTCTTCTGAATCAGACTGGTGTTCCTGTTCATTTTCATCACTCTGGAGAAAATAATTGCAATAAAAATAGCAAATTTTTGAAATGGTATTGAGAGTTTTTAAACATTTTATATTCCTAAGGTCAAAATTCAAGACACAGGGTTGGTCTACATTACTGATTAAGTTGATGTAACTTACATTACTCAGGAGTGTGAAAAAGACATCCCTTTGAGTGACATAAGCTACAGCAACCTAAGAACTTTCCACATCAGCGCTATGTCAGCGGGAGACACTCTGCCTCTTGCAGAGGTGGAGTAATTATGTCGATGGGAGAGTGCTCTCCTGTTGGCGTACATTGTCTTTCCTAGATGCACTACAATGATACAGCTGCATCCGTACAGTTGGGCTGATATAGCTCTGTAGTATAGACTTGCCCAGAGTTTATTTGAATTAAATCTATTTGAACTGTAAAGTTCATATTTTGTATAAAAAGTAGCAGAAGCAAACCCAAAAGGACAAGAATTTCTCCAAAAGCATCCCATAACATTGCTGGATGGCTTTGTTCTGTTTAAAAAACAGAATGGCAGAAACATTGAACAAGGAGATATTTTTAGTACTAGACTGACATAAAATGGAAGAAAGCGGGATTATATGGTTGGTATAAGGAAACACTTGCTTTTACAACAGAGACATTTAAACCCTTATTTTTAGGAACAAAAGGAAAAGGCAACCAACCCCACCATTGGGAGTATAGGCTTTCTTGTTAATTTGATCAGAATTCACTTTTCTTAATTACTTTTAATTATAAATACACAGTAATTTGCAGAGTACAGGATAATGGATCTACTCACAAATTAAGTACGTAGATTAAGAAACTCATCATTGCTTATATTTCTCAACTGTGAAACTACTCCGTTAACATTATCTGGCACCAAAACAGCTGCATATAAAAAGATATCTATTCTTGTCCAGTAGACACTTTTTCAACTGCACTTGAAAGATCGTGAACTTAATTTTTTTTATGGTATAAGTATCATTCTAAAATTACGATACTTAAGGTCAGAAGGGTTTTAAAAACATCACAAACAACTCTGGCTAAGGTCAAGGCTCTCTTCGCTGGACTATTTTAATAGGCTGGACAGGGAAGGTATTTGTTTTATATACCAGTTCTACAAACGTCTTCAAACGAGTGAGGCGCCTTGTTTTGAAATCAAGGCAGGAACTCCAGGATAGAATGAGTCTATCAGGCTCTTCTGAATTTTATCCTCAATTTTTTTTCCTCTCTTATTCTCAAAACCCGTGCCATGTTTGCAATCCAGAAGGCATATTATTATTTGTATTACAGTAACACTTAGTGCCTCAACTCCTCGTGCTAAACGATGTACAAATCGAGTAAGTGATAATTACTTGTTTTTATGCATTGATCCTACCCAGATTCCTAGGAGCACTATATGTTAACCTTCTGACATACTGAATGTTGACCATTTATTCCAACACTTAGTTTAGAAACTGGCTCAGAAACTATGTCAATGTTACCTCTGATACCATGACTTAGTTTTCTTAAATGCCTCTTGTGAAGGGCAGACTTTGTTAAAGGCTTAAAAAAAGTACAAATGTGTTATCTCAGCTGGTTTTCTTTAATCTACTATTTGCTCAAAGAATTCTAGTAGATTAAAGATGAATGATTTTGCTTTATAAAAACTATTCTGGTTTGTCCTTGTATCATGATCATCTAAGTGTTTTTGAAATTTTTGTCATTATAATAATTTGATATGCATACTGCGTGGAAATGATATCATCCCTTCAAAATAAGGTGTTTTCCAAAGGAATGATAAATACACCCAAAGTTAGATGTGTTTAAATCTGAACTCAAGTTACTGCTGCTTTCATTGTTTACTTGCACTCTACAAGTGGACTCCATTACTTGTAGACCTATACAGAACAACTATATCTGAGCACATCAACAAAAGTCACTCTGGGTTTACCAACTGAGCACACTTATGCAAAAGGAATGACAACCTATACGAGGGGTGGGCAAACTTTGTGGCCTGAGGGCCACACTGGGGTTGTGAAACTGTATGGAGGGCTGGGTAGGGAAGGCTGTGCCTCCACAAACAGCCTGGGCCCTGCCTTCATCTGCCCCCTCCCACTTCCCACCCCCCTCAGAACTCTCACCCATCCAACACCATGTACTCTTTGTCCCATGACTGTCCTGACTGCTATCCACACCCCAGCCCCGACAGGCCTCCCGGGACTCACACATGTATTCTCCCCCCACCCACCCGTTACCTGTCTGCCCCACCGGGACCCCATGCCTCTTATCCAACCTCCCCACTTCCCACCCCCTTAGCAAGCCAGTTGGAGCAGGGGACTGGCAGCCACACCGTGCGGCATCATCACTGTGGGGGGAGGGGGAACCGCAGGGGAAGGCCTGGGGGCTAGCCTCCCTAGCCGGTAGCTCAAGGGCCAAGAAGGGTGGCCCTGAGGGCCAGATGTGACCCACGGGCTGTAGTTTGTCCACCTCTGAACTATACAGTGGTCATCTCATTCTATAAGGAATAATGTCCTATGTAATGGTCATCTCATTCTATGTATTACTAATCTAAATGGCCTGGGAAGAAAATCCCAGACAATATAGATCAACAATCCATGTTACTCTAAAATGCTAACACATTTTATACAGAGAAAAACATGTTATAAGCAAGATTGCAACTATTTTTGGAAGAACCCACTAGGGTGGGCATAGTTGAATCCATCTCATGATGCTGTATTTCCTAGGTTTTCCAGAAAGAATTACATTAAATCATATAACTCAGTGGTTCTCTAACTTTGGAAACCTGAGAAGTCCCATTTTTATTTAAAATCTTTCACAGATCCCCAAGTTCCCTGCCTCCAGGCCCCACCCCCACACCACCCTTCCCACGAAGGCCCCACACTTGCCCCTCCTCCTTCTGTTCCCAGTCAACCCTTGCCCCTCTTCTTCCCTGCTCCCTCCTCAAGCATGTCCGGTCCCATCCCTTCTTCTCCTCCTCCCTCCCAACACCTACTGTATGCTGCTAAACAGCTGTTCCCCAGTGTGAAGGAGGCACTGGGAGGAAGGGGATGAGTTAAGGGAGGGATGGGGAGGAGTTGATCATTGAGGCCCGCGGACCCCCTAGAGCAGCTAGAGGTCCATGGACCCCAGTTTGAGAAATGCTGATAAAACTCTAAGACATTCCCTGTTATTTTAATGTGATAATTTTATATGAATTCTAAATGCTGTGAAATAGACATGCTGTATGTTTTAGCAGTTTCTCACATCTTGAGTCCAAAAGGAAACTCCTGTAGATCTTCGTTTTTCTCTTGGTCTCCTCCTGTCTCTTATTGATTTTGACTGTGATTTATCTTCTTCCTTTTCCTCTTCTTTTTTCCGGCCTTCTGTTAAGAATAACATTTTTAAAATATGACACAAATTGTGTGAACTTCTGTAATATACAACTGACAATCTAAGAGATTGAGGAGCAAGAAGCTCGGAAGCCAGCTTTATAAATTATGTGGTAACACACATCTGCTCAAAACACAGTTATGAAATGTTGTTGTAAATACCATTAAAGTGATCTGGCAAGTATTTTGTATTTCCCCAATTGCTTTCTCTAACATTCTACATCAGTCACCTACCAAAAATATTTCAATATAACAGTAATACTTCTGACAGTAATTTAGAGGTTGGTTCTAAGATTCAAGCATTAAAACTTCTTTATCATAGGGAATCTGACTCAAGAGAAACAAGCAAAAAAGAATACCAGGCCACACTTCCTCACATAAATATTTCTTTAGTTATATCATCAAGAATTCAGTGCAACTGACTTATGTTCATTAAAGCTTTCTTAGCAAAAAATCTCTCTTTTAGAACAATGTACTGAAATTTCCTGGATTTTATTAAGATTGTGCTAAGAGCTTCTTTCTTCCTTAATGGAAATTTACCTTCAGTTCAGCACTGGCATTACTGACAAACTCTCCCACTTTTGAGTTCTGATTTTTCACCTCTCACATGCTTTCAGCAACTTATTTTTGTACAAATATTAGTCACGATTGCACAAACAAAGCATTTACTTTCTCTAATTTATTTGTATCTATTTACCCTTCTATTAATACAACAAATCATACACAGTCAGCAGGCACTGTAGTAAGCACTAAACTAACTTATTTATTTTGAGTGCTTCCAGTCTTCACAGTTTTAAAATGAATCTGTTAAAAGGTGAACCAAGGATGCGATAGAAAAATAAAAAACCATTCTAGGTGAAAGCACCCCTTTGCTTTTGGCTTCCTTGAACAACATGCTTTTCCTCTGACAAAACTCATAGAATTGCATGATAGTATTATGGGAATCTAACCCAAATTCAGGATAACTTCATGATAGAGGGAAATAAACTATTATATATTGGGAGGCACCACTTGAAGATGGTTGCTTCACAAGATAATGATGCTAAGGAGGCAGCAATGGTTAAAGCTGCCTTAAGAAATCCCTTACCTCATAGCACATGCAGTTTAAGACCCTCCGTAGAGGCAAAAGATCCTCTAATAAATAAGGAAAGAAAAAAAGTCAAGACATAGTCCTACCTCTCTCATTTTCTTTTGTTCCACTCCTGGGATAAACAGAAGTTATACCTATAAGGCTATTTGGTCTGTTCAGTTGACTTGAAGTAGAAAGAGAACTAGTGGAGGTGGAAAGTGAAGATGACGACGAAGTAGCTGGAGTTGTAGTTGAAACTGGCCTATAGCGATGATAGGGCTGTTCAGCAGAAAAAAGTAAACAATTTCCAGAGATTAAAAGGACACAGATAAGAATACCCATCATACAGAATATTAAAATAAGATGTTTAAATAAGTAACAAAACTAGAACCACTAAACAAAAATTAAGATTTATACCAATTACACCACTTAAAAGAAGAGTATGAGATACCTCCTCAAGAGTTCTGGAATATCTTTGTCTAAAGTCATCTTCTTTTGTTTCTGATTCCTTCTTGTCCTCCTGTTTTTCTTTATCTTGTTTTTCCTTCTCTTCCTTCTCCTTTTCTTCATTCTCTTGTTCTCTGGTTCGTGTAGGACGACTTCTTCCTATAGTTTTTTCAGCTTCTTGAAGATCAGTCAGTGTTACACCCTGTGGAAAAAACCCAAAAGCAACATTTCAATAAGTGTCAGTTTTTACTATTACTGATGCGCAGTCTATAAGTCCTAAAATAGATTTAAAGTTTTTAACTCTGGAGTGTTTTTCTTGCATTTTGCGATTAACAAAAAACTTACTCTTCATTATGTACCCTCAATATGTGCCTGCTAAACGGTGGATCAACAATGGCTGCTTCTGTGATATGATTTTCAATGGGACATTATAACAGGTTTAAGATTAGCAGCCATGTTAGTCTGTATCTGTAAATAAAACGAGGAATACTTGTGGCACCTTAGAGACTAACCAGTTTATTTCAGCATAAGCTTTCGTGGGCTATAGCTCACTTCATCGGATGCATAGAATGGAACACACAGAAGTAAGATGCATTTATATACACAGAAAGCAAAAAAAGTTGTACATTACCATACCAACTCTAAGAAGCTGTTTAATATGGATGGGCCATTATCAGCAGGAGAAAAAAAACTTTTGTAGTGAAAATTAAGTGGTTCTTATCACCTGATCCACTTAATTTTCACTACTTAATTTTGGAGAGGTGGTGATGTTTGCAGTGTGGATTATTTTATCTGCTGGTATGTACTGAGTTTACACTGGAGAGAACAGTCACTGTATTTGAAGTTTTACTGTGAAAATTATATTTCAGAGTTTGGCACCAATTTATAAATGAAAAAAAACAAAAACAAAGTACCTGTGTGGATCTTCTGGACTGTCTTGCTTGCCTGGATCTAGCTTTTCTTTGGGACTCAGACTCTTCATCCCGAACAGGAGTGAGGTATGATCTAAAGAGTAAAAATAAAATAATATTTAATAGCCAATAATTTTTGCACAATGCACTAAATGATTAAAGAAATTAACATTTTCAATGTGATATCATTGAAAATCAAAGCAATTATAAGAAAAACCAGAACTCAGTTCTACATAACGTAACTAGATACATAAATCTGTCTTTGAAAATGCAAGAAATACGGAACTGTATTTTGAATAAATCTTAGCATATTTATAGCCAGTTAATCTTTAAGTATATTAGAATTATATCACCAAAATGCATTACTGATCTAGACAATATTCTTACCAGTCATTTTTCTTATTTACAATAAACTCGTATGCCATTTTCTATCAATACCACTTTATTAAACTATTTTGACACTCTACCAGTCTGCTAAAACAAGGGTGGAGTATCTCAGGTATATAGTGTGTAGGTATATATGAGTGACTATGAAGCTTCAACATGCATTTTATATGCCTAGTGTAAAGAATATGGCTATTACAGGAAAGTCCTAATATGTCATCTATTGTCTGAGGGTATTAAAATGCAGAGTAAGTGACTGCTCAGTAAATGCATTTGGAAAACTTTTCAGAAATTAGGTAGCATTGCTACCAAGCAAATCTATTTCATATACGACCTTACTATTCCCCTAACTTTAGTCTAATCTGAATGTACCTATAGGTTAGTGAAATGTCATTTTTTTTTCTGTTACAGGTTTACAGTCATTTTATAAAAGCAAAAATCATACAGACATCTAGAACAATGGCCTTTAAGTAATATATTTTTAGCCATGTTGCCAAGCAAAATAAAACATTAAACATAACACTTGGCCTCATGACTAATCAACCTCTCCAAAAATCCATGACAGTTAAACTCCCAAGTAGTCTTACAAGACACAAGATCTAAAACTAGAACTCCTCTCTAACTATGGGGGAGAGAGAACAAAGTTTTCTGAATTATTTTCATAAGAGATTCTGTTTCACATACAAATTTGAGTGCTCTATCCTAAAGCCAAATGAATTTTTGCTCTTGAGGCTTCAACTTTCTCAGATTTGAAGGGCAAATCTTGAGCCCAGCGTACAATGTGTCTGTGTGACCAGGGTCTTATGTGGCTTCCATGCCATGCAAAGGAGGACAGGACAATTTGTACAGAAGCAGATCCTCAAATCCCACTCCTTCCTTTCCCTTAGCTTGTACATGTACAGTAACTCCGCACTTAACGTGGTAGTTACATTCCTGAAAAATGTGACTAAGTGAAACTATATTAAGCGACTCCAATTTCTCCATAAGAATTAATTTGAAGGGGGGGAGGGGTGGTATAAGATCCAGGGATTTTTTTTTTTTTTTTTTGGCCAGACAAAAGCATTATATACATTTTAAACAAGCAACTTAATACAGGTATTAAACAGGCTGGCAGCCTCCCATCAGCTCGCTTACGCTCCCCCAGCGCCTCCCACTTGCTGGCAGACCCTGTGGATCAACGCCTTCCCCATGTCTCCTGCCTGTGACAATCAGCTCGTTTGTGGCATTCAGGAGGCAGGCTGTGCACTGTCTCCTCGCTCCTCCTTTCCTCCTAGGCTCCTAAACTCCACAAACCAGCCGAATGTCGCAGGCAGGAGGTGGGGGTGGAGGGAGGAGAGCGAAGATGCAGCGCGCAGCCTCCTCGCTCCCTCCCCTGCCTCCGGCAATCAATTGGTTTGCAGTGTCCAGGAGAAAGGGGGAGCCTGTGCGCTGTGTTCTCGTGCCTCCTACATGCCTCCTGAACACCGCAAGCAAGCTGATTGCTGCAGGCAGGAGGCGGCGATGATCCACAGGGTCTGTCAGCAGGTGGGAGGTGCTCTGGGGCAGCGTAGGGGAGCACAGAGGAGTGATAGAGGGGCTGCCAAGCCATAGACAAAGACTCCTTTACTTTTGGGAGAACATTCGCTAGGAACATAATTAAAAACAGTTCTTTAAATTAAATGAGATGACTGTCAATTTGAAAATACTAAAATTATTTAACAACATTCCTGAGAGGATGTTCTATCTTTAAAAAACCCAAATAATTGCATCTTAAAATAACTGAATATCTTTAAAAAACACAAAAGATTATCATCCATGTTCTACCTCTATGTTACCAGATGGATTAAAAATGAAAAGACACATTTGCTCCTATATACACAAACATAGCTATTTCTATAGGTGCCCTCCATCCTACTATGTAACATCTCTCCTCCTCTCACCATCCTACTATGTAACATCTCTCCTCCTCTCACCATCCATATAGTATTTTTGGTAGCTCCTCTCTTTTGCTAGATAGTGAGGCTAGTCTAGATTAGGAAAAATGATGTTTGAAAATACCACTTACCACCTAGACCTTGCCTTCATCAGGAAAACCAAATACTTTTAGTTTATTAGGTAACAAACATGTTAAAATCCGAATGTAGAAGGGACCAACCCCCTGCTCGCAACTCTGTGGATGGGGCCACTACTCTGACCCCTCGGCTCCCCGCACCACCCGGGAAGCTGTGGCTGCACAAAAAATCCCTGGTGGCCGCATCTGAGAAACGCTGACTCCAAGGGTTTACATTGGCTGGCTAACGTATACTAAAACACAAACTGCCATGTCTATACTAGGATTCTAACATGTGTTAGTTAACATTTTTAAAACACACCCAGACACACCAGCATACGTGTGTTTTATCAACAATCAATTTATTAAAAATTTTAATTATCAATTTTAATCAATTTATTAAAAATTGTGTTAGCTGGCCACGCTCTACTCTGGGCTTCTCCCTGGTTAGACCAACGAGCTAACAAGATTTTAAAGGTGTTAAACTGCTCCTACACTAAATGCTAAGTAGCGTTTCAAACTGTGGACTGGTTTACACTAGAAATTTAGATCGACCCAGCTACAGTGCTCTGGGGTGCGAAAAATCCACACCCTTGAGCAACGTAGTTAAGCCAATCTAAGTCTCTGTGTAGACAGCGCTAGGTCAATGGAAGAATTCCTTCATCGACCTAGATACCACCTCTCGGAAAGGTGGATTACCTATGCCAACAGAAGAACCTTTCCATAAACATAGGTAGTATTTACGATGAAGTGTTACAGTGGCACAGCTACAGTTGTGCCTCTGTATCATTTCAAGTGCAGACAAGACCCATGTTAGCAACCTTGAATTAGCGATGCACGAGTGCTAATGTCCATTGGATTACCCACTAGGACCCTCAATGTCTTTTTCAGTCACTGCTTCTCAAAACAGAGAATTCCATCCTGTAAGTATGGCCTCCACTCTTTATTCTTAGATGCAGAACTTTACCGAAATGCATGCTTGCCTACAGCCAGCTTACCAAGCAATCCAGATACCTGTGTATCAGTGATCTGTCCTCTTCATTATTTACCACTTCCCCAATTTGTGTGTCATCTGCAAACTTTATCAGTTATGATATTATGTTTTCTTTATCGGTGAACATGTTAAATAGTGTTGGGCTATGAACGAATCCCTGTGGAATTCCTCTAGAAACAAACTATTTGATTCCCCTTTTACAATTATATTTTGAGACCTAACAGTTAGGCTATTTTTAATTCATTTAATGTGTGCCATATTGATTTTGCACCTTTTTAATTTCTTAAATCAAAACGTCAGTGTACTATGTCAATCAAATTTGTATTCTCATTAAAAAAAGTGATATGAAGTTTGACCAGATATATTTCCATAAACCCATGCGGACAGGCATTAATTTCATGACCATCCTCTAATTTGGGGTAGGCAACCTATGCCACAGGTGCCAAAGGCAGCACATGAGCTGATTTTCAGTGGCACTCACACTGCCCAGGTCCTGGCCACCCGTCTGGGGGCTCTGCATTTTAACTGAATTTTAAATTAAGCTTCTTAAACATTTTAAAAACCTTATTTACTTTACATATACAACAACAGTTTAGTTCTATATTATAGACTTATAGAAAGAGACCCTCTAAAAATGTTAAAATGTATTACTGGCACACGGAACCTTAAATTAGAGTGAAGAAATGAAGACTCGGCACACCGCTTCTGAAAGGCTGCCAACCCCTGCTCTAATTCATTAAGTACCATATCAGCCATCCATTATTTTACCTGGAACAGATGTCAGACTGACAGGCTTATAATTACTTAGGTTATCCTGTTTATTCCGTTATAATATCGGCACAACATTAGCTTTCTTCTGGTCCTCTGGAACTTCCCAGTGTTACTGAAAGTCAACATTAACAGTCCAGAGAGCTCGCTGGACAACTCTAAGAATACTTGGAAGTAAGTCATCCCACCTGCTGATTTAAAAATAACTAACTTTGCTGGCTGCTGTTTAACATCTTCCTGAGTTACTGTTGGAATGGAAAGTATTTCATCATGATACAAATACCTCATCTGGCTTTTTCCTAAATACAGATTAAAAAAACTATTGAGCATTTCTGACTTTTATTACTGATAATTCTACCATTTCTATCTAGTAAAGTACTACTGTTAGGAACTTCTTGTTCCTAATTAAGTATCTCCTTATTGTCCTTAACTCTGCTAGCCATAGATTTGTGTCCTTCTTGCCTTCCTTATCTGTTTCCTAAAATTCCTAGTTTCCTTTTCACTATTAATGTTCACATTAATTGCTCTCAGCTTTTCCTACCTTCCTTTCTCTCACCCACATATATAAACACACACGAGAGGCACCTTCTTTCAGACCTCATTTCCAAGTCAAGTTGGTGTTGTAGAGGCTGTTTTTATTTTTAAAGAAGCTTAGCCTTCTTTCACAATTGCAGATTTTTGGTCATCTAGTAAAATGTTCTCAAACAATTGCCAATTTATCATTAACTTCTTGTTTAAATTTTCTCCCAGCTGTTCTGGCTCAACAGTTTTTAGCTTTGTGAAATTGCTCTTTTAAGGCACCACGTACATATATATTACTGGTTTGGATGTGAATCTTTTTGCACATCACAAACAATCATCATATTGCACATTCGTTTATGTGACTTTGAATGTGATTTAAATTAAACCAGAAAAAAAGCCACTTTTACACCTGATCGGGAGTGCTCAGACAGGGAGTTATACTGGTATAATTACACTGGTTTAACTTCCCAGGTAGATAAACTGTCATCTAGACAAAGCCCTAGAACCTGCAATTATTATATTAGAATTTGTTACTGCTAATATACCTATAATGGAAAAGCTCCCATACCCCTAGAATCTTTTTAGAGGCTTATAATTCTTTGTGCAAAAATGTATAAGATTAAAGTTGCATAAAGATTTCTTTGAGTATTTTTGTCCCACTCATCCCTACTTTGTTCCCAAACTTTTTTAAAAATTAGTTATATATGAACACTTTCACTACTTCAACTTACCCCAAATGCACTATTTGTTTAGGCACTAGAATAGTTAGAATGGGTTTACTTTTCAAGTAAGATTTTGTGTATTAATAGGGACTAAGTTATATTTTTTTAATATTAATGGCACCTCACATACAATTAACCCTTTTAATTTAAAACAGTTTTACATTGCACCAAACCTTTAGGCCAGTACATAATTAAAAATCAAGGAAAAAAATATCAAGTCCACTTGCAGAAATCTAACAGTGGATATTGTGATCTTATGTAATATACATGCAATACCTACACACACTAGTGAGAGTGAATGAGAGTGACAACTTTAACCCTGAATTTCCTTGGGGCTTTTTCAGTTTGTAACAGACTATCAATGGTGACAGTAACAGTTTAAAATTCAAATTGTTCTGATAGAAGGTTTCTTTACTGGGAGCAATACTTCCACTCATTTTACATTGCTTGCATTTATTTTTATGAATTTTATGTGACAGACACTTTGCCTGCAGCAACCATGCTACTTTCTGAAAAATGCATATGCAAAGCAGTGCTTACAACCAAAATGGCTTGTGAGCCACACCATTCTCCCAGATTAAAAATTGTCCTAAGTAAGTTTAGATCATAAATTAGCATGTCTGCCAGGTGGTATCTTCTGGTGTAGTAAATCAGAAGGATCTAGGTTTCTCCTGTCAGTTTCCCACCTGTTGTGAATGCTAAATATCAATTACGTTACATCTGCAACTACAGAGCTTGACTTCTGAATTTCCCTAGGCCTTTTATTTTCCAAAGAGAAATTAGTATGTGATTACATATTGAAGATAAATACTTAGGGCTTGTCTTCACTACAGGTTATGTTGGAATAATTTAAGTCATCCCCCGAGCAAGACAAGTTACACTAGCCTAAGTACCAGTAGACAGTGCTATGTTGGTGGGAGAGCTTCTCCCGCCAACACAGCTACTGCTTCTTGAGGAACTCTCTCCTGTCATCTGGTGATGATGTAGCACTTCACCAGGTGCGCTACAGCAACGCAACTGCATCAGTGCATTTGTGCTGCTGTAGCATTTCTAGTGTAGATTAGCCATCAAGGTATTTCTATGCAGCTTGCAGCAGCAAGCCTCCCAACCCAGGTCAACAGACTCGGGCTCCCAAGCTTGTGCTACCATGCTAAAAATACAAATGTACACAATGAAGGTTGGGCTACAGCTTGGACTTCAGAGCCCAAGCTGCAACTTCAAAGCACTGATAACGCAGATATTTTTAGCATAGTACCGCAAGCCAACTTTGTTGATCTTGACTGGTAGGCTCGATTCTGCAGGAGGTACAGACATCAAAGAGATACAGAACATTGAACCAAACATTTTAAGTGATCAGACATGCACACTAACAACAAATAAATACTACACAATGCCTTCTTATGTCAGTGTATGGTCATTGAGAAACTTCTATATTTATATTAATAAGAGTAATTACTCACTACAAAATTTACTGTGTTATTTTAATCACTTCAGTTGTCAACTAGTTCTATCCCACCTCCCTCCCCCGCAACTTAGAAATCTTTCCACAATGTTACTATAGGTATTTATTGGGGATTTTTTATTTATTTTTTCTTTTTACTTGAACCATTTGCGTAAAGAACAGAAGTATAAACCTGTAAGTAACCTATGCTAAAAATCAACATTATAATTCAAGGGCAAAACAAAATAGAAGTAACATGAAAGAGCATAATTCACAGTGTTATCATTAGTTGTAAGATATTTTGTGAGATTCTTTGGAAGTTTCAGTCAAGACAGTTTTTGGAAGGTTAATGAAATCTGTAGCATGTTGATAGCTGTTTCAGTACAGTTAGTAAACAGAGAAGTATTGCTTCACTTACTGTACTAGCTGATTTACAATTAACTACTGCACTTTTTTATAAATAAGAAAATAATCATTTTGGATTATAGCACCATTACTCGCAGGACCTTTACACACCTCCGTCTCTCCCTGACCTCTGACGTTGAGGACACAGTGCCAGAAGTAGTTGTAGTCATGGCTGTGGTAGTAGCTGTAGCATTTACAACAGATGGCGCAACAGGAACGGTCACTGCTGTAGGAACATTGTCCTTTTCTTTCTCAGTACTATCCTCAGCCCACAAACGATTTGAGGTACTATTGCATCACAAGCAGCAACACAAAAAAGAGAAAAGGAAACGCTAAACAATGAAAGCACTTTACTAAACAGCTGATAACATGTAAGTTAAGGGATGGATTTTTTTTAGAAGAACAAATGGAGAAATATCTCTGCTATGAAATATGAAGCTCACCTGGAGCCATTAAATTAGATAAATTCAAAGTTAAACAGTTCACACTGCTTGAACTTTATTATTCTTCACCCTTCTAGCATTCAATTTATTCTTTTACAGACATGCATAGCTGCCACTTTATAGGGAAAGCCATCCACAATTATTTTTGAGCCAAATTGTATGTGTTTAAACAAATTTAACAGGAAAATGAAAAAATCCAGAGCCCCATGACCTACTAAACAAAAAAAAGCATGCACATACATAAGCACGCAGTTGATCTGACACAAAGTGTGTTGATGCTCATACCTGCTTGGTACACCTGCTGAAGTAGAACCCGTTGTAATCTTTGTAGTAGTGTTTGTGCTGGAAAGCAGGCTTTTCTGAAGACCAGCTGAAGAGGTAACTGTTGGTCCTGACGTAGTACTTGGAACATGAGAACTAATCAAGTCATCTTGTCTTCTACCGAAGGAGCCACTGAGGGTGAGAGGTATTTATATAGGATGTGTTTGTATCATTTTTATTTATACATAAAGTGTCATAAAGCTACAAAGTGACTAATTAAAACACATGACCTCATCTCTTAGCCCCATTTTTTGGATTAAAGGAATGTTTTCAAATTGGAATTGCATTCCTTTTTCCCTTGTCTCAAACCCCCCCAAGCTATAACCTGAGTCATCCTTAACCCTGGACTTTTCTTCTGCTACTCAGGCAGATTTGGAGACAGCATATCACCACCCCATAGGTTTATATCTATGCAGTTGTGTCTCAATTGCCTTTGCTGAAGTGGTCCTCATTATCTTCACTGCCTTATTCTTCGATTATTGCGTCACTCATCTTAACAGATTCTCCAGTATCCATATAGAGAGATGCCAGCAACACTCTCAGTTATTCAAGTTTGCTGCCTCTCTTTTGAAGTTCTGTGGATTTGTGCCTTCCTAGCTCAGAAACATTATACCACTCTATTTCTAACTCTCTTTCTAACACTCTCCCTTCCATCTCCATTTTTCAAGAGAGGAAAAGAAGGTCAGGGGGAAGAAAAGAACACAATGGTTCTCACACAACTGGCCATGACCTTCTCATTCTGCATAGCAGAGCAGAAATCACTGATCAGCTATGCTTTTTCTGTGCCTGAACTTAGTAGCTCCATAACCTCATGGGCTCTACAGACTGTCATATTACTGCAAAACAGTCGTATGAGTACTGTCAGTTTGCCATCACTACTCTGGATTTTATATTCTTCTATTGCCATTAAATTTGCACAGAAAGAAACTTATGATAAAAGAACACAAAAGTTGTACATTAAGAACAGGAATTACCAATTTACGGCTGCATGCAGAATCTTAACTCTACGCCTTGTGCAGGTGGATTATAATACAGTCTTCAGCTGCAGGATTTCATACTATTTCTCAAGGAATAGCAACATAGGTGGCACATTCCGATTTGTTTACTGGCCCCTTTGAGCTGCCTGAATTACACAAAAGGGGCCAGAAAGCAGCAAGAGCTGCCCATCTTAGAATGCTGCTAGTGTGGGAAACTCTCAAACAGTACTGAGCTGGCACACTAAGCCCACAATCAGTCCTGGTGTGGGAACCCTGGGGGAATCACAGCAGGAAGGCAGAATGGAGCAGCAACCAGGCTGCTTTAAATTATACTGAGGCTCAAAGCAAGCAGATCCTCCCTGAGATTCAGGGAGCTGTAACCATAACCAGCTCCTGGAGAGATCCCACTGCAGCTCTGTGCTACAATACAGTAGCTTTTTCAACAATTTAAAATATACATGTGCAGCATCATGCTGCACTTTATGTTTGTCAGAGAATCAGTCTCTATTAGTTCAATCCCCTCCCTTCAGCCCTTCTCCCACTGGAACACTCGCACTAGTTTTTTTCTTTTGTTAAGCCAACAACAGTACCAAACATGCACTCAATGAATTTAAGCAAGCACATATTATTGTAACCCTCATTCACTGCTTCTACCCCCAAATTTTTGCTACTCCAACTAGTAGTAGGCCACTTAAAATTAAATTGTAAGTGTTCTTTGGTGAGGGACTGTGTCTTATTCTGTAAAGAGTTTACTATACTTTAGGCACTGGGTTGATTAATAAATACCATTACTAGTAGTATATAGTTAACCACTTTTAAACATACTACAGATAACTGTAATAGTGAACAAACTGAAATTTGCTGGTGTAGATTTAATAGGGCACCTAAGTCTGAAGTTAAATAAGATTTACAGTTAGCTGTCTTTACCACTGAATTGCAACATAGGAAGTCTGAGCTGCTACATTAATAAAGTATGCCTAAAAGAGATGACAACTAAACATTTAAGTATTCAATGATTTACTAGACTGGGTATAATTTTCAAGAGTACCTAAATGACTTAGGAGGCCAAGTTTGGTTTTCAGAACTGAGTTAGACTCTTTGGAGCCTAAGCCTCACTGAAAGTCAATGGTGCTTAAACCATTGTTGAAAACAGGAGTTAGATGCTTTTGAAAATGTTATCCCATGATAATGAGAACAGTGCAAATAAAAAAGAATAAAAAGATATTAGAAAATGCTACACGAATAGGTCAGATATAGAAAAAACTAACTGACTGCATATGAGAAATAACATTAAAACTATATACAGTCAAGACCCAGTTACGCGCGGTAGTGCCATACTTCCAAGTGCTACCTTAACATGCGAGACTTATTAACACGCATACAGGAACTTGCTATGTACCGCTACTCACTAATTCACTGACACAGAAATCGACAGGAAGTGCGGAGCGGAAACGTGTTGTAGGCCTACTGGCATTTCCTCTTCCTAATATAATGGCAGAGGGCAAGCGACAACATTCCTACACCGTAAAAGAAAAGTTACCTGCAACTGATCGAGTAAACAGTGGAGAAAGTCAGGCCAAAGTTTCAAAAGATATTGGGATTGACGAATCTACTCTCAGAAGATGGCTAAAAAACTTAATCTAAACTGAATGGCTTTGTACAAAGTATCGATTCTGCCGCAGGGCTTAAGCAAAAATGAGTGCACTATTCAGCAAAACGCACAATAAACAAAGCCATGTGCACATGGTTTGCTCAGGAAAGGCTGAAAGAAATGCCGCTAAGTGTGCTGATTCTTCAAGCCCAAGCAACAAAATTTGGAAATTTAATGGGGATGAATCATCCCAAGCCAGCAAGGGGTTTGTAAGTCGTTTTAAAAAGTGTCATGGCATAGCTTGGGTATTGATTTCTGGAGAAAGCCGATGAGCCGATGAATTGGACATGAACACATTTCCCACCAAGTTAAAATCTATTTTATAAAATGAAGACTATCACGAAGAACAACTTTATTATTGTGATGAAACAGCTTTATTTGCGAAATTGCTACTTGATAAGACTTTAGCCTTTAATTACGAGACACAGAAAACAGCTGGATTTAAAAAGATAAAAGATCGTGCGACTCTTCTTTTTTGTAGTAATAAGACGGGCAGCCATAAGCTTGCCCCTCTTCTCATTGGCCGCTTTCATAAATTGTTTGATTCTTGTTGATTTGATTATGTATTGATATCTTAAGATATTTCAGCATGGCACTCTTAACCCGAAGTCTGTTAACATGCGGTCATGATAGCTTGACTCCCAACATCTGCATGTAAACAGGCCTGTACTGTAATTCATATGCACAAAGGTTGCTTCCACAACCCTAACTTTGACTTTTTCCAACTGTTAAGATTATGCAAACTTTGTCTTTAATTTTTTTTAAATGGAATTTAAGGTTTTTCTTCTTTTCTTTTAAAGAAAAATATGGAAAATATACTCTGTAATATGGAACAATTCAGCTATAAGTCACTGACTGGCATCTTAGTGTCAAAGAAAAAGGCTCTGAAAGAGCACGCCTCCCCACCTTTTGCACCATTTTCAGCGTGCAGTTAATTATCCATACATCCATAGGCAGCACAGCCTTTTTTAGTCTATAAACTTTACACGCTTATGGCCCAACCATACAAATACTTGCCTATGTGAGCAACTTTACTCACATAAGTAGACCCATCAGTGGAAATACTCAACTGAGTAACGTTATTCCTATGTATGTTTGCAGGACTTGGCCCCGCAAAAAATCAAAACGAGGCATGTCTACGTCTTATGAAGGCCGCAGCCATGCCTAATTTTAAAATAGTTCCATCCCTAGGAATATTGGCACAAGAATTTTGTCAAAAAAGTCACAATTTTTCTACTTACCATTCTCAAACTTACAAGAAGAGGCTGACCCATTATATTAAAATACTTTAAAAATAGTCACCTAGTATTTGGATAATTATTTATCAAATCTGGCAAATTTCAACCTAATTTCAGGTACCGATGAAAGACTGAAAAAACAGGATGGCAGAATGGAAATATTTATGCAACTTTAACTATGGTAGTTATTGCTACTCCTACTTCACATGCACAACTCTAAGGTGGCTTGTAAAATCATGTTTAGAAAAAATAATGGTTTGTGACAAGTAAATGGTGTGTGTGTGTGTGTGTGCGCGCGCGCGTGCATGTGTGTAAGAATAAGCCACGGGGATTTTAACTTCTCTTCCTTTGGGAGTCTCTCTTGGCATTACTTTGGAATTAATTTTTTTAAATGATAAAAAAGTAACATCTTTACTGTGGCAATGTTTAATTGAAAACTATCCTTGTAGAGTAAAAAATGCATTAATCATTTAATAGCTTTTCTTAAACACAAGCTAACAATTTGTTTACTTATTTTGCTGAAAGCAATACACGTGGTTACAGTCCTTACCTTTTTTGATAACTTGAATTTAGTGATGTAGGTCCTTCATTCAAGCTGTTTTTCTTGACATCTTCCTCCCATTTTCTTCTTGTGTAAGAACCACTACTACGTATTGAGCTAGCAGATGAATCCCTGTAAAAAGATTGTATTTGTGTAAGGCTTGCATTAGAGCTGGTTTTGCTTGTTTCTTTAACGAGGGTTACAGAAAAGAGGAAATAGAGGACTGAGAAAGTATGCATACCTGTGCAGACAGCAATAAAATTACCTTTTAGTTAGCAAATTCCAAAGCTTCTGTAGATAATTACTATATTTAGTCATGTTTATACGGAGATATATATAAAAGAAAACACAGATGAAAGGAGGCTATGGAAGAGAAGGGAAACCAGAAATATCTAATTACCGTCTCTTACATGTTTACATCATTAGCTTGGTTTTCTCATTACAGGGGCAAGAGTCTCCCACAATGCTATTGGGACACCATAATGCAGTCAAGGGGAAACTACTTAGCTGTAATTTTGCTTCTCCAGAGCCAGTCTCCCAGGATTTCGCATTCTTGGGAATATCTCCTCTAGTTCAAAAGCTGTTTTGCCCTTTCAGCCATTGGTAATGTGGGCTAGTGGGCAGACAGTGGACTGCCATGTGACATTACTATCAGTACCTAAGTCTCTAGGAATTTCCAACCAAATTTTGCAGTGCATACGAAGCACAAGCTCTCCAAAAACAGGCCAATTACAAACTTTATCATGAAAATTAATACAGAAATAACTTTTTAAACACAGAAAAACTGAAGAATTGAATAAAAGTCCAGGGAAAAGAAAAGAAAAGTCTACCCTATAGACAAAGCAGGAGCGTGGAGAAAAAGGACCTGTGAAGTTATATCCAGGGCACCAAGTTTTCCTTTATTCCACAAATTTATCGTTTGCTGCAGAAATGTGCTTCAGCATCACACCTGTCACTTTTTTTAAAAAAAAAACAAAAACAAAAAGGACCCCTTAAGTGGTTGCAGATGTAATCTTGAAAATAGAAACCAAATGTAAACCAATGGTGTGTTATCTATAAACACACAACCCATTAATATATATATAATGGTATACTATCTTCATGCTCTACTGGGACCTGCCTGTAGTTGACTCTTGTGGTTCAGCTTTCCCAACAACAGGGAGTTACTTGGATTCAAATCCATTAGCTATAAGCTGTTCATGGAGTCAGGCAGCAGGTGGTCACAGAGACAGAGCTGGAGTGCAGCTTTCAGCCAAAGAATAAGAATGGAGGCTGGGGAAGACCAGAAACTACAACCTTCCTTTAACAAGTTGTTGGGCTGAATACAGGAATCACCAGGTTAAATTCTATAGTGTGCGGTATTTCTGATGTCAGACTAGTAAAGCCACAATGGATCATTAACTGTAGGCTGGGCTGTATGGAGAACAGAATATGGGTAGCCAAGCAGATGAGCACTGAAGTTGTTACAAGCTCTTCCCTTCCCTGAAACCCCAGGGGCAGGGAGAGGAGGCAGCTCTGAAATTGGTCCCCTGGACAAGACTGCGACTTTTGCGAACCATGGAGACAGACTATCTGGACAACGAGGAAAAGCTGTTGAAATGATCACTGTTGAAAATAAACAGCAACTAATTTCACATCTACTAATATTTTCAGCCATGAGCTACAGTTGTGTGTGTAATAATGGCAAGGATGGAAATGATAGGTATTTCATTGAGACAGAATAAATTAACATGGCAACAAAATTTAGGGGTCCTTACTGCAGAATTTGGTCCCCCTGTGCCTTGAAGAAAATGGGGTCCTGATGATAACTTTGAAGAAACAATTACAATCAAGTATTTCATCTTAATAAAATAAAATTTTTTTTTTAAAAAAGACGACTTCAATGCATGTCCACTCTTGCAGAACAAAGGAGCTCAAGAGATGTTTTAAAAGAAAGCAAATGAAATAAATCAACAAATAGCATTCAACCAATACCGTGGTAAATAATTTCAATACGAAAGAAGAATATGATCCCTTCAGAAAATAATAAGAGGCATAAATATAGTATAGACAATGTACCTTTCCAGAAGCACAGACATCTCAAAAACTGGTCAACTCAAGTAGAAAGGTATTACAAAAAGAAAACAAAACTGCAGGTAACAGGACAGTTTGAGTATCCCTATTTCAAAACAGATTATGCCATACAGAGACTGAATGTAAGCAATATTGCTTGTAAACATTTGCAAAGGAAAAACATTTGGCTGCCTTGTGTATGTTTTGAACTCAAACATTCTTGAGAATAGCAACTAAAATTGTTATTTTTTAGTTGAACACCACTGTATATTATGAGAAGTGACATGGCCTTTCAAATTCCAGCTCACAGCAGTAAGATATTCAATTAGAGAGCTATTTAAAGATGGCCTTTGTCATAGTCTTACTGAAACAAGTTTGGTGGAGTTTCTAAGGCCTTTAATGTGCTCCAAGTGTTAATCCAAGGACCTCTGACATCAAAGTTGTTGAATGGAACCTCAAACAAGAGAGTTTGAGGAAAACATTTTCAGGACGAAATTCCAAGAAAGTGCAAAATGAAGGAAAGTACTAAATGTCTAAGTACTAAAACTCACCACAAAAATTAGACAAAAATGGACAAAAGAAGAAAACAGCCCAAATTCAGGGGTTAGAGAGGAGAAGAAAACAACGGCAAAATGAGGAATGAGGCTGCAGTTCTAAAGGAACTCAATAGTCCTGGATGACATGGTCCGGGTGAACAGGCAGTGAGCACTAAAATACTGGTTTTGATTTGTATAGAAAACAATACTTGATTAAATGAACAACAGGTAAAGCAGAACTTTATCAAGAGCCACAGATTTGGACCCATTTCCTGATTGTAGTCAAGGAAGAAATGAAGTGGCAGATGGAGCATCTAAATGACTGGTAGAAGGTCATATACTAGCCAGCCTTCGCTTCCTCAGAGTTGAAAGCTCTTGAATTAAAGGCATTCACACCTGTCTTCTACTGGAAGCCTGAGACCAAGGAGTGAAAATCCTGTGCAAGAAGTTTATTTAAATAATGTTTTTCCATTTTGATGGAAAGAAGGCAGTGATGCATGTGTGGGCTATGATATCATGAGCAAAATAAAAAGAACTGGTGGGAGGGTAGCGGGTTTGAAAACTATGATATACACTGTAGAAAGTGATAATTTTGCCACTCTCTCTCCAAAAAGGAAAGAGACCCAATCAGAGATCCTTCTGTATAGCTATATTCTCAAAACTGTTAAGACTTTTGCAGGCCAGTTTAGAAGGATCTCTAGTTAATCTACTGATCTATACGAAACTAGATGAGCAACCAGTCTTCCCACTTGAGTACTCCATTCCAACAGGTCTACACCAGAACTTTTGCTTTCCTCATTTCACGCATGATTTTCTAAACAAGAGCAGAGCTCAGAGAGAGGAAGAAGTGGAAAGAGTCCTCTAAGGATTTAAACAGCTATAGTGTCAGATCAATCTTCTCCCATGAGTCTAAATTCAGGCAAGAAAATCCAATGAACCTTTTTTAATAAGGCCAGTAAGAGTTTTTCCAGCTTGCTAGCTAGAAATTCTACAGCTCCTACAGCCACATATAAAATGGCTAACACAAGTATAGTACTCACAAATATATGTTGCTCAAGTCACCCTTGGAAAATATATTTGCTTCTATAAAATAAAGAAAGCCTACGACACAACACAACTTTTGTATTGAAAGAAAAATGTTAGAGACCATCTAAAATGGCAACATTCCTTATGATTTAAGCAAAAGGGAAAGAGGATGCACTTGTAACAGCAATGTAAATATTCAGAATATAATTATATTTGAAGGACCTTAAGTAGCTACTACTACCATCTTAGTACGTTAAAACATACTAAAATATTCTAGAGGCATGACATCATTAAAGACAATGCCTACATGAAGAACTTCTAGATGTAATCTAATTTGTCACTTTAAGGTTTTTCAGTGAGGAGGAAAAAACCTAAGAGTAAATTTGCTGGGTAAATTTGAAACTTTCACCACAAAACAAGACTTGCATTATAATTTAAGGATAGCACAGTACTATTTCAAACAGCACTATGTTAAAGGCCATTAGGGAACTTTAGTACACACCAGCAGGTTCTATATGGACCAAATAATATGCCACGTTAGTGCACTTTAGAAGCCACCCCCCATTAATATACAATACCCAACCAACCATGCAGACAAAACCCCCAGGTAACTGCATAAAATTAACAGAACTCTACTCTTCAAGAATCTGATTCTATTCATCTTACAGTGACTAGCAGAATATCTACACCAGCAAAATCAGTAATCATATTTCAACAGCTGTCAGTAACACACAACAACAGCATGTTAAGCTACTAGTGTGGATAGGGATCAGCCAGTTTTATGACGTCATTAAAACCTACTGTAAATTAATGGTTAAAACACACACCTAAGCCTGATCTACAATAGCAAATTACTTAATTATTTTTAAAACAGTGCAGTGACAGTGTGAGAGTTGCTAAAATACAGGTATTAATTTTGCTTGTGTAGACAAGACCTAGGGATTACAACCATTTAGTTGCTTTTCCCACAGTTCCTATAAAGTGGCAATATATTGCAATTTATAAATATTCTGTTCTGATGCAACAAGACAGCAGTTGTCTTGTGACTGCAATACATTGCCTGGTTACATGAATCAAAGTGACAGAAATAGTTTGGATTGAAAAAGGGATAACTGTAATATATATGTGCACCGTCCAAAATAGCTTTTATCATTAGTTTCAACTCAACTTTCCTTTTGGAGGTCCAGAGGCTAGTTTCCTAAAGATTCTGATATCAAATAATTGTGTGCATAGTTAAAAAGCAAGTTACAGCTTCAAGAGTCACCTGTTTTCTTTCTCGTCAATGTCAGAGGTACTGGCCAGTCGTCTTGGTATTGTAGGTGCAACATACGCAAGTCTAGTTCCTTTATTATCCTTCTCCTTTAAGAAAGAAAAATTTTTAGAAGTCAAGAATAGCTTTGAATGATAGTCATAAGTTATATTAAAAGCTATTCAAATGTCCCTAGTTGCACTGCTGTCAAAGTTGCAAAATTATCTATGCCAGTTCCATCTCTATTTATATTCCTGATTAAACAGTATCTTTAGCATCAGGCAGAAGTTAAGAATAACAAGCATCATACTGGGAACAGCAAACTGTTCAAACGACCCGACTGCCTTAATTTTGTCTCTCTTTTGTTTTTCTATTAATATGTCTCTCAAGGTTCAGTTTAAAATAACAGCCAAATGTAACTACCATTTAAAGTGTTTTAATGTTTTCCTAAAATATGCACACATTTCATTGGGATCTTGTGCACAGACATTAGAACTTGAAAAAAGGAATTACGCTACTTTGTAACAAACAAAACCATGAAGGTATTTTTGCTCAAATATCTATGCCAAATTAGTAACAGTTTTAATTATTGCTTAATTAAAAAGATAAAAGATTAATCTCTGCCCCCACAACATGTGAACGAAGGGGTACAGTATAAGGAGCCTTTTTCTGTCCTCATCCTCAGCACTCTGCAGCAAGGGACAGAAACTATCACAATCCTTGCACTCCCTTCACAACACAAGATTTTGCATGACTAGTGGTGCAAGTCTTCCCAAAGGTGGCAAGGCACTTCACATACATTCTTGCACCAGCTAATGAAGCTGTTTTGTATGGAGGGAGAGGCCTGCTACATTTTTTTCAAAAGGCAGCGTAACAGCTGCATTTCTTCTGGGGCAGCTCTACTGCCTATCAAGAGCAACAGCTTAATGCCACAATTTAACAGCTGACTTTTAGTAAAACTTAGTAAGAGCGTTATAACTACAGCTACACTGCAATGTAGTACATATTACATTCACTTTAAATCATAACTAATATTTATACTTAGTTAACTGGCCAGAATTTAGTGCTGTTTTATATTCTGAAAATGGCTACCTTTTCTTTATTGTCTAATGAAGAAGAGAGTCTGGGACTTGAAGCTGAACGCATAACACCTGTAGAGTCCTTTTCTTTCTGAGCTTCTTTGGAAGCTGTAATCTCTGCAAGTGCCCCATAGCTGCCAGTCTTTCGCAGACCTAACCTCCAAGAAGCAGGAGATTCATCTTTTCTCTCTTCCTCTTTGGGAGAAACCTTCGTTGTTGAACCTGGAAACTGTAAACAAAGACATCCTTAAGTTAAACATCATTAACTTACACTAGCTCTGGTATTTCATGCTTCTTAAGGATATTTCAAAATACTTAGCTATGTCCATTTATCATATATAATCTTTTTTTTTTTTGGTGGTGGTGGTGGAGGGAGCAACCAATACATATTCATTTCCTGGGTAGGTTAATGGCAAACACATGGTTCAAAAAGAAAAACAACTTTTCTAAAGGTTAGCTTGAAAACCCTCCACACTTCATAATACACAATGAGAAAAAGAGATGCAAACAAAAATGTACACACAATTGAAAACCATGCAACTCTGGTATCAACATTTTGATTAAAGATATTACTTTGCAACCTGAAACAAATCCTGTGCACACCAAAGCCTCACCATAGACTTTTCACCCTTACTGGGCACAAGAACAATGCCAGTTTTGCGCAACCCCTGCCTCCATGATGCAGGATGTACTGACTCCGCCACAGGCATGATAGGAGGAATGAAATCATACTAAAGCCAATTAAGACAAGACACAAAGATGAAGAGTGAAAGAATGGAAATAGAGAAAAAGGAGCTTTCCGTTTTAAATCCACACATTTGATTCCTTATTCATGTACACTACTCCTCTTTGAAGCATACAATATATAAAAGCAACAAGACATTTCTAATACTTTGGTAAAAAATTCATATTAAATACACTAGACCAAGAAACGTGAAATGATAAATTTTGATACAAAAATGCATTCAGTTTCCACATACAAAAGGTAATTATTTTTATTATATATGAAAGCTTCATTACAACATTCTGATATTCTACATTTTGAGAAAGTTTATCTGCTGTACTTTTCACACGGTAGACTCAAACATAAAAAACTTAGCATATATAATGGTATAGAATAAGCAAAATGGCCAAGATATTCCAGTTTTTAATCATTTGTTCGATACACACTATTAACTTGAAGTTATATTTAAAATGTTCTCCCTTTTATGTTCCAAAAATACTTTAGATACTTGAAACCCAAGAATTCTGTGGAAGATGTAGGTCATATAACTTAGATAAAATTGTCGCTAGTGATTACAAAAGTAACAGAAACTAAACATTAGAGAAGCTAGAATGGTTGCTAAAGAAAGAAAGAGACTGGATATGTCCAAAGAGCAGGTGGCTTGGAATGATGGAAATCTTGGAGCAGGCAGAGTGCAGAGGTGTTGGGATGAGGTATGAAGGCTAGGTAAAGAGCAAAATCAACTAGCCACACTGTGAACAATGCACAGATATCACAGGTGGATTTTCAGTCAGTACAAACACTAGCCTATGCAATCCACTGGTTTGTAAAATTCACATTAGCTGTTTGTTCTTACAGCAGTTGAGCAGAACCATGAAACTAGCAATTATTGTTGGTCAGTGGGAGGTATCCTCTTCTCCTGTTGAAAAGTCTGTATTTCACTGTGCCTGATCCTTCCACCTTAGTCAATACTGACCCATTTTTTGCTCTTTGCATCTCTCTACATTTCAGCCATCAAAAGGGCCACGTCTTTCCTGCCCTACAGGGCATATAAATGATGTGCAACTCTACTAGTTAGCCAGCAGCACACACTTTGCAAATATGTGTCATCATCTCATTGAATCCAGCCTTCATCAACTAAAAGCATAAAATACAAAAGGCTGTTAATGATCATAGGTCCCTGACTGCAACACAATAAAGTGGACTAAACAAGAGTGACTTGGCATCCGAGTGTGACCTTTCATGGATACCTTAGTGTATATTATATATATATATACACACACACACACACACAAAGATGCTCTCATCTACACACCATACACTGGCCATTATCATTAGCAACCTATTTTTAACACTAGTGTATGTATTTCCATTCTCCCCCCTCTCATAACAGAAGAGTGTACTATACTGCACATGTTGCTATGAAGGAAGATGATACAAGCAACGGATGGGGGTCTACAACTAGACTACCACCTTAAATATAACCACTCCACTTTAGAATCAGAACCATTCCCCTTCAAACCTTGGAAGTTTAACTCTACTATGCTGCAATACCCAGTACTGTCAGTTTGGTCATCCACTAGTTCAAATTTACTTTTTTCAGAGCACTGATGGAATCTCAAAGGCTAAGCTAATTTCTTTTACCTACCATAAGATAAGATAACATTGCATGAGGAACCGTGGCAATTTACAGAATTCTTTTCTATCTGAGCAGGTTTGAGGTTAGAACATACAGTAGAAGTTGAATTATTGCACAAAATGGGATCTATTGTGCCTAAAGCACAGTCCTCAAACAACATGCTCCCTTCAAGAAGGGTCAGTGCCTGCCCATGAAGCCTAATCTCTGCTTCAAAAGCTCTCAGATGACCCACTTCTACCATTATACTTAGAGGAAAGTACTAACTGATACTGACTAGGTAGATAGCTCATAGACATCCTTGATATCTTGTTTGTTTACTCATAGCCTCTAATTCTAACTTATTCAAAACCTTCTGGCTGTGCATATAACTTTATAGCCATGGCTTGCATGTTATACTATATTCACACGTTTCCCACATTTTTTTTAGCCTCATGATCTCTCTCCTGATTCTTTAGATTGTGTGACATATCCACTTGTTGCTTCTTTTTTTAAAACAAAACTAGAATTTAAATTAGAACTAACTTTGGGTAGGAACTTCCTTTCGTTATGTGTTTGTGCTTAAGAATTTAAAACAGAAATTTCCCCAAGTTAGTGCTGCTGTGTTTCTCCTACCAGGACAGGGCCCCAGGGAGAGATGGAATCCTCTATCCTTGTTTCAACAGATAATTTTTTTGAAGTAAGAAAAACTTTTAAAATAAAATTTGAAAGTCATTTCAATGCAGAGTTCCTTACCTGTACTTGTTTTTAAAATTAATGAATAAATAACATTCACTTCTCATGTCTATCACTCGCAAGGACCAATGAGAGGGAACCACATATACACATGTATCAGAGGACAAAGTTCTGACCAGCTCATATTGCTGCAAATATAACTTTACACAAGTTCTGAGATAGCATGGAAAGGTTTGGGTCCTTTGTGGGCCATCACAATGTATCTTAGTGCTTGAGCTATTTTCACAGAACTCCTTCTCAGAGTTGAAATGTTCAACATATCCTTTCTGCTTTATAAATCTATTATTTTTGTGACTAATGGGGTTTGGTGATAAACATAACCAAGACTAGCCAAAATTGAAAATGTAGTTATTTGAAAAGTCCTTTCACCATTTTAAAACATTGTGACTAGAAAAAGAAATATCCTTTATTTTATTTCAGATTCTTCTTTATTTGTCTGATATTGGCAACCTCAGATTTGCAAAGTGGAGGCAGAAGCAGCAGAGATATTTTGAGGCTTTCACTTCAGCTGAATGACTTTAGAACCCATGAACATTGTGGAACTAGCATAGAAAACACAGGAGAAACTGAAGAACCAAGCTCAGAACACTTGTTAAGATTCAAAATACTACATGGGAGTCCACCCTCAACTATGGAGCAATACTGACAGACTGAAAACTTCATGACAGAGGACACGAGAAGATTTCTCCTCTCAAGTCCTTCTCCAAAAGTCTAGAAATGCAGCTTGTATGTCTAAAACAAAGTCAATTTCAAACACAATTTCCATTCTATCCATCTTATCCAGGTTTATGAGTAGCTTAATTGATTCCTACACACACACACCACCTCGGATCTATCAACAATGCACACACGTGGTCCCAATATGTACATACATTAAACAATAAGATACGTTATTTGAAAAAGTGTTTTCAGTTAGATTACATATATGGAACATCAGTTTAAAATTCCTGTCCTCTCGGTTTGTGATCGTGTGTTAGTTTTTGATTAAAATTGCTACTTGTTATTTCCCGTGTTTCTGAAGAGTCCAAGTGCTCAGGAACACAAGTACTTCCTTTTCTACACAACTATGTTTATGGTACGCTAAGTTACGTTCTTGAGGTTCTTATTTACAGTCTGCTTTATTTAGATTTAAACAGAACAGGTTCCCTCCTTCCCATAAAAAGTAGGGTGGGTTTATAAATATAAGATGTTTAACGGGGTGCTTTTTCTTGGACAATATTTTTTTTGTTAAACTACTAATCCTTCAGGTATGTAACATACATGTAGAAGTTTCAGCAAAACATGATGAAACTCAATTTTGAAAATATTTAAAGCTGCAAGTTTTATAAAAATCGACAGCAAATACTCTAAAGAAGAATATAGAATTCTCCAATATTCATGGTGTATTATCTAAAATTCAACTGGCCAAGCCAATTCACATTTTACACTGGAATCAACATACAGAATTTATTCTTATACAATAGAACGCTAAGTACTATCTAGAAACTCATATATAAAGAAATTTTGTTTTACCTTCTTAACGGGTGATGTAGGTGTTACTAGACCAGTGGTTATCGAAGATGCTGTCACAGCTATAGAAGCTGGTTGTGCACTGATGTTATTTGTACTGTTAGTTACAGATACCAATGGTTTGGTTTTGTCTGCAAATAAAACACATTTAAGATATGTCATTTGTAAAATTTATTGATTTCATATTTTATAGAAATCACATTTCTTCAGAATAGGTTAAAATCCTAAATATACCTTCCAGGTAACATACTGTTAGTTATCCCATTTTCTATTCTTCAATGTTTACTCCTGCTTCCACCCATTTTAATTATCTCTTGGTCAAAATTAACAAGACTTTTTCCCATAGTCATTAGGCATACAGCACTCCCATTTACATTAGTCAGAATTACATGCTCTTAAAGGTTGCAGCTTCAGGCCCCAATCATTTGCTGATGCCCCTCAAAAAAGTTGAGCGCTCAGATGCACAAAGGAAAAAAAAAATCAGCCTACTTAGTTTTGGACAGCATGGGTAACGTAATCCTTGTTAGGTTTGGACTGCTTGCCTTTGGAAGGATTGTAACTGTTTATTCCCAGACTACAACATTCTTCTCTATCTTTATTAACAAAGGCCTCAATTCAGCAACATACTCATTTATGTGTTTAACTTTAAGCCTCTAATTGGTCCCACTGGGAGAACCTGTGCTTAAAGTTTCACATGTGGTTAAATACCTTGCACTAAGTAATATACTACAATTCAGAAAATAAACAGAATTTGATCCAGAGTTTTCAAAGATAATACAAGACTATTTACGATGAGCATACATTACACAATAGTAAAAAAGTTCCTTGCTTTAAAGAGGTCATAATCTCATGACAAAACAGGTATAATACAGTACAGCATAAAACACAATGAAAAGCTATTAATGCATGGTTGTACCATGAAAAGTTACTGATTAAATAATTGGCACTTCCTTACTCCAACAATTTGTTCCCCATACAAATTCAGTCATATATGTTATTCACTAAGTTTAAACTACGTTTAACTTATACAAGCACCGAAGAGCCAACAAGACCTGGGAGAGCAATTAATCAATTAATACAATTGTTAGTTTAAGTTCCATTTGCAGAATCTTTATTGCTGGTGATGCATGTGGCAAAGTACCTGGTTTGGCTTCAGGTCAAATTTGCAAGCCTGGAACTTAGTAAAAACACATTTTAACTGGTAAAGTGAGCACATATATAGGTTGGAGGGGTCTTGGGGTATGTGAGATGGTGTGTATTTCATGAAAAGCTCCTTACACAAAGAGGGAAAACACAAAAGGCAAAAACTCTATTCACTTGACCTAAAGATCTGACAAGAAATGTGGACTGTCCATGTGAACTGACAGAAGTATGAAGACAGATATAGGTGCAGTAGTTAAAGGAGAGATTTATAAGTGAGGAGTACAGCCTTGAATTTAATGTGGAAGAAGAGAAGTAGCATAAGAATTCAAATATAGGGCAGGAGGGGCGAGATGGGAAGGAAAAGATAGAGTAACATGACAAGTTTTGAAATGATCTGAGGGAACAGCAAGCCAGAAAATAAAACTACACATTGAGTTAGTACATGTACTAAATACAAAAATCAAGAGTCAAGCTACCCCCAAAATCATGGAACTTAAAAACGTAATGTTTATTCATTTTTTTATTCACATATATAAGCTTTTCTACACCTCTAACCCTCAGGATTTTTTATTTTTATTTATTTATTTTTAAAGTAGAGATTCTCATATAAATATTGCCTCCAGGAGCTGAGATTTTAACAAAACACACCAACTATCATATATCTTGTGATAGTCACAGGAGTTTGCAATAGTACATTTGTGTGGAAAAGCGCTTTACATTATCCAACTGGAATCTTTATGAAAATTCTCAGAAATTTAATGAAGAGGAATAATGGGAAAAAAGGGAAAGTACAGTTGAAATTTAAAGATGTAGCTCTTTAGGGAAAAAGCCTAACTTCTCTTGCTTGCCAAATAAAGTATGATAAAAGCCTTGTTTATATTAAAGATAGTCCAAAGTTTACATGAAAATTAATTCTTGTGTCACAGTCAAATTTTCCTGGCACAAAATCATCTATTAGTAATCAAGAGAACACAGTTAGAAAAGTCAGGAAACATAGCTAGCTCAGTGACTGAGGCACCACTGCATGATGTATTAAAGATTTCTTAAATTTAACAAACCTCAATCTCTCTAGAGACAGATGCAAGAATACCAAAGTGATGTTTGACTTTCTAAGTTTGAGAGTGGTTTTTGAGAGGAGATGATGTCTAATTAAAATCTAAAAACTATGAAAGTCTAGTAAGAATTTAGTTCTGGAGCTCATACCATCCTACAATTTCATTTATGGAAAATATTTATAGCATTTTTATTGGTCCAGTTCTGAAATGTAGCTGAAGTGGATGAACTATATGAAGGCAGAATATTTTAAAATGAGCAGAGATGGCTGACAAGGATATTTTAATCATTTAAAAATATTCAATAACTATATCCAAGAGATAGTTTTATTGACTTTGTATATGAGTATCATTACATTATAATGCTAATAGGTTTAACAAGAATTTAACAAGATTATGACAAAACAATTTAGAAACACCAAATAACTTTTCTGATTTGGAAGAATTTTCTTCTTCACTGGAGGAATGTCATAATCTGATAGTATCACAATCTGCCACAACCTTCTAATAGAATTTTCAAAGGTAAGGTAGAAAAGGCCTGATGAAGAACAGCAACTTGACAGGAAAAGGAGCAATATAAAATGTCTTTATGAGAACTGGGAAGGGGAAGCCTAAAAATGCAGATCGTTTATCTCATATGGATGCTTATTATGAGCCTTTAGTACAGGCCTGAACAACTTGGAAAGCAGCGAGGGCCATATTACTGCAAAAAAAAAAAAAAAAAAAAAAAAAAAAAAAGGCTGTGGGCCTAAAAGAGCCGCCCTCGCCCCACCCCACCACTTGGCTTGCCCCACCCCTATTCACTCCCTGCGGGCCACACCGTGCAGGCCACATGTGGCCCCTGGGCTGCATGTTGTGCAGGCCTGCTTTAGTAGTTTACCAGTGACCCAGTTCATGAAACAGCAAATCAAACCAGAAAGGAGAATAAGGAAAGCTTAAGTTCTGCTTAATTGTTTGTCATGTTTTTTTTTAGTTCCAGTGAAAATTTATAAAATGAATCAAACCTTTCCATTTACATAATCTACAGTATTCTTGAAAATTAGGATTAAAACGGTAATAGTCTAAAAATAGAAAGTTAAGTAGTGCAACTATATATTAAGCATATCTTTAGATATTGATAAATATCACCTCTAAATTAAGTACAAAATAATTTAATCCTCTGCAGATTTCTAAATACTATGTGATTTCTTGTTCCACTAGGCATTTATTATTTAGAATATAACGCACTTACAACTACAGTTGTGTCAAACACTTCTCTGTTTTACATATTAAAGCATTGCTGTATTAGTAATAGCTGTCTAAAACTGCCCAGCATATTTTACAATCCCATAGACCACAAGTTTAAGCAATGTATTTACACATTCACCTAACATATGCAGGCATAAAACCCTGCCCTGATATACATGGAGGTCCAGGTGGTGATTTAAGTACCACTGCTTCAGTATGGTGACAGAGGAAAGCTCCTCATTTTATCTGCCTGCAGGGGAAAAGGGGAAGTTGGGAAAGCAACTGGTAACTCCTCTGAAATTGTTTGATCACCCAAATAGACTAACCAACTTCTCCTCTCCCCCACTCAAGGGGCAGCCTCTAGAGCAGCCACATGCAGATAGGAAGGCAGTTATCCAAACAGGCAACAGCAGCATTTTTTCACCCCAATTATCAACATACGTAGACAGAGACACGGGAGAGGAAGGTTGTAAGGAGAAAAGAGCTACTATGCAATTTGGTGGTGGAATAAAAATAGGTGGCACATTTTGATGGACCTTTGGGGTGGACCAGGTTTAGGAAAAGGACACTAGAAAGCTACCTCCCAGTTTCTCCCCCTCCCCCGATACACACTATATTTGTGTGTTAGACTCTTTTAAATATTGTTGCAGATCTGTGTATCTGTACACATACACGCATGTGCACAAAATGCTGAACATTTGCTCCAATTTAGGAGTGTACAAAAAAGTCTGAACAATGGCATCCAACTTAGATTTTTAAACAAGTCTACAGTACTGCCAGTTTCTCTAAAAATGAATCTAAGCTCTTTTGAGTACTATTAACTTGAGCTGAAGTTGTATGTGAAGCAGATGTTGAGCTACTACCAAAAATAATACTTTTTAAACCACGTTTATTCCAGTATACTAATAATCAATCCGAAACAAAGGTCTCTAATTTGTCAATATCTGAGCCAGAATTATCCACTGCATTTGTCAGAGTCTGTTCCGAAATGACAGAACACTGAGGATATTTTCTTTTCCAGTACTTCATGATGTAAGGCACTAGGATGGCGAGCAAAGAACTCTACCCATAAAGATCTTATTTCTGTCTTTTTCTTTGTCTTCTCCCTCTTCCAAATCCCTTTTAGGTATGTTATTTGAGGTCTCTGCAACCTTGTAATATTCTCTAATTATCTGATTAAAAATACAGATTATAAATAGCTAATCAAACTACTGAATGAAGAGTTTCAATTCTAATCACTGCCATGAATACAAGAATATAGTTCATTGCAAAAAACTTTATATGAATTACATTTTGTGTTTATAAATGGGGATTTAAACTTGTTTAAAAAACTACTAAAAATGTATTGAAACTAGAAAGTGGCCATCAGTAATTAATTAATTCCTATCATCATATACGCCCAGTATAATGAGTTTAACTGAAGCAACATCATAAATTAAAGTATCTCTCCAAAATTATTTACCTGTTTCAGCTTCAGATTCTGAGTCTTCTTCCTCATCCTCCTCACTTGAACAACTGGATTCATCCTTCTTTCCCTCTTCTTCCTCATCTGCTTTCTCTTGCTCCAGAGACTCAATACTAGATGCATTCTTTTCTTGCTCAATAATCAAAGTTTCTTTACTGGAACCAAAAATATTAATTTCAAATAAAAAAATATAGAATATCTATTCTTAACTTCAGTAAAACCAAAAAAGTACTTAGTGTTTGTGAAAGTTTATGAAGTTATTTTCCTCACCAGGAACATCTTAATTACTTACTTTTTAAATGGCTTTTGTGACTGATTATTATCCATGTTTGCTGTAGATTCAATTAAGGGAGATTTCTTTTCCTGTTTTTCGTTATGAATCTTTAAGAGATAAAATTATGCAATTAAATTGATAGAATGGTATAAATTACACATTTAATAAAAATGTGATTAAAAGATACCATCTTCTGTAGAATATAATAAATCCTCTATTTACAACACAAAACTTAACATCCCCTAACATTTGCCTTGGGTAGTTAAATACAGTGAAAACTTTGACTAAAAACCAACTTTTCCTTTCAAGATTTTCAGATTTCACTGACCAAACAGAAGAGGAAAGAGTAGCACAGAAACACAGTTAATAACCTCAAGTCAAACTCAAAGGTTAATTCCATATACTAATCTGAATTAGTTATATCTTATATATAAACACACATACACCATAATACAGAGAGAGACAGAGAGCAAGCGCGCGTGCTCTAAAAAGCCTACCAGATTTTGCTTCTTTTGTAATTCTTCTAAATATCCTAGAATATCTTCATCTGCTACATCGAATGCTGTCTGCCCCTGGTGTGGAAGGGGAAAATGTAATTATAAAATAGGATTTAAAAAACAGATATGTAAACTAGTCACATGATCATGTAATAAGACGCACAACCATAAGTATGAGCTAGATCTCATCACAAAAATGGTAGTATTCCACTTGTTTTACAAAATTCTGCTGAATCACTGCAATCCACTTCTACCAGAAGCTGAAATTGTCAGTAAGCAAAGCACTAAGAAATGCTCAGAAAAGCATTTCTCCACAGGAAAAAGATTTTATTGTAGTAGAATTTTAAATTCCATATTGCCATGAACCCAGTTGGAAAAAAAAAGTATTTGGAGGACACTTTTCTTATCTAAATCTGAGCCTCAATGAGATAAGAAACAGAGTCATCCTAACAGCTGTTTGTTATATGGTGCTTGGGGAAGTTTGGGTGTGAGTAGGATGATCAGCTCAATGATATATGGGGAATGGATGCTAATTTCAATTTTCTGGAGACATTTGCAACTTTCTATTTCTCACAGGTCCATGGATCATAAAGTTAAAAAAAATTAACTGGCACCATGTAAACAAATAAAATAATACAGGTAACACTATCTATAGTTAAGGTTGCCTGACATTTTCCCTTATAAGAACCTGATTTTAGTTGCCTATTTACCAACTTTAACCATTTGGGCTGAAGTTTACTGGAAGTGTCTGCCTTAAGCTGAATATTTTTGGAGAATTTCAGCATTTAACTGCTCAGCTATTTCTTCAAACAAGATTAGGGGAAAACATGTTGTTTAGCCATGTTAAACAGTTTCTTACTAACTGTTTAATTGAGAAACTAGTGCATACATGCTTTGGAGCAAGGACTTGACATTTGACAGAGGGAAATTACCTGAGTTTCAAAGATGTACTGTTTGCTGTCCCCATAAAAATCCACCTAAATTTGGCCAAGCTCAGAGCTGCCGAAACACTCAGTTCAAACATGCTCAGTAGACAACTTTTAGAATTTGGCGGCTAAATTCTCTGAAGATTCTGTCTAATGAGCAGGTTTCTGTCCATGGCCACTGGGCTGAGAATTTCCCTACAATAGCTTTGCCTGGTATCCTTCATTCTGATGCTGCTTAACTTTTGAGTGCTTGACTTTGCAACCTTAACATTCTTTAAATGTATTTTGTGTGTGTATGCAATAGTATTACATAAAGATATTATGTTGTTCATATTATAAAATGCTCCTTTTACTTTAAAATGAATAATTTTTCTTAAAATAGTTACTGTAAATCTTTATTAACCGATAAGAGGGATTGTGGTAAAAATTACCTGACACCTAAATTTTTAAATCTCAAATGTTCTCTTATATCTCATGTCCTTTTTAATTAATGGTTTTCAAACTACAGTAATATACTTGAGGGGTATAAAGGATTAATGATGCTCTGATTTCATGCTTCACAACCATCAAGGTATGTCATTATATTGTAAGAGACACACTTAGTCATGGTACATAACCTTGCAGGGGCATCTTTTTATAAAGGGCATAGCTTAAGGTAATATTTACATCAAGTGAATCATTTTTAAATTTTTTGGTAATAAGCAATTTTAATAAAAATACAAGATCTATGAAGCATTTTTTCTCTCCAGATAATCTGTATTTCAAACTGAGACATGCTCTGACTCAGTCTAAAAAAAAAGTTAAAACGAACACCTGTCAGTCTGTTGTTGTTCACCGCAGAAAAGGAATTTTCAGAGAGAAACTGATCAAACATAGTAATAATGCCTTGATCAGCTCTGCCTGAAGCCTCTCTGGTACAAATTTACAGAATGCCAAAAGCTCATTCTTTAGGAAGACATTCTCCGGAACAGTAATGTGCTGCAAGTCAATCAAAGCCAGTTCTGCTTATGCTCTCTGTAACTGCAGAGCTATAGTCTTTTAGATGCAACACTGATTATTTAATATTATGAACAGTTCCTGATCCTGCCATCCTGTAGTGAAATAAACAGATGTTCCAGTATGAATAGTAGTAGTTGAGTAAACTGGATTCAACTATTATTCTGATTTTGCAGCAGCTATTTTTTCAAAATGAAAACTCATTTCTTCCCTCTAACCCAAATCCAAAACATTCATTACTATTAGAGTTTATCCCTACTTACTGTGGCTTTAGTAGTCATAACTACTCTGCTTCAATTTTGCCAGTTGTAAAATTGTGGTAGAAATATTTACCTACCTCATAGCAATGCTCTTTGAAATTTTATGTTGAAAACTACTACATCAATTAAACAAAGCTCAGCTAGACAGTGCTAACTGCTAGGATCTAAAAAAGGCCACTATTATCACTGACTACAGTGGATTCAGAAACTGAAGTAGGTTTATTTTTGCCCACCTACTTGTTGACCCCATCCAACAAAAAGGTTCTAAAATCTGATTTGCTAGGAGTTGAATTCTGATATTTTAAATATATACATCTAACTTCCCTTCAAATCAAAACTTTCTTCTCTATGAAGTGACTATGAATAAATAACAATTTCTTTGACTCAAGAAATTGTTTCCTATATGTATTCAAAATCACATAACTTCAATCACTAAAGTAAGCATTTACTGCTCTTCATTCCAGTTAGCCTTGAAGAACCAACATAGATAAATGGATGGGGGAGAGAGGAGAGAGAGCGCTTCACTCCTCCTTGTGCCTCAATCTTTTTTACAATAAGGACCAATTTATGCAAATATCTGAAAAGTAGAAGAGCTGCTCAGGTATGTTGAGCATATTTATCTGGCACAATATTATTATTTCTTTATAAAATAGCAGTAAAGTCTGAACTTGCAGTGTTGGCACGGCAGAAAAAGGGGTCTTTTTACTTGTAAACTGAACACAAATATGTAACAAATTTTTTCTGGGGGCAGATTATCCATGTCTCAGTGGTTCTTGAATTTTCTCTGAAGCAGCTGGTACTGATCACTGTCAAAGGCAGGATACTGGACTAGGTAGAACAGTGATCTAAACCAGTATGGCAGTATCTATCTAAACTTCAACAGTTGGAGGCTATCATATCCTCTGAGGCCTGGAGGTTGTTTTCTCTTCCAAAAATTATCATTTTTAATATTTGTTATAGCTCTGGATATTCTTATCCACGGAGGCATCAAATCATTTTTTTTTTTTTACACTATTGTTACCCCATATATAAAGTGACAGTGTTCACAGGCTAACTGTGCATTCATAACAGAAAACTGTTTCAGTTTTAAATTTGGCCCCGTTCAGTTTCACTGAGTGGCTTGTTCTTGAATTATGAGAAAGAAAGAACAGCAGTACTCATCTTCTGATCATAATCATTATTTCAGGTACACTTACAATGTGCCTTGAGTTGTTATTCTCCTCTCTAAGATTAGAGAGTTCCAGTCTTTACAAGGAAAAACCTTCATCCCTCTAATCATTCTTTTCACACATCTTTGAACCTCTATCTTCCTTTTGAAAAGAGTTAACCAGAACTGAACACAATATTCCACATGAGGGCATAGCACTGATTTATATAACAACAATATTTTCTTTATTTTCCATCTCATTCTGTATACAGATTAATATTTTGTTTGCTTTTCTGACTCTGCTGTGCACTGGAGCAGAGGTCTTTACTGAGCTGTCCATTATTAAGCATGGGGTGAAATCCTACCCCTACTGAAGTCAAGGTGAGTTTTGTCATTGCCTTCAAGGTGTCCTGGATTTCATTCCAGGTCTTTTTCTTTATTTGATATAGTATATTTAGAACCCATTACTTTACATATTTGTCAACAGCATATGTTTTTGTTTTGATCATTTATCACATTATCCATTTTCCTGGAAGAAGTTGTACTAAAAAAACCATATGTCCTATAAATCCCCTACAAAGCACACCACAGGCAACCAAAACTTAGGCCAGGTCTACACTACCGGCTGGATCGGTGGGTAGAGATCGATCTATTGGGGAATCGATTTATCATGTCTTGTCAAGATGCAGTAAATCGATCCCCAAAGTGGACTCTGGAACTCCAGCTCTCCAAAAGGCGCAAGGTAGGGTCAATGGGGGAGCCCGCTGTCAACCACAGCCACCGTGAGGACAGCAGATAAGTTGACCTAACATGCATCGACTTCAGCTATGCTATTCACATAAATGAAGTTACCTATCTTAGGTCAACCCTCCCCACTAGTGTAGATCTGGCCTTATAAGCTTATAGCCCTGTATTCTTTTTTCATGTTAGTTTTTAAAGATCAGAAATAAAAAATTGTTTGGCTGTTCACCTCAACCAAGAAAATATGTAAATGTATTCAGTTTTAAAAATCAGTCTGATTCCTTTAAAATATGCACTCACACAGATTATTAACAAATAAACAAATAGATAAATATGCAGATTTAAGCCTGTCTTTACTAAAGTAAATCGGCTGGTTGGTTGGAATGCCATTATGCTGCAATGTCTCGCACCACACAAAATAGTCATTGCAACTATTGGCTGCATCAGGCAATTACACTGCCTGAGATTCCATCTTCAGGTCTGGCTAAACTGGTGCTGACTTCAAGAATTTCCTTTCTTCAGCCTACAGGAACAGCAGAAAGGCACCAGAACACACTCTCCGCCTTGATTCGTCCCATTATGCAGTGATTTGTATTTGGAAGCTTTCATTTGGAACCAAAGGCCCCTGTTTCCACCAACAGTGCTGTGAACCTACATGAAGTCCTAGACACACTGGTAGAAATCACAGCAAGCTGGGCAGATACAGCAAAACTACATCAAAAACAGTATAGTTGTGGATGCACATAAATGTGGCAAGGGTAAGGACGACAACGACTAAGTCCTCCAAGCAAACAATATCTGACCAACTGTTCCTTCCCTGCTTGGTGTACTGAACCAATGACCCAAATTATGTTTTGGTACAAAAATCAGCAGTGTTGGTAATTAAAAATGATCATAACTTCAGATTTAACAGCTCATTACAATAAAGGAGAGGAGTTCATACTTGTCTTTATTGTTTCAATCAGACTGGTAGCATCGCCAAATATCAGACATTAAAGATGCAGAATACCTATTAGTTTGTGTGTACAATCCATGTCCCCCAGCTGCTCCAAAATGGCAAAAATGGGTTCTGGGTGGCTCCAAACGAGAGAGGAAAATGACTTTGCAATAAAAGTATTTTTGAAATGCCTTCAATCCACACACAGACCATCATGCCAAATATCCAAAGCTAGGCATCTAAATAAAAGTGTATTGATTCTCAGGAGCTACTCAGCACACACAACTCAGAGTAACGTCAACTGAATTGTGGGTATTCAGTATCTCTGCGTATTTTGCAAGGTTACAGATGGAATCTCTCAGATGCACAAGTAAGCCCATGTCTCCATCACAGCTCAGCTTCTTTTGGCTGCCTCTCCTCTGTCCTTCCTTGCCTCAGTTTGACAGAAGATATCCAAGTTTTCTCTGAGACAGTTCTCTAGAATACCAACACCATCATGTGCACTTCCAGTCCACAAAAAAGTCTAATGACTTACTTGGTAAATGAACTATGTTTCAGAGGGAGATTTAAGTACAAAGATTAATAGAGTTCAGTTAAATCAGTTTCTGACTTTCTGATGCAACTGAAATATGTTGTCGGAGTACAGGGTTATCTTCTGGTTTTCAGTGGTTCGGTGTGCATTAATACAGAAGCAGAAAGTTGTTTAAAAGACAAGTTCATCCTTCTTAATATTTTGACTCTCCAAGTCTCACCTAAACTTCTACGCATAGTGTCTGATATTCGAGATAAAATACAATATTACCCGTAAGTGGTTTTCTCCTTATATAAATTATAGAGATATTTACAACCTTAGTTCCAGTTTAAGTTTTTATGCCTAAAAGCTTCCTTAATTTAAAAAAAAAAAAAAAAAAAACACATTTAAGAAGGGCTTGATGAATCCCCATACAGCTTAAAAGATGTGCAGGAAAATTCACATGCACTACAGGCAATGAAGAGTAGAAGTGGTTCAGAGTCCAGGTAGAACAAGGGAAGCAACCAGAACCTCAGCCCTAAGGACCTGCAATAACAATTTCAGCCCGTGTGAAGCTTATAAACATCATAGGAATGTTTGGATATTGGAGGAAGCAGGTCCGCTGCAAGGTTAAGGAAGTCCACAGCTCCTAAGCTCTGCCCAACGGAAGAGCTGAGAACCTGCAGCAAGAAAGCATGAAGCTATACATTGATACATCATTTAGTAAGCCCAAAGCTGTCTGCTGTGTTTCCCAAGTACACAAAAGCAGCACACAGTGTTAACGCTTCAGCGCACACAGTACAAGAGGAAATTGCTTTTAATAGTTAAATTTTGCCATCCCACAGCCCAATGCTAGTCAAAGATACCAGCATTCACCTAGGTGAAAAATACAAGCCAATCTGGGGTTCAAGCAAAGCTCCCAAGCTATGATTAACCAAAAAAAAGTTAAGAAAATGTTCAAGTAAGAAACTGAATAACATTAGATATCAATCATTGAAAGGCCTTATTTTATTTAACCCTAAACATTCAGAAAAATTCTTCCACAGCATAATTTCTCACTTTGAAATTTATTTCAAATTTCATTTTCAAAGAAAAATAGCAGAGCATATGGGTCAATTGTTGAAAACTCAGTATAAAACTGAGTCAGCCATCTACAAGTCAATTCAGAAATTTAGAAAATTTAAAACAATCTAAACACAACAAACATGCTGGTTCTCACAAAACATGCACTGCAGAAAGTGCCACATACAAGAATGGCACATTATTACTACTGTTCTTACCCTGGCTTCTAAAGTCACTTTAGAGACCAGAACTTTGCATCTTGACAAGGATTACATAAAAATCCTACCACTTTGTTGACAGTCTCCATATCACACAGGTTTTCCACTAAAATTCGACATGCTTCTTCTTTACCCCAGTGAGCAGCAGCATGAAGTGGTGTCCAGCCATCATAATCTTTAATATTTACATCATAGCCAGCCTGTATTAAAAGCCTAAAGGAATTAGAAGAATTAGATCTAGTATACACTGACTAATAATTATACTGTCACTAAGTGATGCATTATTTTAAACAGTTTTAATTTTTCTTGCCTTCATTTCACTTCTCACACAAGGTAACAGTAAGTCTATGTTAAAAGGAACACTCAATAAAAAAAAAAAATCATATCTTCCCAAGAAATATTTCCAATCTTATTATAATTCTTAAGATTACTACAACCAAGAAATTCAGAAGTTTATTTTTCTGGTCTGTTTTGTCCACTTGCATTTAACATTTTATGTATCATCAGACAGTTCTCACTCTTCGCGGGAGTCCTTTAAACAGGAACAGGGGACACAAGCATTTTTTTTAAAAAAAGACTTAGGACAATATAACTGTAAAAGCTCAACAATGATCAGACGTGTCATGTTATAGGTAAACTACCTGAAACTATTTTTGAATTAATTTTTTGAGCTGATGTCATCCCTTTAAGTTCACACATGGCTAATGCTGTGGCAAAACAGTGTTTAGATGAATTAGTGAAGCTCTTCTCAGAGCGTGTGGGACCTCTCAAATCATCAATGTCACTTCAGCTTAAGTTCAGCATTACTGATTTCATAGAAACAGAAACAATCAGCCAATATTTCCCAGAATGATTCCTTAGGAATATGGCGTGAGTGTCTGTGTGTGTGAGCAAGTGCAAGAGCAAGAGATCATATACTCCACAAGATTAATGAATGCCTCAAGTGTTCTAACATTAGCATCTTCCAACGATTCAACTTTTAAATGGATCGATGCATAGATATGGTCTAGCTCAGGGGCAGGCAAACTACGGACTGCGGGATCATCCTGCCTGGCTGGGGAGGCTGCCCCTGGCCCCTCCCACACTGTTTTCCCTTCCCCCGAAGCACGCCACCAAGCAGGCAGCACTGTGGGAGCAGGGCTGCGCGCTCCTGCCAGGGTAACATGTTTGGCTCCAAGTGGCTGCCAGACACGCTGCTCTGAGCAGCATGATAAGGAGGTCGGGGGGGTTGGATAAGGGGCAGAATGTCCCAGGGGGCAGTCAGGGGATGGGGAATGGGGGGGTTGGATAGGCATGGGAATCCTGGGGGGTCTGTCAGGAGATGAAGGTGTGGATACGGGTCGGGGCAGTCAGGGGACAGGGGGGCTAGGTAGGGGGTGGGGTTCTGGAGGGGGAGCAGTTAGGCTGGGGGGTCTCAGAGGAGGCAGTAAGGGGACAAGGAGTAGGGGGTGTTGGATGGATTGGGGATTCTGAGGGGGCAGTCAGAGGGTGGGAAGTGGGAGGGGATGTGGCCAGGCGGTTTGGGAAGGCACAGCCTTCCCTACCCGGCCCTCCACACAATTTTGCAACCCTGATGTGGCCCTTGGGCCAAAAAGTTTGCCCATCTCTGGTCTAGCTGCTGAAGAACCTTTTGTCTTTACTCACAGGAAGGGTATAAATGTATCACAAACTTGAAAAAGGTAGTTAGCATATTTGGAGAAAAAGAAAAATAATTTTTTATCTAACAGGTAATTTCCATAAATAATGGCTCTTAAAACACAAGGCTGGCAAACACTGTTTGGTTGCAGATATCACTATATTACCTGAACAAAAAGCTCTCTCTTCCTAATAAAAGTATATTAAGAGAATATGATGTGATAGGGTTTTTTCCTACAGCAACGTTTAGCAATCCATGTTGGGGGGTGTAGGATGTGGGAGAATATGTAGTTGCAAAGTATTCTGAGTAATAATTCAGTTAAGATTACATGTCTGCATACTAAATATATATTTTTATCAATCGGATCAGATGTACATGTACAGAGACATCTTAATACAAATCACGGTTTCAAAATTATGTACACAACATAGAATCTTCTTACTGTGAAGAAGTCTAATATAAGGGCCTATTTACATGGAGAAACTGGCACAACTATAATAGTGTAATTATGTCACGGTTCCGGAATGAAAAGTGACTTTTCCAGTATAGTTTATATTGCTCGTCTATATGAAAAAAGTCATCTTTGTATCAGAATGGATTATCCCCATGGAGAATTATAACAGCATAGATATCACAAAACAGCTATACTGCTACAGTTCTGCAGGTCAATTTCTCTACGTGGACATGGCTTTACAATGTCAAAAGTAGTGAAGTTAATTCATTAAGAAACACTCATTTACATTCTTTTTAAGATACCTTCCTGCACTGGCAGTGCAGGAGCAGTAAAGTACATTTATACTTACTTCAATACCACTTTACACTGCCAGAGCAGTGCATAAGCAACCTTAGTGAGAACCAAGGCCTAACAGTTTTCATTAAAATTACAGAGAATAGATTTCACATAATTTCAAAATAGGTGTATCAGAGGTAGACAGATCAATGGTACAAAATATAAGCAGCTACGTTCTGGACATTCCTTTTCATGTATTTCAAAAGTAGAAGCTTACAGAATACATGTTTCAGAGTGGTAGCCGTGTTAGTGTGTATCAACAGAAAAATGAGGAGTACTTGGGGTACCTTAGAGACTAACAAATTTATTGGGGCATAAGGTTTCATGGGCTAAAACCCACACAAACAGAGAGAACATGAAAAGATGTGGGCTGTCATGCTAACTCTAACAAGACAAATCAATTAAGGTGAGCTAATATCAGCAGGAGAAAAAACCTTTGTAACGATAATCCATATGCAAACTCCCATCTTTTCATGTTCTCTGTATATCTATCTTTCTATTGTATTTTCCACTCCATGCATCTGATTAAGCGAGTTTTAGCCCACAAAAGCTTATGCCCAAATAACTTTGTTGGTCTCTAAGGTGTCACAAGTACTCCTCATTCTTTTTGAGAATACATATTGCAGTCTCAATGGACAACAGAAATTTTAAATTTAAAGTAATCAACTAGTAACTTTAAGAAAAACAAACTCCATAGCCCTGCAAATGCACAATTTACCTTCATATACAAAGCAGATATTTCAAGCAGCCTAAAAAGAGGGACTTGCATTAGGGATTCACTATCTGTCAAATTTTAATTATAGGAACACAAAATCTCAAATTCTAACTCATTTTGTCATTCACATTTCTAAATTTTTTTAAAAAATAGTGATATGGCACATGAACAGACTGCTTTCCTGATAACAAAAAACTGATGGGTTTTTTCACGTGAATCTGTTTTTTCTTATCCGCTAGGACCATACAATATTTATTTAATTCCACATATTTTCTTCAAGTTTTCTAAAACTATTGGTCCCAAAATAAGATCTGTACATTTTTGAACACAATTTTTGGCCCCAAATAAAAATTTGATAGTTAAATTGAAAACTAGCATTTACAATGAAATAACAAAGATAATCTGTGTTACAGCATGTTGCTTTACTGTTGTATTGTTAAACAGTGACCAGTGAATTAGAGTTGGGATGCCCAACCTCCAGGCTATACACACCCCACCAGAACATTTCATAAGGCCTCTGGCCTGCTTCAACACAATATATTATCAGCCGATTCATTAATGTATTGCTGTCATATTTACATCAGATTAGTTCACACAAGTGTATAAATAGGCAATACACTGCTGTACACAGAAACAATCCATCTAAATATACACAAGACAAGATGAACTTAAAATATAAATCCATGACACAGGTGACTTTAAATCTTATTAAAATATGTAGAATCTGTCTGGCCCACACAAATGTTGTTCTTAGGTTTACGTGACTATCCTATATAATAAGGCTAGGCACCACTGAATTAGAGGGTAAGAGGAGTCTGAAGGCTTACAGGGGGGAAAAAAAAAAAAGAAGAGTTCTCATGATAATGATACATCTTTTAAAGCTTTCCCTAAGTAATCCTGCAAGTTTTGGATTTTCTTCTCTCAAACCTGGACTATAGACTCTGGGCTACTTTTACTGCATAAAAACAGCACAGTAAATGATGGTTTTAAACCAGGTGTATTATCCTAAAGATAACTGTCATTAAAGAAATGTATCCCTTTCCCTTAATATATTAAGTCAAAATATGCTTCAGAAATATGAGTATTTTTGTCATAGTGATACTGAGGATTCAAATTCAATATGTACAATACTGTCAAGTTTTGAATAACTTAAGTAAAGTCATGACACTGTGTAAAGTTGCAACATTAGTTGAAAACAGGAAACATAACTGTGAGAAACAGGCAATTCTAAAGATCACAAGGTTCCAGGATGCAATCCAAAAACTTTCAGTAATATTAAAGCCAAGTTATTTTATATTAACATCTGAACAAGCTTGGAGAATTGGAAAATCTACCATTTAGAAATAACACTTACTTTAAAACTTCTGTATACCCTTTAGCAGCAGCTACATGAAGTGCTGTACCACCAGATTTTGCATGCCTGACATCATTTATACAGCCACTGTTAAGCCATTGTCTTGCATCTCTAAGCATTATCCTTTCTTCTTCTTTTCGAGCTGCCTCTATATCAACCCCTAATTGAAAAAAAGAGAATAGTTTCATTTCAAACATAAGCTCAACATTAACTGATAAATCCTGCACATTCCTTGTATGAGGTAATAAAAACAACACTGGCTAAACAATATCATTAATGTATCGGGACAAACATTAAAATGGATCTTTTAAAATAAACCCGGAGAAAGTGTGGGCACATCCATTTTGTATACACAAATGCATGTTTTTACATGCAAATCCTCAAGGATAATTTCCAGAGCCCTACTAAAAACTGGCCTTTTAATTTTAAACTTTCATGGTGAAGGTGATAATGACTATTACATAAAAAAGAAGATGAATGATTAATTTTTGTCAAGCTACCATACTATTACATCTTAAATAATGTAACATTATTTCCTAAGTAATGCAACTTGTGATAAATGCTGAAAAAACCAGGTGAGGGGGCAGCAAAGGGGTTCCAATTATGTATGCAAAGACATAAGCAAAGGCTGCTGAAAAATGTATTTCCTACAATTTAGACATTTTTAGAATTATTGCTGTTTTCCAGAGAACCTTTCGTAAAAAGTAGTTTCTAGCGTCTCTTGGTGAAATAATGATTTTCACCCTGGTAATCTAGCCTTGGAAAAAAGCTTGGAGCATAAATAGCAACAGTATATCATGAACTTTTACCTCAGAATTCTCAGAATACAGTTTTTACCAAAGATTGTATACAGCATCTCCCATAGAAAACAGTTTGTGGTACTTTATAAGAACAGAGAGCAGTAAAAGTTCAACAAAGCAATTTAAGTAGAGTGTAAAAAGTGTATAAAATTGATAAAAGGATGCTGAAGTGTTAAAATGAGAATACTATCAATCTGTTTCACAGCATTTTTCACAAATAGATGTCAAAGCACTTTACAAAGAGGTCAGTATCATACTCCCCATGTAAGTAGGAAGCACACAGCACAAGCATTTTAATTGACTAGCTACAGTAAGGGAAGTATAGAAAGCTATAATTAACAGTGAACAGGAAAGAGATGAGGGCTGTAGCTAAGCAAGAGTCTGCTATTTATGATGAATGGGAGAACTGGACTTGAGGACAGCTGAGAGCAATACAAAGGGAAAAACAGCTCTAGGAAGTATGGATTATCAAAAGCACAAATCAAAATTGCTTGACCTGTAATAGAGAACTTGAACTAAAACAGTACACAATTAATGAAAAGCAGAAAAAAACTACCACTCCATATCCATAAATCTAAACTGAATAGGGATTTTAGACGGATTGAATGTAATTACCCAAATAATAATTTGACTAGAACACCAAAATTAAAAATCTGTTTTTCCAAAAATTGCTATGTTGCTTTCAATGGCCACAAGTGGACAACATGGTAATTTGTTTTATGATAGTATATATGGCAACATGCTGTTTTCTTGTCTGTAACATCAAGTTTATTAGAGAAGGCGGTATAGAAAATTATCTACAATGCTTTTCAAAAAGCATTTCAGCAATACAGTTTTCTCTTTGCTTCATCCTGCAGTGAAGTTATGGTGCTAAATTTGATATTTCCATTGCAACAAATAAGGAAATCAAGTTTTAACTTAATTGCAGAATCATGTGTAAAGAGATAGTGGGTTGAAAAAGACTTCTCATTCAAACAAGAATCTATGATGACACCAATATTAAGATTATTATTATTAATACTTTATAAAAGGCTAATAAATTACAGATGTTGCTGACAGGAATAGTGTGCATTATAAATGATTATAAACACATCAGTAGAAGGTATTATAGATCATTTATAAGCAGCCTACTGAACTTTTGGACATAATTAATTATTGACTAAAACACCAAAGATTTATTAATCCTTTATAAAAGTATGCTGAACTAAAGACCAGTCAAAAACAAAATAATACATAACCCAAAAGGTTCACAGAAAACCTACTTAGCTACAAGGCTAAAATTTACAAGCTATGGGTACATACAAGAGAGAGTGCCATGGTGGGAAGTTTACAATGCCTCCATTTCTGAAAGAAGGAGTGAGGGGATAAAGGACATCCTGTATATACCACCATACACAGGGTGGAGTGATTTAACTATTTAAATCAGCAAACATGAAACATTAGTTTGAATCATCAATTTTAATAATATTTTGCATTTGTACTTTTTAGTCATTGTCCTAAAGAAAGGCTGATTCTCACTGGTTGGGGACCATTAACACATGTTGATTTGCAACTACATATATCCCTTTTATGGTATTTCCTTTTGGTAACACTATGGACATGTGTACATGTACAGCACTGCAGTTGCATCAATCAACCCCAAGGTGTCTGTCTTTGTGTTGGAATTCACATCCCCCTCAGATTTCGTTGCTTCTCTGCAGAAAAACAACTTTCTGACAGGGGTGCAAATGAAAGCTGACAAGAGCAGTCACGCACCACTCCCTACCAGCGCAGGTACAACATTTCAGATACACAGAGCAGACAGCGCAGAGGTGAATCATCAGGGGGCTAGAGATAACCCAGCCAGTGTCTCCTACCCTGAGCCAGGATCAGATGCTATTCCCGGCTGGGCTGGAAGCAGGAGAGAACAGGACCCCCCTCTTCCCCTGCAAGGAGTGGCTGGGCCTGTGTCAGGCCCACCGCCAGAAACCTCCTCCAACTGCAGGAAGCTCAGCATCCTCCCCTTTCTGCCCCTATCACTCCTCAACCGTGGGAGGAAAGGGAACCGATTGTTTCTGGTCATCATGTCCTTCAAGAGTTTAGAACTAGTTCATTTACCAGAAAAGACTACCGCTTTCAAAAGCTGGTCTAGTATTGCAACCAACTCTGGTTCCAAGTGCTTAAGAACTAACTTCTAAGACCTTCTTTAAAACTTGGAAGCAAACGTGTACTTTTTAATATTATTAAAATCATTTAAGTTAAATACACAAAAATAGACTATAAGTAAGCTTAGGTCTTAACATAGCTTGCCAATTTCAAATTGAATGTAAAATATATATATACACTTTTTAAAATACAAATCTGTATTTAAATAAGAAAACCCAATATAAATAATAAATCCATTTTTATTTTTTTGTAAAATCATTTATTTTTATCCGCCTTACCCAAACCCTGTCAAAATCTTCTGGTTCTCTTCCACCTGCAGCAGCAGCAGCTTTATCTAGGTAGTAATTGGTGAATACTGAGTTTCTCCTCTCACACCCCATCCCCACGAAGAGCCGAGCACCCCCCGCCCCCACAAATATTCACTTCTCTTCCTGGTAGGAAGGAGAGCAGAAGCTGGTCAGTTATCTTCTTTCCCAACATAAAGGTGAGGTGTAATCTTTGCACAGCTCCTTGCTCTACTCAACACACATACGTGCTTTGCTCGCTGCCTAACTCTCCTTCGTTTAAGCCATTTGTTTGCTGCCTCTGCTATCTACATTTATGACTATTGTTTTCATTCAAGTTTCCTTCCTTTACCTTGAAACATTTTTCATTGAAAAGTTATCCTAATCTTTTTTCTAGGACAGCACCTCATCTTTCTGGCTTCTTCAACACTCTTGGTATGTTTCTCATTTTGTCTTGCCCCAGACTTATCTTGATCAATTTCAATATCTGGGTGGGGCAGAGCCAGGTTAGGTGCACTAAGCAGGTAAATTCCAGAGTATCTGGATCAAGGGTGGGTGCTTAATAGAAAATTCTGAATGCTGCTCTTCAATTTATGCCATAGTTGGGGTATCAGGGCAAAGATTCAGAAAGGAAAAGAAGAGAAGAGGAGGGACTGGTGTTGGTGAATCTAGAAACAAAAAAGATTTTGGGGGAGAAGGGTATGGACAATGGTATAAAAAATAATCAGCAGCAATTTAAATTATCTGAGTTTTAAGTTGTAAAATGAATAGTGTGATGGTACCACTGGAATGTGTAGGGGTTGTGAAGGTGTACTGTTATACCCAGTTCCTACTACGCCAAGTTTCTATAACCCGAAGGTAGGTTTCACCCTGGAAGCACTTGAAATGCCTCTTAGAGCTGAGGGGCAGGTCTACAGTGGGGAGGAGGGGGAGAAAAATCGATCGAAGACATGCAACTTCAGCTACGTGAATAATGTAGCTGAAGTCAGCGTCTCTTCAGCTGACTTACCTGCCGTCCTCATGGCAGCGGCGCTGCGCTCCCCCGTCGACTCCAGCTTGTGCCTCTCGGCAAGCTGGAGTTCCGGAGTCGACAGGGGCGCCGTTGGCAATTGATTTATCACGTCTTAATGAGACATGATAAATCGATCGCCAAAAGATCGATTGCTACCCGCCGATCCAGCAGGTAGTGAAGACATACCCTGAGTGACTGAGGAACAAGCTCATGAACATCAGGTCTGGAGCCAGGAAAATTCTGGATCATTCAAAATAAATAAGATATCTGAAGGGTTCAGATACTACAGTAATAAAACTATGTAACAATTTATATACAGGTTTAAAATATCTGCAAGACAGACACTTTCACAATTCTCCCTTCACTAAACCATTAAATATATATGCAAGAGTTTATAATAATATCTGTTTTTTATAGAGCGTTCACTATTAACAGAAAAAAAGAATTTGTAATTTGTAAAGTGCTTGGCAATCCTTCTGGAGGAGAGGCACAATATTTAATAATATTGATCTGAGCTTCCTGTTCTTGCCTTATAATTATTAAACTAGTAAAATTCAATCTTTGTACAGATTTATAGTCATGTGAACACTAACATGACTAGCCCTGTGGGACAGGAACCACATCTTGGGCTCACTCCCTCCCTTCAGCCCCACTCTATATTGGGCCAAGAAAAATGTATGTTTGCCTTGGCCAGGGCCCAGTGATGGGCTAAGCCACCCCTGGATGTGTCAGCCCATTTAGAACCTTCCCATGACCCCTGGAGGTCAGAACCCACTGTTTGGAAACTGACCAAAGCAAAAGCCTCTTTCATGGCTGACTCTGAAAGTAATGAAATTTGGAAAAGTGTAAATATCACCATTGTATTGTTCCATTATAAAGACTGAAAATAATATAGATACTTAATGCACCACATGACATTGTAACTTTATGATAACATTGAGATGACCTCAAAAGTCAAAGATGTTTTTCCATTGGTTCTAAAAATAAATTTAAAAATTATTGTGCCTGAGATAGGCTGTAACTATAGACATACACTTCATAAACACCCTGGGGGCAGTGGACAGGGAGTCTGAGGTCTTTTCCACCTCCTCAGCTTGATGATGAAGGTTTGAGGACACTCTTTTAAAGGAGATCCTGGTTGGCCGGAAAGTCCTCTTGCGGGACTGAGGGGGGAGGGGCCACCATTGCCACTTCTTGGGAGGGCAAGGAGTCTGACACCAAGCTTTGAGTGTCCGTAGGCACCCAAGGTTCCACCACTTGGTTGGCCTCCAGGCACGGCCCTAAAGACATATGCCCCATCGACGTCTTATGTGGGGGCCTGGAGAGGGAGGCCAATGGTGCCTCCGAGGCCCTAGCCACAGAGCGCGGCCCCACATGAGGCTGCACCAGAGGCCACAGTGCCCACTGTTACCAATGGGCTGGCCACAAGCCCCGGTGCCACTGCACCGGCACCGAAGGCCTGGGTTGCTCTGCCCGGTTGGCTTGGCTGATGGAGGGATGGCTCCTAGCCGAGATCAGGCTGATGAACGATCTCCGTTGCATCGAGACCAGGAGTGGCAGTGCTGGGAACGTCGTCATCCACGGGACCATGACCTGGACCCGGAGAACCAGAACCGATGATAGCTACTGTTTCTGGAACAACTCCGATGGGCGGACCCGCGACAGCATGGTGCCCCCTATCCATGCCTAGGACTATGAAGGCAGTACCATGGAGAAGACTCTGAGTGGGACTCCAAGCGGAAGCGGCGGCGACGACGTCCATGCCGCGACCAGCTATGGTAGCCCTTTCTGGACAGGGATCTTGGGCGAAATCCCCCAGTCCCGTCAGTGCACGCTCCCCAACGTGGAGCGGCACTTGGAGTTTCAGGCCCATGGCACCCAGCCAGAGAGCCTGGCAGGCATTGAGGGCGATCCATGTAGACTCTGCCCTAGACTGTGAACAGTGTCGGGAACGTTCCTTCGACTGTGACCGGTACTGCTCTGGCGGCGACTGTGGAGAGCCCAGCGGTGGCTTGCCTCTGGAGTGTGGGACCAATGTCAGTGGCGCTCCAGGTACTGGTAGGGACAAGTCATCACGGGCCGCTTGCAAGGCATCCAGAGAAGCTTGGGCCAATGCGGCCGGACTGCTCTGCTCAGCACAAGTCGGAGTCCTGGTGGCTGAAGGGGATCAAGAACTTCCCGACGAGGGTCTAGCCTCTGCCCCTGGTGCACCACAGTACCACTGTGGAGAGCGTGTCTTCTTGGCCTTGTTATGCTCCAAGGATGGGGAGCAGTGCCAACTGGACGAAGATGCCGGGGGATTGCCGCACACCGACACCACAGTGCCCAGTGATGGCTCGGAGCGGTGAGTCAAAGCTGGGATCAGCGCCAACTCCATCAGGATTGCTAGGGGTCAAATGTCCCTTTATCTTTTTTCCCGGGGCTTAAACGAGTTGCAGATCTTGCAATGACCGCTGATATGGGTTTCAGCCAAATAGTGTAAACAGTCCGCGGGTGGGTCACTCCTCCGCATAGAACGCCTGCAAGTGTCGCACAACTTAAAACCTGTGACTTGGGGCACTGAACTAACTTGTAGAACTAAGTGACTACAGGTACTAGAAGGATGCTAAGGACAAGCTGCAGCAATGCTGCAGCTACGAAGTTCCAATGCACCTTCACTGGCGGCAAGAAGGAACTGAGGGTAGGGTAGTGTGCAGCGCCGCTTATAGCATACCATGCTGGCACTACTCCAGGAGTAGCAGGGGGGCACTTCCCCTACGGGTACGGCTGGGGAAAAACTTCCGGCACCGGTGCACATGGCGAGCACTCACACCTACTGTGGAATACACTTGAGCAATCACTCGAAGAACTTCATATTAAACAGGGATTAACAACTGTTTTTTGCTGACTAGGATAAAGGATTTTAGACATTTGTTGGTACACCTAACAAACTTCTTCATCTCACATAAGAGGAGAGTCTACAGAGTACTGGATACTGCAAGCTTTCAACATTATTGATGTGTGTCCGAAACAGGACAGAGTAACTTTCACTGTGGAAAGTGAAATCCCTGCAAGCTGCATGGACACTTTTCAAAGACACCATAACAGAGGCCCAACTTAAATGTATACCTTAAATTAAAAAAAACAGTCAAAGAACTAAAAAAGAGCCCTTGTGGCCTAACAACCATATAAGAGAAGCAGTGAGAGATAAAAAGGCATCTTTTAAAAAGTGGAAGTCAAATCCTAGTGAAGTATCTAGAAAGGAGCATAAACACTGCCAAATTAAGTGTAAAAATGTAATAAGAAAAGTCAGAAAGGAGTTTGAAGAACACTTAGCCAAACACTCAAAAGATAATAAAATGTTTTTTAAATACATCAGAAACAGAAAGCCTATTAAACAACCAGTGGGGTCCCTGGATGATCAAAATACAAAAAGAGCACTTAAAAATGATGAAGTCATTGCAGAGAAACTAAATGAATTCTTTGCTTCGGTCTTCACAGTATAGGATGTTAGGGAGATTCCCAAACCTAACCCGTCTTTTGTAGGTGACAAATCTGAGGAACTGTCACAGACTGAAGTGTCAGTAGAGGTGGTTTTGGAACTAACTGGTAACCTTAACTGTAGCAGGTCACCGGAACCAGATGGCATTCACCCAAGAGTTCTGAAAGAACTCAAACGTTAAATTCCAGAACTATTAACTAAAGTTCGTAATCTGTCCTTTAAATCAGCTTCTGTACCCAATGATTGGAAGATAGCTAATGTAACTCCAATATTGAAAAAGGGTTCTAGAGGTGATCCCGGCAATTACAGACCGATAAGTCTAACATCTATACTGGGCAAATTAGTTGAAACAATAGTAAAGAATAAAATTGTCAGGGACACAAAACCAATTGTTGGGCAAAAGTCAACACGGCTTCTGTAAACGGAAATCATGTCTTACTAATCTATTAGACAAAGTCTTATAGCACCTTTTATTAAACTGTTGCTTTTGCAGATCCAGACTAACATGGCTATCCCTCTGATACTAAATACTGATATTAGAGTTCTTTGAAGTGGTCAACGGGGATCCAACAGACACAGTGTACTTAGATTTCCAGAAAGCCTTTGACAAGGTCCCTCACCAAAGGCTCTTGCGTAAATTAAGTTCTCATGGGATAAGAGGGAAAATCCTTTCCTGCATTGAGAGCTGGTTAAAAGACAGGGAACAAAGAGTGGCAATAAATGGTAAATTTTCAGAATAGAGAGGGATAACTAGTGGTGTTCCCCAAGGGTCAGTCCTAGGATCAATCCTATTCAACTTATTCATAAATGATTTGGAAGAAGGGGTAAACAGTGAGATGGCAAAGTTTGCAGATAATACTAAACTTCTCAAGATAGTTAAGACCACAGAAGACTGTGAAGAAGTTCAAAAAGATCTCACAAAACTAAGCAACTGGGCAACAAAATGACAAATAAAATTTAATGTGGATAAATCTAAAGTAATCCACATTGGAAAAAATAACCCCAACTATACGTACAATATAATGGGGGCTAATTCAGCTACAACTAATCAGGAAATATCTTGGAGTCATCGTGGATAGTTTTCTGAAGACATTCACGCAATGTGCAGCGGCAGTCAAAAAAGCAAACAGGATGTTAAGAATCATTAAAAAAATGGATAGCGAATAAGAGAATATATCTTATTGCCCTTACAGAAAAGATGGGTTACTTACCTGTAACTGTTGCTCTTCGAGATGTGTTGCTCATATCCATTCCAGTTAGGTGTGCACGCGCTGCGTGCATGATCATCGGAAGATTTTTCCCCTAGCAACTGGCCAGGTCAGCTAGGGAGCCCCTTGGAGTGGCGCCGACATAGCGCCATATATATACCCCTGACGACCCGTGGCCCCCCTCCCCCCAGTTCCTTCTTGCCGGCTGATCCGACAGTGGGGAAGGAGGGCAGGTGTGGAATGGATATGAGCAACACATCTTGAAGAACAACAGTTACAGGTAAGTAATACATCTTTCTTCTTCGAGTGCTTGCTCATGTGCATTCCAGTTAGGTGACTACTAGCTATACCTAGGAGGCGGGGTCGGATCAACCAACCGCTGGGCGCAGCACTGCTGAACCAAACGCTGCATTGTCTCTCGTCTGCTGGACTATGGCGTAATGTGCAGCGAACGTGTGTACTGAGGACCATGTGGCCGCTCTACAGATATCCAGGATTGAGACTGTCTCCTGGAAGGCTGCTGAGGAAGCTTGGGCTCTCATCAAGTGCGTCATCAACTGCGCGGTGGCATCGCCAGCCAAGTCGTAGCAGGTCCGGATGCAGGAGATTATCCAGGAGGAGAGGCGCTGAGCCAAGATCAGTTGTCTTTTCATCCTATCAGCAACAGTGACAAATAGCTGGGTCGTTTTCCTGAAGGGTTTTGTCTGTTCTAAATAAAAAGTGAGTGCTCTACAGACATCAAGCGTGTGCAATTGTTCTTCCTTCTGGGAGGCATGGGGTTTTGGGTAAAATACGGGAAGGAATATGTCCTGATTTAAGTGGAAGGGCGACACCACCTTAGGAAGAAAGGCTGGGTGGGGGCAGAGCTGCACCTTGTCCTTACGAAAGACCGTGTAGGGGGGCTCCGAGATAGAGCTCGAATCTCGGAAACTCTACGTGTGGAAGTGATTGCCACGAGGAAGGCTACCTTTCAGGAGAGGTAGAGTAGTAAACATGTGGCGAGAGGCTCAAATGCCGGACTCATAAGCCGGGAGAGCACCAGGTTTAGGTCCCATGGAGGGACCGGTTGTCTGACATGCAGGAAGAGCCTTTCCAGCCCCTTGAAGAACCTGGAGACCATGGGGTCTGAAAAAACTGAATGGCCCAAGCCTCCCGGATGGAAGGCCGATATGGCTGCCAAGTGGACCCTGACAGAGGATATGGAGAGCCCTTGCTGTTTGAGGGCGAGGAGGTAGTCTAGTACGATGGGCATAGGGGCCTCCGTCGGGATGGTGTTCCGCTGCTCACACCAATTAAAGAAGCGTGCCCACTTCACGCAGTATGTGGCACGGGTGGAAGGCTTCCTGCTACCCAGGAGGACCTTTTGGACCTCAGTGGAGCAGAGTAGTTCTGAGCCCCAGAGTGGAGGTCCGGGTGGTGGAGGTGGCCGTGGTCCTGTGATATCAGGTCTGGCCATAAGGGGAGGGACAGGGGTGGTTTCGCTGACAGGCAGAGAAGTGATGTGAATCGGCCCCACCGGGGCTATAAGTATCATGCAGGCCTTGTCCCTCTTCACCTTCAGGACCACCTTGTGTATCAGTGGGAATGGGGGGAATGCACAGACGAGGCGATGTGGCCATGGTAACAGAAAGGCGTTTGTCAGGGAGCCCGGGGACCCGCCCCTGATGGAGCAGAACAGATTGCACTTCCTGTTCGGGAGCGTTGCAAAAAGATCTATGTGGGGAAACCCACAGGAAGATCGACCTGATCACGTTGGGTCTGCTCGACCATTCATGCGACAGGAAGGACCTGCTGAGGCGATCTGCTAATGTGTTTTGGACTCCTGGGAGGAACGAGGCCACCGGGTGAATGGAGTGGGCTATGCAGAACTCCCAGAGGAGAATGGCCTCTCTGCAAAGGGGGGATGAGCGTGCACCCCTTTGTTGATGTAGAAGAGGGCTGTGATGACGTTGGTCAGCACTGACACACAATGACCTGTCAACACTTCCCTGAAGGCCTGGTAGGTGAGGCGAACCACCCTGAGTTCCCTGACATTGACATGCAGAAGCAGATCGGAGGCCGACCACTGACCCTGAGTTCTGAGGTACCCCAGGTGCATCCCCGATCCGAAGGATGAGGCATCTGTAACTAGAGACAGGGATGGCTCAGGGCGGGGGAGGAGGTGTGTGAAAGGGGACACCCTCGCATACGAACGCCTGGTTTGTCCACCAGCTGAGGGTGTCTAAGGTGGTGTTGGGAATGGTAAGGAGAGTGTTCAGGCCATCTATGTGTGGTCTGTATACCGATGCTAGCCAAGCCTGCAGGGGGCGCAGGCGCAATTTAGCGTGTCTGGTGGCATAAGTGCATGCTGTCATGTGCCCGAGGAGGCTTAGAAACATCTGGGCAGTGACGATCGGGAAGAAGCACACGCTCTGGATTGCCGAGAGTATGGCGTGAAACCTGGACGGTGGCAGGGATGCGCTGGCCACGGTGGAGTCGAGAATAGCTCCTATAAACTCCAACCTCTGTGTGGGCTCTAGGGTTGATTTCTCCTTGTTGAGGAGGATTCCCAGGCGGCCAAACACGTCTTATCAGTCGTACGTGGGAGCATACCTACTCCTTTGAAGAACCTCTCACCAGCCAATCGTCCAGGTACAAGTACATTTGGATGTGGCATCGGCAGAGGAACACTGCGACCACTGCCATGCACTTGGTAAACACCCTGGGCGCCATAGAGAGGCCAAACAGCAGACCCACAAACTGGCAATGCTCGTGGGCCACCATGAATCTGAGGAAGTGTCTGTGTGAAGGTTTGATAGCTATGTGGAGGGATGAGGAGGGTGGGTGGGAGGAAGGGAAGGAGGAGAACTGGAGCGAGTATCCCTCCTCCACCGTGCGTAGCACCCATTGGTCCGAAGTTATGTTGGACCAAGCACGGTGGAAGTGGGATAGTTGGTTCCAGAATGGCAGATCCATGTCAGAAGCTGGTACTCTGTCCCCGGACGCACATTCAAAAGGTGGACTTTGGGGCCCTGGGATGGCTTCTGGGACTGTTGGGATTGGCCCGACTGGCGGGAAGACGAATGCCTGCGGCCTCCCCACCCTCGTCTCCTGTAGTGGTCCTGACTGGGGCGTGGCAAGGGAAAAAAGCGCCGCGGCTGCGGCCTAAAGGGTTTCCTCTGCGTATCCGGCGTATGCATGCCCAAGTTACGCATGGTCACCCTGGAATCCTTTAAAGTTTGCAGCCTAGAGTCAGTTTTCTCAGAGAAGAGACCTGAACCCTCGAATGGTAGGTCCTGAATAGTATATTGGACCTCCCGCAGGAGACCTGATGCCTGAAGCCATGATATACGCCTCATGGCTACTCCGGAAGCGAGAGTTCTGGCCGCCAAGTCGGTCGAGACCAGGGCTGCCTGCAGTGAGGTCCTGGCCACCTTTTTACCTTTATCCAGGAAGGCACCAAATTCCTCCCTGGACTCTGCGGGTATTAGCTCCTTAAATTTTTGCATGGAGTCCCAGGTGTTGTAGGAATATCTACTGAGGAGGGCCTGTTGGTTGGCCACACTCAGTTGCAGGCCTCCCGTGGAGCAGATTTTACAGCCAAAGAGGTCCATGCGTTTAGCCTCTCTGGATTTAGGGGCTGGGGCCTGCTGACCATGGCGCTCCTTCTCATTTACGGAGTCTACCACTAAGGAGCAGAGTTGGGGATGGGTGAAGAGGTATTCATGATCCTTAGAAGATACAAAGTATTTACACTCTACACCCTTGGCCGCGGGGGGAACGGAGGCTGGTGTTTGCCATATTGTGGCCATTGATTTTTGAATGGTTTTAATGAAGGGTAAAGCCACCCTTGAAGGGCCCCCTGCTGAAAGGATGTCCACCATCAGGTCCTCAATCTCGATCACCTCTTCCACCTGTAGGTTCATGCCCCTGGCCACTCTCTTCAAGAGGGCCTGATGGGCTGGCAAGTCGACAGGCGGGGGGCTGGACACTGTGGTGCCTGCCACTACTTCGTCCGTGGAGGAAGAGGAGGAAACGCTGGGCAGGAGTTATCCATAGGCTCCTCGAGGGGGGGTAGGGGGGGAAGCATGGCTAGCTGGTACTGCCGTCGATGGCTGGGTTGCCATGTGTGGCGCTGACCCATCAGCTCCGCTGGCCGGAGGGCGGCTAAGAGTGGCCTCTGGACCCCGAGGCCAAGGAAACACCCGAGGGAGCCACTTGGGACTGGTCCGGGTGTTGGTCAGGCCAACGGCCCTCAGTGCCCGCAGGCTGGTCCAGCGCCCAGCTAACTCTAGAGTCTCGCTCCGAGCGGGGCGATGTGGAGGCCGACCTGGAAGGCCATAGAAGTGCCGAGAGGGGGCTCTGCTGCTGCGTCGCTGGTGAGTGGTGCCGCGATCGAGACCGATGGCGGTCACAGTGCTGGGATCGTGAGCAGGACCAATAGGGTGAGCAGTCCCTGCGGTATTCAGTCCGTGCCGCGGAGGGTCGATACGGAGACCAGTGCCGTACGCGGTGCTGGGGTGGTGATTTGGAGCATGATCGGTGCCTTGGCAGTGAGTGGCACTGAGCTGGGGATCGGCGCCGGGGGGACCGTCTATGACGTGACCAAGATCGGCGCCTCGATCTTGAGCAGCGCCGGGATTCTGATCGGCATTGAGACTCAGACCGGCGTTGGGATTGCGATCAGTGCCGGGACTCCGATCGGCGCCAAGGGGACCGTCTATGATGTGACCAAGATCGGTGCCTCGATCTTGAGCAGCGCCAGGATTCTGATCGGCGTCGAGACTCAGACCGGCGCCAGGATTGCAATAGGCGCCGGGAGCGTGATCGGTGCCTTGGCTCGACCTAGGGTCTAGAATCCAGGACAGAGCGCTGGGGCAGCTCGGAGGGCGGTGCCGGTGGATGTAGCATGGCCGGCTTTGTTCTGGATGGCTGCGATCTTGATGGTGGGGTCGGGTCCGTCTGGGCGATAAGGTCCCTGGCCGTGGCATACTTGTCAGGGGTCGAAGGGAGACACGGTTCCACCGGGACTCTTGGGGGTGATTCCGGGCATCCCGGACTCGATGGCTGTTGTGCCGGAGTCAATGGGGCCACACAGTGTCAGAAGCCTGTCTCGGGCGCTCCTCCATGGGACGTGACTCTGCAGGCGGGTGGGATCGGGCTGCTGGAGCCTCAACGTCCTTAGTTTTCTTTAGCAGCGAGTGTGACCAACGCCGGGTTGAAGAAGGTGGTTTTGGTGCCAGGGCCGATGGTCGTGGACACCAGGTCACCCTGCACTGAAGAGCCGGTGCCACGCTTGCTTACTGGCCGTGCCGGGGCTGCCTCCATGAGGAGCTGCTTAAGCCTAAAGTCCTGCTCCTTTTTTGTGCGAGAGTGAAAACCCTTGCAGATCCTGCACTTATCTGCCTGGTGAGCTTCCCTGAGGCACTTGAGGCAGGAGTCGTGCAGGTCACCCACTGGCATGGGCTTCCTGCACGCGGTACAGGGCTTAAAGCCCGGAGCCTTGGGCATAGAGCCTAGGCTCTGGTGGGGAGGAGAAACCTCCCCTTACTAAACTACACTATATACACTAACACTTAATGAAACTATCTACGAACTATATACAACTTTACAGAAAGAGCTAGGGAGAATGGAGAGCAGCTAGTTGAACTCCACGTTCCAATAACCGTCACGGGCGGTAAGAAGGAACTGGGGGAGGGGGAGTTGGCAGGGGTATATATGTGGTGCTATATCGGCGCCACTCCAGGGGGCTCCCTAGCCGACCCGGCCAGTTGCTAGGGGAAAAATCTTCCCACGATCGTGCACGTGGCACGTGCACACCTAACTGGAATGCATATGAGGAAGCACTCGAAGAAGAATCCATGGTGCGCCTACTTCTTGAATACTGCGTACAGATGTGGTCTCCTCATCTCAGAAATGATATAGGTACATAAAATTATGAGTGGTGAGGAGAAAGTAAATAAGGAAAAGTTATTTACTTGGTCCCATAATATAAGAATAAGGGGCCACCACATGAAAGTAATGGGCATTAGGTTTAAAACAAAAGGAAGTAGTTCTTCACACAGCACACAGTCAACCCATGGAACTCCTTGCCTGAGGAGATTGTGAAGGCTAGGAATATAACAAAGAACTGGATAAATTCATGGAGGTTAAGTCCATTAATGGCTATTAGCCAGGATGGGTAAGCAATGGTGTCCCTAGCTTCTGTTTGTCAGCGGGGGGATGATGGATGGCAGGAGAGAGATCACGTGATCATTACCTGTCAGGTTCACTCCCTCTGGGGCACCTGGCATTGGCCACTGTCAGAAGACAGGATACCAGGCTGGGTGGACCTTTGGTCTGACCCAGTACGGCCATTTTTATGTTATGTTAAACTCGATCATGTAAACACAAGTAAAGGGTGAGAGTCAGAAGAAGATGTGCCAATTTATATAGAACATCCTGTGCTACAATTGTCACCAAAATGGGAGATCACATCCTAGAGCAGGAAGATGTACTTAGAGACACTTCAAATACACATCCCCAGTATATGTTCAGAAAGTAAAATGTAAACATGTTTTAGATTACCTTAAATGGAATTTCCTCTTTGCTTTTGTTTTCAAAACTCAATATATTGAGTGAAGAGGAGGTAAAACAAACAAAACCAAACCCACTGCTTCTCAGACATGTAAAATACTTTCTCCAAATGGCCCATAGATGGTGATGTGGTGCCTCTCAGCTCAACAATATTTGATAATTTACAAATGCTTGTAAACTTTATCTCAGGTAGGATAAACTCATTCCCTCCTACACTCCCTCCCTCCCTCCGTGATCCAGCAGAGTACCAAATTTTTAGGTTTCTGGCTCCCAAGTTGTCACCTCTCTTCGGCAGAGAATCATGCCTATCTCCCTCTTGAATGTGGTTTTCTAGGCTGCACTGTTTCCTGACTAGACAGAGAGTTCCCCCAGCAAGTAAGACTGCCTAAAGCAGGCCTGCTTTGGAAAGAAAATGATCCTTTTCTTTTTCAAATTCATGTCCAATGGGATCTGTACATCAAGAAAATTACTATGAAATTGTAATTTCATTGTAATATGGATATGTTCACAAAGGATATTTTCATAGTGAAATTGGATCACTATGAAAATATTCTTTGTGAACATATGCTTGGGGTAGATGTGGCTTTTTAAGCTTTAAATGCCAAAAGGAATACATTTTCTCATTCTTTTTGTTCTGGGCTCAAATTTTAGCTTTTTATTTGGGATTAGTCTTGTTGGCTAAGTAATAGAAAAGTTACATAGCATCTGAGAATTACTCAGATTTTTCTTGGGTGGTTCCGATTTTTTAACATGGTTGAAATCAACTCAGATTTCCACTGATACTGCAACAGTAGCACGACCAGCCTATACTCGGTCATGCATATATGAAACATACTTCCATCCCACAATTTACCTTTGCGAATTTAGTGCCTCTCAGTAAAGTCTCTTTTTGTGTAAGATGTATGCTGTATTTTAATCAAAGTCCCCAGCACACATTTCAATACATTTATAGGAACTGAATGCAAATGCAGATATACAATACAGTAGTCTGGGGAAAGCTGATTAGTTACATGGCGCAAACTCTTTCCTGGTCTACTGATAGTTCTGCTGTGGTTCACTGCAGAGTCTTGCACAAGTAGTTGGAAAAAAGGAGGATGTGCCAACCTGTTAACTGTACTAGACACTCAAGAGTCAATTAAGAAAGGAATCAAGAATTAAGACTGTTGGCTAGGAAGAAGGCCATATACATATCCACCAAATCTGGATCCAAGGGAACGACTCAGGCCATGGTTACACTGGCACTTTATAGCGCTATAAAGCCCCCACGAGCGCTATAACCTCCTCCCCGTCCACACTGGCAAGGCACGTAGAGCGCTATAACTGCTGAGTTATAGCGCTATTATTAATCCACCTCCACATGGGGAATAAGGGCTGTAGCGCAGCTGCTGTAGCGCTACAGCAAGGATGTGGACACCCACTGCGCTACAAGTAATCTCTGGAGACGCCTAGAGCCATTTAAGGCAATTGACATCTCTTCCCTTTGTTTTGAACTCGGCTGGAGGAATGCGGAAGTACCTCTTTAGAGTTTCTTTCTTAACTCGGCAGATAAGCAATGCAAATGTTTAAGGAGGGAGCCTGTGTGAAAACAAAGCCTTCTGTGAACGGAGGCTCACTGACAGGCTTTCAGAAAAACGGAAAAACCACTGTCTCTCTCCCTCCACATACACACAACGCGTCCCCCCTCACCCCCCTCGTTTAAAAAGCACGTTGCACCCAGCTGAATGCTGGGATACCTGCCCTAATGCGCTGCTCTTAATGCTGCATTAAGTGCCCCAAATGTGGCCATGATATACCGCAGGAGCATCTGAGTGTGGACATACAATAGCACTATACATATTCCTGTATAAGGGGACCGCTATAACCTATAGCGCTATAATCTTGTAAGTGTAACCATACCCTCAGAGAAAACTGAAGTGTGTAATGCAGTGCTTAAACTGTGCCCGTTGAAATTCCAGGAAGACCACCAGTATATCGGTTCACATCCAGAAGTTTCCTTGCACCATAAGGATTAGAAACTCACAGTACAGATCTGTTTATGCGCGGACGTCGGGAGTCAAGCCGTCATGACTGCGTGTTAACGGACCACGGGTTATGAGGGCCATGCTGAAATATTTTAAGATACCTATACATAATCAAATCAAACAGGTTGAAATTTATTAGCACTGACTATAATAGAGCGCCATCCTAAGATTGGCTGGAATGCCGCTCCACACCTACAGAGTGCTGCCCCAGGCACGCGCTTCCTATGCTGGTGCCTGGAGCTGGCCCTGCACTCAGCAATGATTTCCAGCGATGTATCCAAACTAAAATCTTTTATCATTTGAATGAGAAGTTTACCTTTATCCTCTTCTGTCTGTGTGCACGTTTATAGAACACCTTCTTCCGAAAACCCTTCAAAGTCTGGTTCTGAATCAGTGCCACTGCTGGTTTCCCAGGTCTGAGCCATCTATGACAGAAAAGGCATCACCGAGAGCCTTCATCCAGCAGTTTTCAATGGACTTTTGTTTTACTCCATCCCAAGCTTTTTTAACTAAATAAATATTTTCCCTCATGTTTAACTGTTTCAGGAATTCGGAAATGCCTGGAGATATGTATGACACGATCACCGAAATCAGCTCCCATCAATAACTATTTTTAAAATTCTGAATAATACCCTGGTGTAAAGGTTGAATTATTGATGTTGTGTTGAATGGTAGGTACAGCACTCAAATTTTTCCACCGCTCGATACCAGTGATTCGGCTGGAGGATGGGCTGGACAATTGTCAAGTAGCACAAGTGCTTTGGCCTCGAGTTTCTTCAACCACAGACGCTTACCAACGGCTGGAAAAAAGCTGCTGTGGAACCAGTAGTCAAAAATGTGTCTTGTCATCCAAGCATTTTTGCTGTTAGCGTATATGACTGGCAGTTTGGCTCTACTGAGGTGATTAAAGCAGCAAGGGTTATGAAAGCAGCCAATGAGAAGAGGGGCAAGCTTATGGCTGCCTGTCTTATTACTACAAAAAAGAAGAGTCACATGATTTATCTTTTTAAATCCAGCTGTTTTCTGTGTCTCATAATTAAAGGCTAAAGTCTTATCAGGTAGCAGTTTTGCAAATAAAGCTGTTTCATCACAATTATAAAATTGTTCTTCATAGTAGTCTTCATTTTGTAAAATAGATTTTAACTTGGCGGCCGATTCATCGGCTGATTGGCTTTTTCCAGAAATCAATACCTGCGCTATGCCAGGACACTCTTTAAAACCACTTATAAACCCCTTGCTGGCTTGGAATGATTCATCCCCCATTAAATTTCCAAATTTTGTTGCTTGGGCTTGAAGAATTGGCACACTTAGCAGCATTCTTTCCAGCCTTTCCTGAGCACACCACACACGCATGGCTTTGCGTATTGTGGGTTTTGCTGAATAGTGCATTCGTTTTCGCTTAAGCCTTGCGGCAGAATCAATATCTTGTACAAAGACATTCAGTTTAGATTTGTTTTTTAGCCATCCTCTGAGAGTACATTCGTCAATCCCAATACCTTCTGGAACTTTGGTGTGGTTTCTCCTCTATTTACTCAATCTGTTGCAGCTACCTTTTCTTCTACAGTGTAGGAACATCGACGCTTGTCTTCTGACATTATATTAGGAAGAGGAAACACCAGTAGGCCTACAATACGTTTCCGCTTCGCATTTCCTGTCAATTTCTATGTCAGTGAGTTAGTGAGCAAATTCATAGCGCTATATAGCAAGTTCCTATACGGCGTGTTAACGAGTCTCACGGGTTAAATAGGTAGCACTGGGAAGCATGGCATTACCGTACATTAACCGGATTCGTGCCTAAATGGGTCTGTATTGTTTTTTTAAATTAAAATTTGCCTTATTTTTTTCAGAATTTAATCATAGAGGTGCCAATCAGGAATTCAAGAAACACAGGATCAAAATTTCCCCTTAATTGTGTTGAAAAAAAAAAAATAAAACAAAACACTTCTGGGATAGAAATGAATACTTACACCATGACATTCAAAAGTAATGACCAGAAAAGAAACTAGTAATTTTTCTTATGTTCTGCTTAATATACAAGACCTAGATTAAGAACTAATGTTCTTGGTTTTTGTGGTGGGGCAGTGCCCCACCTGCTCAGAAAAAAAGGTCTGAACCAGGCTAGAGAGGCTGTGCAGACCAGCACCCAATTAGTAAAGGCCTGGGGAAAGCCAACTAGGGCAGAGGAAGAGACAGCCAATCAGGGCCACGCTAGGCATGTGGATGGGGAGATTCTCCTCCAATAGGAATGCAGCTTTAACAAAAGGGCATCCTTCATGAGCCAAGCTTATTTGAGGCACACAATAGCTACCAATATCTGTTACTGCTGCCAGGAGCTAGTGAATAGATTATACATTTTTAATAGGAAGAGACTGAAATTGGGCTCTCCCCACGGCAGTCCAATTTCATATTTTGTGTTAAAATATAAACCACCCTCATTGTTCCATCCCCCTGCCAGTCGCCATTATTTGTTGGCTCCCTAAGGGTTTAATAAATGTACATGCTTCCCTGCCTTATGAAGCTGGATGCCTCAAAGCTTTCAATAGATTTCATAGCTGAGAGAGTGTAAATGCTTTGTGTTTATCAATACAGTTGGTATACTGAAATCATCACTAATCTATGTTATTACAAGTTATTAAATTGGAAATTACTATCAAACTATAAGGTTAACAAGAACTAATAATATTTACTGACTCAAAGCTGAGCGCTGTAAAGTATGTAATAAATATGTATAAGAAAGCTTGTAGAAGAAACTCCAGAAGATAAAATAAGAAACCATTTTATTTTAATTTTGGTGTTTTCCAAATTGAGTGTGATTATTCACATTTCAGTGTAGTAAGAACAACGAGGATGGAATTTTAGTGAAGTCAAATGTATTAGAAAACAACTTTACAAAAAAGTTATGAAGATGCACAAACTGAAGACAGCACACTTCATACCTCCTGCAAGACATTTTTTTAATTGAGTTCTACCAAATTAAGTGAAAGAGATAGGGTTTTCGTATAATATGCCAGCAAACTATCGATTTACTTTGGTGTCCCTTTACATGCTAAGCAGAGTTCAAATTGTACAGTTAACATTTGGTTACTACAAAATGTTTGATCCAAGATTCTAGAAATAGAACTACATACTAGTACCTAGATGACATCTTCCCTTCAATGTCATGTCATCCTATTGACCAGTAAATGACAGTACCTGGTTTGGACAACAGGCAGATTCAACCATAACCATTTAATCCTGACAGAACTTGGGTCACTGCACGGTTTACTGTTACTTGAGATTATTTAGATAACATCTTGAAGCTAAAGGTGTATAATATCCCCTAGGCAGGCATGTATAATTCAGTGTTAGAGAACTGTACACTAGAATGAGAGAAAGTACCAGATAAAGATAAAGAAACAAACTGCCCATGACTGTTTTGGGGGGTGGGAGGGAGAGGCACTGTGTGTATATCCGGTTTGATTTGGGGGTGGGAAGACTACATGCATTTCAGCCTCCATTTGAGTGTCACCTTGATTACAAACTTTTCTGTAAGTCAAGTTAGATTGCATCATTCCTTGTGTTTGGAGGGGAAGGTGCGACTGGCACCTAGGTATCTTATCCTTAGAGGGACATCAACTATTGAATAGCCTTATCCTAATGGGACAAAGGAGGTTATCAACAGACATTAACTTAACAACCCTCTGTCAGCAATTCCACTACAGGGCTGGCACATGGAAAATCCTAGCATAAGAAGAGAAGTAGGAAAAAGATGTCACAACCTGCTTTTAAAAGGGCAAAAAAGGCACTTTCCAGAATAAGAAAGCTAAGCAGGAGGAGTGGGGGGAGCAGAAACTGCACTAACCACCTAAACGACACTGGCCAAAAGACTCTCAGCAGTGGTGAGACCACTGGAGGGAGGAGTCTGCATTCAGGTGTGTGTTAGTTTTTCATACATCAGTAAACGTCTGGAGCTTTTCTATGAATAAAATGTTTGAGTTTAAGACCAGCCTTTCCAAAAAGCCTGCGCGTTCTTTACATTAACTAATGGTAAACTGGCATACCCATGCTGGTGGACCTTTGGGACAACATGCGTAGGTACTGGGAAGACTGGGGAGGGTGAGCACTGGCTTTGGGACCTACAGCAGATGGGTGACAAGGCTCATATGCCAAAAAATGGTATCAGAATGGAAGTCTATGCCCCAAGAATGTGCCTGAGAGGTCAGAAAAAGCAACAATGCCTGGACACTGCTCAGAGCCAGTTGGATGCTCAGAAGCATGTGGGATAAAAAGACTGGAACCAATACAGCAGCCTGTATTGGCTCCACAAGGAGGAACTTAGACAGGACTGTAACAATGCCGTGGGGGTCATATTTAGCAGTATACATGGTTCACTGTAATTCTTTTAAAATAAAAATCATTAAAGAAGTCTTTTAAACATTTTTTTTAAAAAACAAACATATTCCCATAAAGTATACTGAAGTTTAAAAGATAATACTAGACTTCCACATTCAACATTACCTTGTCTATTTACTTCATTTTGAAGCAGCTCTTCCATTGCCTCTTCCTCAGCAATATCTAACGGAGTGTCTCCTTCACTATTAACAGCTCCTACATGTGCTCCTTGACTAATTAAATACCTGTAGAAGAAGAAGAAAAAAAAAGTTGAAAGCTAAACAAAACATAAGGTGAGCATCAGGTTAATAAAGTTGGGTAAAGTGAAAGAGTAACAAAAGCTGTTAGAACCTGGGATCACACACTGCAACTAAATATTTTATACAGTAAGAATAAGACCACAGATTTACCTACAAGCGTTAGCTATTTAGGGCAGCATTTCAGATAAGATGCATCTTCTTTTAGTATACGGTGCCAATCTCTATAGTTAGCCACTGAAAAAATTCAGTCATATACTGATAGGTCTCTTCAGGATTTGGGGGCACAAAATGTCCAATGGTAATTGAAACGTTTCCCTGAAGAACTTAGGGGCCTGAGAAATCAATAATTTCAGGATTTAAGTTTTCATACTAAGAAAGTTGACAGTCCTAGTACTTATGATTGCAAAGACACTTGGAAGGTTGATGCATTATTCTTTGCATATTTGGGAAGAATAATGTCTCCAGTGCCTTCATTTCTGCTCCTAACTTAGCCAAGCAGCAGAAAAGTTAACCAGACTGCTTAGTTTCACTCTAACTATTCATAATTCTTTAAGCACCAATGAAATTTCACGATCATGTCAATTTCACAGTGCAAGTGCTGATAGGGAAAAGCTATGAATAACAGAAGACGAGAGGGAAGACAACTACTGAAGACCTCTTTTCTACTCCCTTCACCTTTCAGCTGCCAAAAAGATGCCGTAAGAATAGTATACTGAAGGCTTGTTCCCTTGCAGCAACCACAAAGCTCTGGCAGCAATACAAATATTCTGTTTCCATTACAACATCTAGAGGGAGCAAGGCTTCGAATTTAGAGACATACTAGCCAAAGTTGCATATTAGAGATGGCACTCCCAAACAAGACACAGATTCACATACTAAAAAAGACCCGAGCACCTTCCTGTGCAGCAGCATAAGGTAAAGAAGTTATTGAGCATTTCACCAGAGGACTAACCCCAGTTCTTGCTAGCAGGGCCCTTGACATTCTATTTTAATGTGCATGCTCACACATCCTTGTTTAGGTAGGTTGAGCATTCCAGGGGTTTGGTGCCTAATACAATTCAATATGTGAAATGTTTTATTTTAAAACTAGTGTAGGAACTGAGATCTGGAGTCAATAATCCAAATCAGGAGGAATTTATTTCTAGTTTTGGGATATTAGATAGATAGGATCCAAAAAGGAGACATAAGACAGACATTTTAACAGAATTTTATTAATCCCTTATCTCTATTAAATTATAAGTCTATGTTGTTTTTGGAACTTAGCAGTATATTCTACTGATGTCAAAGTACCCAATGAATAGTGACTGATGCATCAGCAACAGTCCAGATTGTAGCCTTACAAATTTCTGACGATGAGGCAATTACCTCTCTTATGGAATTACTTTGTTACAGTAGTACTCAGGGGTCCAAATTAGCACCCCATCTTAGTAGGCACTATACACAAAGACAGTTCTTGCCTCAAAGCGCTTACAATTTAAGAATGAGATACAAATCTCTTCAACATAAGCCTTCTATATATTAAACATGCACACCCCCTTTGGTGATGGATACAGATAGATAAAAGATATAATGCGTTTTCTTAAGCAGCACCTTGTTTCCTGCTATATTACATATATGAAATATACAACCTATGGGAACTGCAGATGCTCAGCAATTTTTATTTAGGGTCCCGAATACAGGTTGTGAAACAATTTTAGGCACCAACATTTTTAAAATATGTGCTATGAGCAAGACCTGAATATAAACTGGGCAGTAGTCCTCCAGAGGTGGTCTCTTTGATCTAGTTGCTAACCTGTCCAGGAAATATCTTAGTGAATTTACATCTTTACTACTTTTGGCTGATGGCAAGTTGCAATCCAAGCTAACTATGAATTTAACTAATTTTAATAACGTGGTTCCAATCTCAATTTGTGCATGAGTGGGAGATCTGTTGCACATTACAATCAAGACAATACATGACAAATGTACCTCATATTGACAACTGTAGTTTAGTTTGATTTAGGAAAATACTTCATAGCACATACTATATGTTTGCAGTGTTGTTGAAACTCTGTTGGTCCCAGGATCTGAGAAAGACAAGGTAGGTGAGGTAATGTCTTTTACTGGAGCAACTTCTCTTGGTGGAAGGCACAAGCTATCGAGCTTCACAGAGCTCTTCCTGAGGCGTGAAGAAGGTAACCACAGTGTCTAACCCAGTGGGGAAGGACCGTTAAGCATGGGGGTTCACACTTCACAGGACATCGCTTAAAATGAAGTGGGCATTAAGGTTAGCAGGTAGTAGGGTATCACAAATTGTTGTAATGAGCCATAAACCCAGCACCTCTGTTAAGCCCATGGTTTTTCATGTCCACCAGAGTCATGACTAAGTTTCCATTAATTTAAGTTGGCTTTTGAAGTTGGTGTGCAGATTTCTTTGGAGGACAAGGATTGCGAAATCCAATGTGGAATGACTGCTTTGTGAAAAATGTTTGCCCATAAGTTTTTTTTAACAATTTTATGTGAGAGTTCATTCAAAAACATAGTAATAGGTTTCACCCACAAATGTTGCTGGGACATCTGATGTTGTTGATAGGCAGTAAGACCCATGGATTTTGAAAGGTGTGTGTGTGGCTGGGGGGTCAGCGGAGTGGTCATCATAGCAGTGATGCCATGTCCACAGATATTTTCATGAAGTGATCACTCCATATCTCATCTTTCGGTCCTCATCCTCAAGAGTGCCAGCACACTTAAAAAGATGAGCCCAGGAACTTAAATTCATAACTCAGCTGGACACTGAACCACGGACTTAGACACACTGGTATTATGGCTTATTTCAAGGAACTGTAACACCTTGACTGCTAATGCTTAATTGTTCATCATTTTAAGTGGTCTCCTACAACTTGTGAAAAACCCTTTATCTAATCTGTCCCTCCTTAAATTTAGGTTAGACACTCTGGTTACCTTCTCCAGATCTGAAGAAGAGGTCTGTGAAGCTAGAAAGTTTGTCCCTTGCACGAATGGAAGTTGCCCCAATAAGATATTACCTCATCTACCTTGTCTCAGTACATATTATATACAGAAACATATTTTGTAAAAATAAAATATTACGATGAGAACACCTATAAGCATTTTTGCTCTAACATTTTTGCTGAGAAGTGTGGAAATCACTATTGTTCTGTAAATTATGACGTGTAGAATAGTGAGACTTCACTTTAAAAATAATAATGGCACAATTTAAAGTTTGTATTTCTATGCAAATTATTTGTCACAAGTACAATGGTATTTTCCAAAAAATGCATTCCATTTGTGTAAGTTACTGGAGTAGAAACTCTAGAAAGTACTCCACAAATCTATACCACACTATAAATATGTAAAAGTTCTCACTTCCAACTTATTTTCCAAGCTTTAAAAAAGTGCTGTGAGGATTAGATCATTTTAATTGTTGACCCTGCAAAAACAGATAACATTTGTTACTTCAACATCTCTCTCTTATAGGGATAGAAATGACATCTGGAATCATCTAGGTAGGGCCTGGCAACTTATAAAAAAGATGGGACATGCCAAGTCACTTTGTTATGCTACTTCCAAAAGTTCAAAAGTTGCTGGAAAGGAAGGAAGGGAAAAGAGATTTAAACATAATTAGGTATACAAATTTTAACTTTTATTCTTCTTAAATCTAGTTAATCCAACGTTGTGAAAGTATTTTGGGAAAGGAAACAACCATTGTACAGTTCCAATAAAATGACAGGAACCTTTGATACCATGTCCAAGTAGTTTGTTTTGAGCAAGGCAAGTTCTGAGGCAGTGGAAAAGTAAACATTCAATATACAGTGAAATCCACCTATTACAAGCAGGTCTTTTCAGGTTTTTAAACTCTTTCCAAGCTTTTAGACAAAGCACTTAAAACAAGTTAATTTTTTTAATCTCCAAATTTATCATGGGACTGGACAAACTGACTATACACTGTATAGTATTTCATTTTTTTAAGTGTTACTAAACAAAGTACTTGCTACAGAGATAAAGGATACCTTTGGGGAGATCTGAACATTCCATTAGAGACGACTCTAGAGATACATGTTTAAAAAAAGTAACAAATGTGAAACAGCAGTCTGGTCACTGCCAAGGCTATCTTTGGACCGAAAGGTTTCACGTTCGATTTTCAAACCTGAAGTTTCCATTCTTAAATGCACAACTATGTGGACTCAAAATTATGAGTGCAAAGAATTGCAGGGGCAATACTGTGGGTACAGGGAAAGGCACACCCTTCCCCCTTTCAAAAAAATCATACCCTCTCTTGTCCAGATGTTTCTAAACACTACAGTAACCTGACCTTAGATTATGAATTAGTTATACTGATTACTAAAGAATCCCCAGTTATCACGTTGAGAGTTGACAGGTTCTGGCCAAAGATCAGACCCAATATTTTTTAAAATTATTATATAGTTGGGAACCCTGATGTGCACAGTTCCAACACTTACAATACAGGAACGCTTATATTTACAAATATAGTTTATTAATATATTTAGCACAGTCACAGAACGTACATCTACATATCCATAAATTCTCACCATCCCTTGTAGAAGAACCTGAAAGGTTAGCCATCATCTTCCTCATCACTATCAGCTTCCCCATAAGCACCTGTGGCCAACATTCTGACAGTTCTCAAGGGCTACATCTCTCTCTCCTACTGCCCCTAGGCTGCGATGCCACTTTTATAATACATTATGCTGACACCGTTATGTTTGATGCATATTCAGTAGGGAATTTTACCCTTCTCCTTATTTGTATTTCCTCACTTTACTAATGCTGAAGTTTTTGACCTATAGGTTAGTATATCAATGTTCTCAATCTATGATATTCGTCAATTCGTTACCATGGCCCTTTTGTGATTAAATATCACATTTGTTATTTCTGTTATAACTGGTTATTTCAGTATTTTTCCAGTTCTAAGTTGTAGAGTACCTGTTAAGTTTAAAAAGGAATGGATTTAGGAAAGACACTGTGCCAACCTACTTTAACAGATCCTCTACGTTTAAGGTCATCATCACACCATGGACCGTATGCTTTAGCACCATTTATCTAGGTGAAAGGTCCCAGACATATGTATGCTAACTTGCTGAAACTAACGTCTTACAGGATACAGGCTTGTAGGTTTCTTGCACTATGGCTGGACATAGTGGAAACCAGTAAATATAATGAAGGCAAGCTAGCCCACTGGACTACACAACATGGCTAGGCCAATACTGGAGAAAGAAGTTTGCCTTGAAATCCCATTCTCTGGGGGAGGTAAAACTTTGTTCATGGCCCATATATTTTAGGAACCCTACTCTGTGTATATCCTTCAACAGCCCTTACATGCAGAATTTAGACTAAAGTTTGCAGGTCCTGTCTTGAAAAATAAGAAAGCAACTTTTCCTTTATATTACTATTTAGAAACCTTGACACGTTTTCACCCATTTACGGGAAATACATTTAAAAAACCTTTGCTGATAAAAACATGGAAATTTAATAATTCAAAGTCAAAGATTAATTCTCCTATAAAATAAACGCCCAACTGTCTACTCTAAGTCCCAGTTTCAAAAGATCTGAAGGCCAATATTTTATCTCAGAGCTTACCTTAAAAGCTCTGCCTCAAGATCTTCATGTGATGCAGAGAAAACTATTGCAGACCTGTATTAATATTAAGCTAATCTCTACTATATACTGGGACATGCTTTGTGACCAGAGAGGGACAGGGCTTCCTTTGAAACATAGATAATTGAAATAGGGAATTAAAGGGCTTAGAGAGAGACTACTTCAGAATCTGGCACAATGCTCAAGCTCTAATCTACTTTAGGCATAAAGAAGTACTTTGTTGTACAGGACTTCTAGACATCATGATTTAAGATTTTATCAATATTACTTAAAAGGATGGGAGAAGAAAGATGGGCATGTATCTTCATTGTGGTTCTGCTAAAATACTTAATTTCTAGAACCAGGTTTGCAAGGTCATTACGGAGATAACTGAATAGCTGATACTGCTGGCTCTGATATTTATTAATATGGAGACTGAAAGACAGTGTCACCAATTGGGAGAAGTGGCCAGGCAAATTGTTCATAAATTCAGAGAAGACCTCTCCCAGAAGTCTGGACCAAGATTTAACAAGTGAAAAATAAGAGGACTGCCATATGCAAAAAGTCAGAGTTCTGTAACTATAGTGAAGTCCACGTTGAGGATGCCTCCTGGAAGGTCTCTTGTTATACAAACCCATGAGCAGCCCTCAGGATGTAAATTTAGGTTACGCACCTTTGTTTGCTTATTTAAGCAGCCTGTACGGCCAACGTGTCATTTTTGACCAGCTAGTTATAGGCAATGTTATTTTTGAACCAAGTTTCTTTAAGAACTTATCAAGTCTATGTGACAAGCTTAATATTGAAATCTACATTATTTCAGTGCAGGAAGTCTTTCAATAAGGGTAACATACTGTTCTAGGCATACTCAAGAAGAGATTCGCCAATTTAACACTGTCTTACATATTTCTCTTTGTAGCAGAGACTACAAATAAGAAATCGGAGCTCAAAATCAATTTTGTGGAAAAAACTATTACTGGGAGTCTATATGAAATTAAGACTGGAAAAACTATCTTCATGACAGCTGTGAGGTCAGTTACTGGCAGAGGAACTAAGTAGTGTAGTGTGCTGCTTAGTTTTCAGGATTTAAGAGTAAATTACTGTTTCAAATCTTTGTCTATATAACATTAACTATGTTTTTAAACAGCTTTTTTTAGAATCATACACGTTCTATGGTTTTGTTTAAATAAAATCTCTGCAGTTCACCTTTAAAGTATACTTTGCAAATCCCTTCATTTATTAACACAGGACACCAAGGGAAATTCAGCTAAAATATCTGTCTACACAATTAAGTTTCTTTTCATCACATTTAAAATACTGAGTTTGAGAGAGTGCTTAATATTAAGAGGTCAGAGTATTCTAAAACATTATAACAGCTTATCAAATGATCCTTTTACTTTTCTTTCCTGTGGTTCATACTTTTAGAAGAAGATAGAGGTCACCACAACAGGAGTCTAATGATCATAAAACGAACATTCAAGGGGAATTGAGCCATTATACTGAAAATAGAACTGAGCCCAAAAAAACCTTGTGTTTTAAATTAAAGGCGAAAGCTACTAGGAATTCTGGAAGGCAGTCAATTCTGCAACTAAGTGAAAAGTATCAAGAAACATAGCATACACCTATTAATTAAAATTAATATTTGTACTCTATGTAATACTTTTCATACTTATCCACGATATTTTTAAAAATTAAAGAAAACTTACATTTTTAAAAAGTGAATATTTTATATCAACACAGACAGTCTGTGCCAAATTCTATCCTAGTATGTACCTTTTTACATTGTATAACCCCCATAAAGTCAATGGACTTTCCTAGAGTTTAAGGCAAAGAATTTAGTCCCCTGGGGGACAAAGAACCAAAAACAATCTCATCTCACCCCCCAAAAAATATAAAGCCAAAAAGTTGTACTATATTAATCTAACCTCAAAGTACTCTAGGCTCTTTATTCTAAATAATCTTTACTCTAATGTCATTTCTTGGTTTTCAATGCTATAAAATTAAATGATAAACATACCCCTTCCATGAAGCACATTTTTAGGCTGCTTTTAAGGCAGCTGTTCTGAAAAAGTCAGTTTTAAAATAACAATCCAATTACTTTAACTCAAAATATCAAATCAATAAATTTGAAAATTAATTTGTAATTCATGACAATAATGAAATAACAGGTACATTCCACAACAATGAAGTCACGACACATCATAAATCTATTTCATTCTAAATATATCTGGGAATGTCACAATATATTCTTCAGATTGATGTGGGAGGGTTTTGCTTTCCCCCACCGCTCTAGAATGCCTAGTCTTTTTTTTAAAAAAAATTGTTTCATACAGAGGAAAATCTCTCTGAAACCTTACAACCAGTACAGCTTGTCTGCAATGTAAATACATTGTTTCAGAGAGTATGACAGCTTCCATGTGCCTCACCTGTGTGGATCAGGAAAGTGAATAACAGATCTAATGCAGAATGGCATAATTTCATTAACTTGGAAAAAGTAAAATTGACAGGTCCTGAGCTGTTGCTGGGCAACATGAACTAGGAGGGAGCTCAACCTGCTCTGCTCAAGTTCTGTAGCAGAATCTGCCTATTATAGCTACAACTCGTAACACTCCTTTGCTTCAGGCTTCCTTCCCTTCTGTAGGGGGAAGCAGAATATCAGAAACCCACACCTCTTACAGCAGTTAGAGAAAGGGTTTAGAGGGTTTGAGAAGAAAAAAATGCAGGAAAATATATATCATTATCTATTTAGAGGAAAGAAAAAAAGGAAATGAAGCCAGAACACACCATATCGGGTTTGGTGTAAGAATCCAAATAGAACAGAAATCGGAAGGGAAAGAAAGTGATTTTAAAACTGTATATTTGATTTTAAAATGTTATCAATAAGTACAGTACACAAACTGTGCATAATTGTTTTATTCCTTTAAAATGCATGGATTAGGGGTGTGGGACAGTTTCCAAATACAGAAAGATTAAAAAGACAAGGACTATTTATCTTAGAAAAGAAACAGTTAAAGGGGGATATGATAGAGGTCTATCAAATCATGAATGATATGGAGAGAGTGAATAAGTAGTATCACTTGCCCTTTTCACATAGCACAAGAGCCAGAGGTCACCCAATGAAGTTAAAAGGCAGCAGGTTTAAAACAAACATAAGGAAGCATTTCACCAAACGCACAGTCAACCCATGGAACTCATTGCCAGGGGACGTTAAGACCAAAAGCATAACTGGGTTCAAAAAAGAATTAGGTACATTCAGAGATGATAGCTCCATTAATGGCTATTAGCCAAGATGGTCAAGAACAAAACCTCGTGGTCTTCCAGCTACTAAAAGTTGGGACTGGACAACAGGATGATTCACATTTGACCTGTTCTCTTCATTCTCTCTGAAGCATCTGGCACTGGCCACTGTCAGAAGACAAAATACTAGACAGATCATTGGCCATACTGGGTCAAACCATTCTCATGTTCTTAGCTTTGGCCTTAACATGGCATGGCGGCACAGGTATTTTTCACCATATCTAGGTTGGTATCTTGTATGTTTTTAAATCCCTGGCAAATAAAAGTGTTTGGCTTCTCTCCTCCAAATGAATAACAGTTACAAAAACACAGAAGTATTAGTCCTCACTGAGACTGGATGAGCAATATAAGTGTGGAGTTTCTAGGCAAGCCTATTTTTGAGGTAGGACATTCTCCGAAAGTGCTAGAAAACTAAGAAATGAAACTTTTTTTTTAAAAAAAAAAAATCTCATAACTGTCTCTCACATTCAAACTCCAACTCTGACTAGCGGGCAGCAAAAGTTTCAGATGGAACACACTACATCCCCCAAATCACAAACTCTAAATCCAAAACCTAATGTTGATATTGATAGAGTCAGTATCAAAACTAAAAAAAGAATTATAGCTATTTATCTAGGAACTTTTAACAGGTTTACAAGTCATTGCCACACATCAGAAATAAAACATTGATTATTACAACACTGAACATATCTTTGTTTAGAGAAACATTATACTGTAATATAATCAACAGGTCTCTATACTTAGAAGGGAGTTTTCATATTACAGTATGAGACTTTCACACTACCTAGGACACATCAAACTCATGATCATTTAGATGAATGGGGCAGTTCATACTATGGAGCTACTAGTTCGGCATATTTGACCAATCTAATACACCCTTCAAGTTCTCCTGAAAACATTTCTTCCGACAGAAATCCTAGCCCTCCATTCAACAATTATTTATTAAGTAACAATATATGGAACCATCACACTGCCTAACAATTCCTTTTAATCTCAAATTTGTCATCCTCATACCAACATCTCATTCTCACTCAGTCTATACTTTCTAAGGACCTATCTACACAGCAAGTACAACCATGTTTTTGTAACATCACATAAAACTTATGACAGCCTACTGTTACCATACATAGCATATTAACTGTATTTAAGTGGGTTTCGGGAGAATCTGAGCAGCTTTACCATTTCAGCAAGGAACTGGAAGGCTAAACACAATAGCAAAGATACTTTGGAGTGTCCTACTGAACTGGGAGCTGACAAGGAGGAAGACTGACTGCACAGAATACATGGACATGGTAAGAAGGTCCAGTGTATACTGAAAAATTGTGCCAAATCCATTACAGAAAGAAAACCACAAGACAGCTTGAGAGAGATGAAAAATGAGACGCACTTAATATTCAGTGCTTCCAACTATGACCATGTTTGTAACTAGCCATGTCACTATCTACATTTACAATTTTTAACTGAGTTTGTAACTAAAACACGGATGGAAAGCCTTTCAGAGAAGGGACCTTGTCATTATCCTCATCTCTGCACCCGTAGTGGACATTGCATTTGCTACAATATAAGTGCTCTAAACTGTGGAAAACTGTGTTTTGCGTCACATTCAGACTGCACAAGGATCAGCACTAGAACTTTAATAAAACTAGTAAAGCTTCAATTTGAATGAACTGATGGGGCCCTCAGAAGTGAAAGTATGGCATACTTACCAAGTACTGGGTCAATCCAAACCCTGGTTGGTGGTGTGCCTGGAACTGCCCTCCAATGGTTCCAGTCATACCTAGGAAATAGGAGTCAATCGATGGTGATGGACAGTTAAGAGTCATCACCAAGGGATCTGAAGTGTGGTATTCCTCAAGGATCCATTGCATCCCCAATGCTGTCAGTGTTCCTAAAAATGCTTCTTGCTGCAGTCATTTGATAACAATGGCCTCAATCTGCTGATGACATATGACCATATATCTTTTGCCTGGCACACCCTACAGTATATTCTAAACAACAGAGGAATATTTAAACAACTCTACAAACTGGATGTCTGTGCCCATGACACCTATTAAAATTGTTCTGTACCTGCTAAAACAAGAAAGGTACTTCCTACCCACTTCACCTCAAAACAAATGTGCGTAACAGGTAGTTTTGCAACACGCTCACATTCAAACCCATTTTTTCAGACTAAAAAGGAAGGAGTCAGAAGTTCTCCACTAAAATACCAGTCCCTGGACAAACATCTAGGCACCAAGCTAGACCAGTTTATCAATTGTTAGGAAAACCAAAAGAGTAAAGATAGTATCCAACAAGCACAGGAAAAAAAAAATCAAAGGTTCTCAAAGGGGTTCAAGGCCCGCAAGCAGGTTTCAGAGGGGCTCAACAAGCCTCCTAGCCTCATATGGAAGTCAGACTAGATGATCATAATGGTCCCTTCTGACCTTAAACTCTATGACTCTATGAACTTAGTTTTATCTTCACAAGGATCTTCAAGGGTGAAAGGTGAGGGTGGCCAAAAATAGTAAACAGGTGCTAGATAAAGAATTGGCAGCATCACTTGGTAATTTTTCACCAGAAAGTAGACCAACCAATGAAACTAATGTGTTTTCTGTACCGTGCCTAAATCTAAGATGTGTGTATCTCAATAGACAATGAGTCCAGACATTTCAGGTTGCCTCATCACTTTTTTTTATAGCCTTCCCTCAACAAAATAAATGAGGGGGTTAGAATGGGGTAATTAGTTACACTGTTCACTTTGAACGTGAGTTTCCAAAGCATACAGTGACATCTGCTTGACTAAGTCCCAAGGTCAATACTCCATCCTCAATGACGACAAGAACAGTTGAGAAGACAACCAAATCAGCTCCTCCTTGAAATACTATCCTTCCTTGGCTGTAACATCTCCCCTTTTCTACTTTCTGACACTCATTCAACATCTGTGTCAGGAGTTGTCCTATCCCCCATTCTCTGGGTAGATCCCAGAGGGCTCCATCCATGGCTATTTCCTCTTTAAAAAACAAACACATGCACACTGTTTCTCTGGTGATCATTGCTTTCAGTGTTTTAAAAACCATCTTAAATTCTAATTACTCTGATTTGCCTTCAAGCTTCTCCCTCCCACTCAATTCCATATCTCAGCCTCTGACATCTCACTCTAACATTGATCTGATCTTGACAAAACTGAACTTCTGATCATCCTCTGAAACTCTCTTCATACTCTAACACCTTTTCCCCTGTAACTGGGATCCAGAACGTGAAGGACACGGGGGAAGCTGCCTGTAATATTTTATGAATATATGTCCCATCTAGCTGTTAATGTGCTGCTTGCTATATGATTATAAATAATTCAAACAGGGTTTGATTGCACTTAAGCAGGAAAGCAGTTTATAGCTTCAGCTCAATTACCAATACTTAAATGACAATGCAGAAAACCAACTACTTTGAAGTCTACCCTGGACTGTCTGGAGAGCGGGCTAAATCAGTCTGACCAGACTAAAGAGGCAGAAAAGACAACAAAGGACTTTGCAGGTTTTATGAAAGGATGCATTCTTGAAAGAGAGCTGCTGGAGAGCAGACAACCTCAGTCCTCACAGTTGGCATGTCTTGGGTAAGCTAAGCCTACCTAGACCTTAGGTAAAGAAAGGCAAAGTCCTTCTCTCTTTTAAGCTTTGTTTCTACTGATGTGATACAACAATATTTAGCTTTGAAAAGGCTGCGTGGACCGCTATATTGACTACTGATCACATCTCCCAAAGGAAGACTCACAGGATTCAAACTCAGTTGGGCCTGCTGAGTAATCACAGTTCATAGTCAGGGTACTGTAGGCCTGCAGACGTGGTCTAAAGAGTGGAAGAATCACAGGATCTTCCACAGCACTGGTTCTCAACCAGGTGTACACAACCCAGCAGGTAGATCAACTCATCTAGGTATTTTCCTAGTTTTACAACAGGTTACATAAAAAGCACTAGCAAAATCAGTACAAACTAAAATTTCATACAATTACTTGTTTATTTCGCTCTATATACTATACACTGAAATGTAAGTACTATATTTATATTCCAAATTTATTTTATAATTATATAGTAAAAATGAGAAAGTAAGCACTTTTTCAATAATAGCATGCTGTCACACTTTTGTATTTTTATGTCTGATATTGTAAGCAAGTAGTTTTTAAGAGAGGTGAAACTTGGAGGTACACAAGACAAATCAAACTCATGAAAGGAGTGTGGTAGTTTTGAAGGGTTGAGAGTCACTGCTCCACTGGACAGGTGAAAGCAAAAAGCTTAACAACTGAGAGAAGTGTGGGGTTCAGCACTAGACCCACCCAAACATAACTGGTTAACTGACTGGTCAAACATTTTAAAGCACTAATTTATTAGAACAGTAACAGCAGCAACAAAAAAAGAGCAAGACTTCATGATCACCAAAAGGTTTAGCCTTAGATAAATGCTTATGCCTAACTCCAAAAATAAATTACTGGAGTTGTTTTAAATTTGGAAAACTAGAACACACAACTGAGAGAGAGAGAAGGAAGGAGGAAGGGAGAGAGAAAAAGGGGGAAGTTATGAAGGGAATTTTTGTTGAGAAAGGAAGGGGTAAGGGGATTTATTTACATGGGCTTTTAATGTGGGACATTTGGTTTGTTGAGGATGTACCGTACAGATTTGCTGTTGGGTGCATATAATAGTTGTGATACTTTTGTTTAAGGTAGAACCTTAATGTCTATGCATCTTTTCTCTTTGTTGGCAGTGGAGGTTTAACAACTGTGGACTCGCCTCTCTTTCCTCCATAATTAATTTCTATGTATTTGTCTAGTCAGTCTAGATTGTAAGCTCTTAGAGCAGAGGCCATGCCTTAACTTGTTTAATGTGCTTTCTAAACTGCCATGTACAATGGATGGCTTGGTATACAAATAAAAATATACAAGCATATATATGCTGATGCCACCTGTTGTGATAACAGTGAACTAACTGAAAGTTAAGCACCTTGACTGGCTGGATCTTCTACAACGGGGTGGGCAAACTGTGGCCCATGGGCCACATGTGGCCCGCAAACCATTTTTATCTGGCTCGCGAGCTTGGGCCCCACGGGGCCCTGCGCTCCCGGGCCAGGGGGCCAGGCCCAGCATGGGGAGCTGTGGGGCCCCGAACTCCCGGGGTGGGGGCTGGGTTGATGGGGGGGAGCGCCCGGCTGAGTATGGTAAGCAAGGGGGAGGCTTAGGTGGTGGAGTCCCGGGGTTTGGTGGTGGTGGGGGATCTTGGGAGGGAGCAGTCAGGGAACAAAGAGCAGGGGAGCTTAGATAGGGGGTGGGCTCCTGGACGCTTGGGGGGGGGTCTCTGGAGGGGGCAATCGGGACAAGGAGTGGGGATGGGGCGGGAGTTCTGAGGGGGGCAGTCTGGAGGTGGGGGTTGGATAAAGGGCGGGTCAGGCTACTTGGGGAAGCACAGCCTTCCCTACCTGGCCCTCCGCACAGTTTTTAACCCCAATGTGGCCCTCGGGCCAAAAAGTTTGCCCACCCCTGTCCTAGAACAAATGTGTAAGTAGGCTTGCTAACAGACGGTAACATGATGTAACTGAAAAGGTAAACCAACACTTCTTTTTTGTGTCACATATCTAGGCTGATGCAATCTTGACTTCTGTCCAGATTGTTAAAATTCATCCAGGTCCCCATGTGCATTCCTTACTACTGCAATCTCCTCTTCTCTGGTCTCCCCAGTACCCAGCTCATTAGACCCTCCCATCCATACAAAAGCATAGCTGTTGAGATCCTCTTCCTTCCTAGCAATTCTGACCATATTTCTCATTACCTCCACTGACTCCTGCTATTTAATTTACTTGTCCCCTTCAAGTACTCCTTCTTAAAATTTGTCTTAGTATGCCTGCCTTCACACTCGGCCAAAACTGCCAGCCTCAGTTACTTATCTGTCCACTTCTCCCACAATCACTGCCCAACAGTACTTAAGAAAGCTTAAGGGACAGCTGACATTTAGTTTAAAAGCTTTACATTTTACAAATATATATTACTCCTGTCCTCCATGCTTCACCTCTTGTATATCATCTTAGACTACGTTCCTCAGACCAAGCACTATGCCCTATGTGCACTAAAAACTTCACATACAGTGAGAGAGCAATCTTAACAGGTCCTTTCCGTGCAGCTATAATACAAGTTAATTTTAGGTGGTATTTTGTAGAATCAACACTATATTTTACTTTCTCCATCTAGTCATTCTTCCTTCTTTTTCTAGTACATTAAACTTTTTCTAATGTAACTGTTAAATGGAACGTTAACTTAATTAATGGTTGTATTGTGTTTTTAGAAAGGGCTTTCAGGGCGGCATACATATCTTCTACTTTGATGGGTACAGGAGAATGCTTAAGTATTATTAAAATTAGTGTTCTAGTCTTTGAATTCTTGCAAACAAGCTTTTTAATTCAAATCAACCTCACACTGACAATTATGCATGGAACCAGATCAGACCATGAGAAAGTCTATTTTTATCAAACACTAATTTTTGCAGCTCACGAGAACTAACTGCCATTTCATGAAGTTTATTTTACATCAGTCTTAGTACTATATATAAAACACAAAAAAAACATAGTATAAACATTTTAAAATTGCTACTATTAAATGATAGCTCATGCTATTTCTCCTCCTCTTCGCTAGCTTTAAGATGCGTAAGGAAGAATTTGCTAGTTGCAAGAAGTGTCCCTAGATTTCTAAAGTAGATCTTTTAAAAAGTGTTCAGCAGTTTAAAATTACCACATTCACCAGAAAAAAATGTGTTGATACCTCCATAACTGGTTTTGTTACTGTTTTAGTAAAAGGTAAATTTAAAGTTTTATCCATTATGCACCTTTAAAATAAAGGCTACATATAGTTATACACAAAAAGCATTGTTACGGTTACCACAATATGTACCTGGACAAAACTAAGGAAATAAAAAGTTAAACGTCTTAACCATGATCTCCCTTCCTTAATCCCACCGCACCCACACACCTTACTACCACCATGAATACTACATGCCACAGAATACACACCTCAAACTTATTTGCAACCAGGAATGCCAACCTTATTTGACACATGCCATCCAAACATACCACATATTGACATCAGTGAAGTCAGAGAATAACTTGGTAATGGAATAGTGCAGAACAACGGATCTCATGTTTATCCTCTTTCAATACCTCTAATACACTGTCATCAATGTCTGTGAACCCATTTCTGCTATATATGTCCCCCTTTCCCTCTGCAACAGTTTCCTACTTTCACAGTTCTGCAACTTCTAAAACATATGGAGGTTAAAATTTCTAATGTTTGATTTTTAATTTAGTGTGAATTTGAATTAAAAGCATAGAAAAAATCTCAGTTTAAAAAATTGGAAAGCATGTAGAAATGGCGGAAATAATTCACAGATTCCAGGCCAGAAGGGACCATCATGATCTCGTCTGACCTGTATAACATAGGCCATAGAATTTCCCCAAAATAGATCCTAGAGTGTATCTTTTAGAAAAATATCATATCTTGATTTAAAACCGGCAAGTGTCAGACTATCCACCATTATCCTGGGTAAACTGTTTCAATGATTAAACTTTTCCTACTATTAAGGCATACATTTTTAATTCCAGTCTGAATTTATCTAGCTTGAACTTTCAGCCACTGAATCCAGTTATATCTTTGCCTGCAAGATCGAAGAGACCATTATTGTATATATGTAGGTAAAATACTCATACATATTCTCTCCCCTTAAGTTCTGTTCAATTAAGTTTTTATGTATTTGCTTTTAAAATTGCACAGATTTTTTCATTGCACTAGTTTTGTTGCAACAGTGTGACAACTCAATCAGTGACAAAAAGAATACTGATAAATGTACAGCAAAAAATCACAAAATTAGTAGATGTACTGACCTCAGTATATTAATAAATATACATCAACCACCACACAGTTCCTAACAGGCCTCAAAACAGCATGGCCAGTTACAGCACAGTTTACTGTGGTTCACTATTAAAATGCTCTTTCAAAGCCCCGCTGAGCTCCAGCTTTGTATTGAGCTTTTCCAATATCCCTTGTGTCTGGCTGCTCAGGCAGGCAGATAGACACTATACCTCTGCCCAGATGGCAGCTTCTTTCCCTTTGCTTCACAGATATTATGCAGGACACAACAGGCAGATATAACTATTGAGTTTTTTTTTTCTCTGAGATCCAATCCTGTGAGTAAACAATGTGTATGTCCCTTCAGTCTACTAACAGCATGTTCAATCATCATTCTGTACCTGCTGAACTGTTAGTGGAATCTTTTCTTGGTGCTATTGAGGTGGCTAATGTATGGCTTCATGAGCCAAGGGAGAAAGGATTGGGCTAGGTTCCCCAGGATCACTATTGGCAGTGCAACATCACCAGCAGTAATCTTCCACTACCTTTCTGAAAAGTCTGGTGTTCTTAAAGATGTGAGCGCCATGCAGCTTCCCTGACCAGCCAACACTGATGTTGGTAAAGCATCTCTGGTGATTCATCAATGCTTCTGTGACCATTCAAAAGTAGCCCTTTCTCTTGACACACTCTGTGATAAGGTGGTCTGATGTCAAAATAAGATTTGCATGCCATCTCTCTCCAACACAGCTTGGGAACCACACTGCTGCAAATTCATTCACTAGGACCTGCACATGCCGACAGTCACAGTCTGCATAGCAGAGGATGATTAATGACCCCGCACGTCTGTATGACAACAGCCCCCACTGGTGGGTTTTCCACCAATCCAACATTGCAAGTTTCAACAGTGTGAATGCCACACTTATTGACTGCCGATGCAGCTCTCGTTTTGTTGTGCCTGCACTGGAATGAGCTCAGCACACAGACCTACAATGTGCCCTTACGCATGTGACATTTCTACAGCAAATGCTCATCATCCCAAGCCTGCATTATGATGCAATTCCATCAGTCAGTGCTCATTTCTTGGACCCAGAAGCAGTACTCCATCTGCAGCTGCTCCATGAATGTCACCAACAACCTTGAACTGGTTCTTGCTATTTCCCACAGCAAATCTCTCCTCCAAGAAATCATGTGCCCTGCTGATTCAGTTCTTCTTATATCTCTGCAAATACCAGAGGATTTCACATCCTGTGCTTGCAATACTTAGGACTACAGTGCAGGGCTGTGCAGCTCGAGGCTTCTGTCAGAGATGACTGACAGGGAGAAGAGCCACATGGGTTCATGGAATTTTTTTAAAAATGGTGTGAAAATTATAGTATATAAATGACATTATGAGCTGGAGACAGCTGCATGCTGGGAAGTTGACCCATTGCTCCCAGTCACCCTGAACAACTAGTTTCTGACCCACTATGCATTGCCACAACTTCTCAAAAGACAGTGTGGTGCCTGTTGGCAGAGGCATATTAGGATATCTACCCAGCACACCACACTGCATCAACACAAGCAGTCCTGGTGAGTACACAAAGTGCTAGTGCAAGGTGCCAAGTACACAAAGTGCACACCATATTTACTAATTATAGTGGCTTTATGCTGATGTAACTTGCATTGAAGTTTGTAGTGCAGACGTGGCCTTAGTCTGACAGATACTTGTTTGAAGACCTCATTAGAGGGGTATAGTAATTACTTACTAGTAATTAAATATCAGAAACACCTACCAGCACTCAAGCAGCTAAACATTTGAACAAAGATTTATGGGTACATTAGCCAAAATGAAAAGTATTTGCTTTGGCTAATTTGAAGAATTTTCATTAAAAAACCAAATATTATGAACATTGGAGTTTAATTCATGATGCAGCCATATATCCACTTGCAAACAGCAATCTTAAAATATAGAGCTATGTAACGAAATGCCTTGTCATCTGAACATGTAAGGACTTCAAAAGCTGAAAGAATATAAGAATAGCCATACTAAGTCAGGCCAAAGGTCCATCTAGCCCTGTATCCTGTCTTCTGACAGTGGCCAACGCCAGGTACCCCAGAGGGAATGAACAAAACCGGTAATCATCAAGTGATCCACCCCGTCACTCATTCCCATCTTCTTGCAAGCCGAAGCTAGGGACACCATCCCTGCTCATCCTGGCTCAGAGCCATTGATGGACCTATAGTCCATTCATTTATCTAGTTCTTTTCTGAACCTTGTTATAGTCTTGGTCTTTCCAACATCTTCTGGCAAAGAGTTCCACAGGTTGACTGTGTTCTGTGTAGAGAAATACTTCCTTGTGTTTATTTTAAATCTGCTGCTTACTAATTTCATTTGGTGACCCCTAGTTCTTGTGTTATGAGAAGGAATAAACACTTTATTTACTTTCTTCATACTACTCATGATTTTGTAGACCTCAATCATATCACCCCTTAATAGTTTCTATTCCAAGCTGAGAAGTCCAAATCTTATTAATCTCTCCTCATACGGAAGCCGTTCCACACCCCTAATCATTTTTATTGCCCTTTTGGAACCTTTTCCAATTCCAGTATATCTTTTTGGAGATGTGGTGACCACATCTGCATGCAGTATTCAAGATGTGGGTGTACCATTGATTTATATAGAGGCAATATGATATTTTTTGCCTTATCTATCCCTCTCAAGGATTCCCAAAATTCTGTTTGCTTTTTTGACTGCTGCTGCACAGTAACTGGATGTTTTCAGAGAACAATCCACAATGACTCAAAATCTCTTTCTTGAATGGTAACAGCTAATTTAGGGCCCATCATTTTATAGGTATAGTTGGGATTATGTTTTCCCATGTGCATCACTTCGCATTTATCAACATCGAATTTCATCTGCCATTTTGTTGCTCAGTAATCTAGTTCGGAGAGATAATTTTGAAGCTGCCTAGGACTTAATCATCTTAAGTGGTGTTGTATCACCTGCAAATTTTGCCCCTTCACTGTTTATCCCTTTGTCTACTCCAGATCATTTATGAGTATGTTGAATAGGACTGGTCTCCGTACTGACCCCTGGGCGACACCACTATTTACCTCTCTCCATTCTGAAAACTGATCATTTATTCCTACCCTTTATTTCCTATCTTTAACCAGTTACCAGCCATTGAGAGAACCTTCCATCTTGTCCCATGACAGCTTCCTTTGTCTAAGAGCCTTTGGTGAGGGACCTTGACAAAGGCTTTCTGAAAATCTAAGTACACTACAGTCATTGGATCCCTTTTCACCACATGCTTGTTGACACCCTGAAAGAATTCTAGCAGGTTGGTAAGCCATGATTTCCCTTTACAGAAACTATGTGGCCCGGTATTGAAGTCAGGCTTACCAGTCTAGTTGCCTGGATCACCTCTGGAGCCCTTTTTAAAAACTGGCATCACATTAGCTATCCTCCAGTTATTTGGTACAGAAGCTGATTTAAATGATAGGTTAAGACAACAGTTAGTAGTTCTGCAATTTCACATTTGATTTCCTTCAGAATTCTTGGGTAAATACCACCTGGTCCTGGTGACTTATTACTTTTTAGTTTATCAATTTGTTCCAAAACCAACTCTAATGATACCTCAATCTGGGACACCTTTTCACCTAAGAATGGCGGTTCAGGTTTGGGAATCTCCCTCAAATCCTCAGCTGTGAAGACAAATGCAAAGAATTCATTTAGTTTCTCTGCAATGGTCCTATTGACGGCTCCTTTAGCATCTCAATCGTCCAGTGGTTGTTTAGCGGGCTTCCTGCTTCTGATATACTTGAAAATATTTTGCTATTACTTTGAGTCTTTGGCTAGCTGTTCTTCAAATTCTTTTTTGACCTTCTTAATTATATTGTTACACCTCAATACGCTCATGGGGGTGACCATCTCCCTCCTAATGACCCAGTTAATGTCTACCTTCCCTTTTAGGGGATGGCGATAGTGACTCCCAGGTGTTGCAGTTTAGCTCAAAGAGAGACCTGGAAGGGAAAGGGGAGAACTACTTAGGAGCTCTTTTTTGCAGGAGGAAGAGAGGAGTGCAGTGCCTTGTGTGTGAAAGCTCATAACTGTACTACATCGCATGCTACACTCCACTGCAGTCAGTACACCTTCTATCCAACGATGTTCCAGAAGACCGGAGGCAAACTAATGTTGTGCCATTATTTAAAACAGGTAAACTGAAAGACCCAGGTAATTACAAGCTTCTCAGTCTGACATTAATCCTTGGCGATATAATGGAGCGGTTGTTAGGGGATATGATTAATACAGTATTAAAGGAAGATGATATAAATGCAAATCAACATGGATTATAGAAAAGAGACTGTCATATTAACTTGTATCTAATTTGATGAGATTACAGGTTTGATTGATAAAGGTAACAGTGCTGAAAGAGACTTCTGTAAGGATTTGACTTGGTACCACATGACATTTTGATTAAAGAACTAGAATGATATAAAATTAACATGGCAAACATTACATGGATTAAAAACTGGATAACTTATATGTCTCAAAATGTAATTATAAATGAGGTAGGGTATTATCACTGAGCAGTTGTGACTGCAGTTGGGTCCCACAGGTATCAGTTCTTGGTCCTACACTATTTAACATTTTTCCAATGACCAGAAAGAGAACATAAAACTACTATTGATAAAGTTTGCAAATGCGACTAAATTGGGGGAGTGTTAAACAATGAAGAGGACAAGTCACTGATATACTGGTAAACTGAGTGCAAATCAATGTGTGTTTTAGTATGGCTAAATGTAAGCGTATACACCATTGAGGAACAAAGACTGTAGCCCATATATATAGAATAAGTGATGCTAACCTGGGAAGCAGTTACTCTGAGAAAGGTTTGGAGATCAGAATGGATAATCAGCTGAACATAAACTCCAGTGCGATGCTGTGGCCAAAGTTCTAATGTGATCCTTGCATGCATACTACAGAGGAATCTCAAGTAGGAGTGAAGAGGTTATTCCATCCCTGTATTTACTCCATCTGAGACCGCCGTTAGAATACTATGCCTAGTTCTGGTGCCTAAAATTCAAGAAGGATGTTGATAAACTAGAGAGGATTCAGAGAAGAGCCACAAATTATTAAAGGATTAGAAAATCTGTTTTAGAGTGACAGACTCAAGAAGCTCAACCTATTTAGCTTAACAAAGGTGACATGTTACCAAGGATCATGGTGGAGTTTCCATTACTGAATTTGTAAAACATGAGCTATGAATTATTTTGGGGGATTTCAACGGCCTTTGTTATACAGGAGGTCAGACTAGATCATCACAATGGTCCCTTCTGGCCTTCGAATCTATGAATACCTAATTTATACTTAAGTGCATTCTCATGTGGTGTTTTCTATGACCAGGGATTGCCAGCAGCTCTGGGGCCTTCTGCCCCTCTGTCATTCCAAAGCCCAAAAGAGATGTAAGTGACAGAAGGAAATAAACCAGAAGGAATCAACAACAGTTTTCAGGTAGGAAGTTGCTGGCCCAGACATAGGTGAAGAGAAGAAGGGAGTGGCTGAGTTATTTTGGTTCCCTCCTTCCTTCTTGTTAAAGCCGTGTTGCCCAACAGTTTCTCTTTTTCACCCCCTCCCTCCCCCGTTCAAAAATAGCTCCTGAGCAGCTTTCCTCTTTCCCTCCCAGGTCTCTCTATGCTCTCAGCTGCAACACCTGGGAGTCACTACTGCCATCCTCTAAAAAAGGAACTGGGCCATTAGGAGGGAGGTAGTCACCCCAACGAGGATATAGCAGTGATTCTCAAACTTTTGTATTGGTGACCCCTTTCACATAGCAAACCTCTGAGTGCAACCTCCCTTATAAATTAAAACACTTTTTAACATATTAAACACCATTATAAATGCTGGGAGGCAAAGCGGGGTTTAGGGTGGAGGTTGCATGGGGTGGGAGGCTGGCATTAACTTTGGCAGGATGCACTGCCTTCATTGAAGGTGTGGTGTCTGGAAGACTGTGTTGGAATGGCAAGCTATTACTTTAACGCTGGGGCGGGGAAGGGAGAACGCCAGCAGCAGGGGGCTCTGTAGTGAGGTGCGGGATTTGGGAGCAGTCAGTCTATAGAAAGTCAGCCTAGAGTAAGGTGGGGTGAGCTGTACCTCTCGGTTTGAAGGAGAAGCCTGCTTTGTCTCTCTGTTTTAGGGTTCTTTGATGTAATCATTCTGAATTCTAAGAACGAAAGTAGAACTATGTTGAAACTTTCCAGCAAGAATATCTTTTTATCTAACTTCTGTGTATATGTCATGACACTATTTTTTGGATGTGGATCAGCTAAACTATGAGGGGGATGCATTAACTGAACTTTGAGGCAACATGGACACAGGAATCCTTCTCCCTCCACAAACCACCTTCCCTCCTTGAGTTCACACAAGAAGGCTGAGCAAGGACTTTTCTTTAAACACTACCCCCACCCCTTTGAACGCCAAACAAAAGGTAGACTACACATGCTTTACTGAGTATCACAGCCTAAGCAACAGATAATAGTTTATGTAAAAAATCTGTTTTTAATATGTTACAGATTAATTTGCGGAAGAGAAGGGCGACAAGATTTGAAAATTAAAATTCACAGAATGAGAAGATGCCCTTAAAAAGCAAATTTTATACTTAAAACCATTATACAACTGTCACATGTTCCTCATTTTGGCCATTTGTCATATGCTTCCTGTGCCACACACCAGCAGGCTTATCCCTTGAGAAGCATGCACTATTCCTACTTCACTGCAGAGGTCTAAACAGGACAACACAAGACTGCAAGGACCAGTGAAGGTTTGAACAATCATTTGAAAATGTATTGTATTGTGGAGGCTCAGTAAGGGAGCTCAGACTTCTGCTTGGCAGGAGAATTTTCCCTGCCAGTTAAAAAGCCTAAAACAGATGTATTAAAGCTTTGCTGTATACACATAATATATCCAGTACAAAATGCAGGGAAATTAAGAGTTATGTACTGTGAGGTGTCTTACAATACCTATTGCTCCAACCACAGACCCTCAATTTACCAGTAGCTCTACTGTACATTGCAAGCCTCAACTCCTATAGAGATGTCAGCCTTCCAGCATCCCACTTTACTAAATTACCCCTACAAACAACAGAAACTGGGATTGGGAAACAGTAGTTAGGCAAGAAGAATGGGACTGGACACAGGAGCTGGAGTAGCAGAGACAGGACTGGGATAGAGAGAGACTGGAGAAGAAGGGACAGAAGAGCCTGTGACCATCCGAACACACCCTCTGCCAAACCCTGGATTGGAATCCAAGACTCATAACTCTCACCATCCCTCTACCATGAGTAATATATGTGAAAGCCCACTGGCAACATGTCTCATCCCTCTCACATGCTGCTCCACATAGAGGATGACAACCTCTAATACTGCTATCAGTTATTTCCCTTAACTCAAATAGCAGTGCTCTGTGCAGTAAACCTCAAGGTTCTAACCCTCCTAGATGATCATTTGAATGTCACTACAATGCCACATGATGGAATCTCTTTCTTTAATTTGCTTTTTTAAAACCTAGAAAATTACACAAACAACCATATGTCAAAAGACTGCAAAATCAACTTGACAACCTTAATGTACTTTTACATATAATTTATATTATGTATTTGACATTAGGTGTGTCTACAACTCAGAGCAAAGCTTGGAGGGAAAGTACCACTTGTTATCTTGCTTCAAGCTCTGGATTATCAAGGTAAGAAACTTGAGAAAATTAAAAGTTAAATTTAGTGCAGCATTTTTTCCAGTGACCCTGACTTTGCAATAAGTTAAGATTTACACCTAAAATAAGTAATTTTCTTTAAAAGGGTCTTATTTTGATATATAAACTGTAATCTCATCTAAGTCTGAAAGGAAGCCTCTGGAGATCCATTACAACAGTAGCAGAGGATGCAAGAGCAGACTGCTTGACTGCAGAAGCACTTCAGCAGCTGCAGGGTGGGCAATACAAAGATCCAACACTCCATTTTCTCAGTCTTTTTTCAATGAGAGCAGGACAGTCATCAGAATACACTCCCTCTGGCCCTTTGATGCAAAAAGAAAGCAAGGAAGGAGCAGAAGTCACTCCACACCAAAATCAAAACCTTTACATCATAAAGGAAATGATGGAAAGAAGATGAATGCTTGAATTCATACACTTGTCTTGATGTATGTTGGAAAAGTCTTCACGACCTTTAGAAAAATACACTGGCTTTTCTTTGAAGACTTGTAAATCCATGACAATTTATTCTACTATATGAACTTTTCCAAATACTTCAAGCTTCTTTTCGGCAACCAAAACTTTAGTGATCCAAAAGAATGATTACTTATTACCTTGTATAGTAACTGGAGTTCTTCAGGATGTGTGGTCCCTATCCGTATTTCACTGGAGATGTGCATGTACTGTATGTGACTGAGCCTGGAAGATTTTTGCCAGCAGCATCTGTTGGTCTGTCCCTGCACTCTTCTCCTCCTCATGCTTTGAGCCAAACACATAAGTTGCAGCGTAGACATATAGTCTCTCCGGTCACCTTTCACTGCAAATAACCCTACGATAAGGCCCTGCTGAAGAGAGGAAGGATGATGGGTAGTGGAATATAGCTAGGGATCACACATCTAAGACCTTCAGTTACTGTACAAGTCCTGGTACCTATGTGTATTCTACTTGAAGTGACTGATAAGTAGTATTTATTAAGGAGGAGGATGGAAGGAACTTTGCTTTACCACAGACTGGAGGACTATTCTTCTGAAAGATGCTTCTGCTGTAGACACGTGTGAGACATTACGCTCTCAGTACAAAGGTATGGACAGAGATGCTCTGCAGACCTCAGAGAGGGAGGTCTTGAAGCAAGGCCACTAACGTAACCTGGGCTCTTGTCGAGTTGGCCCTCACATCCTGAGGAGTTCACAAGAAAGCAGTATGCAGCATGAAATCCATTTGGACAGACTCTGCAAGGAGATGACGTTATCTCCCATGCATTCAGCAAAGGAAACAAGCAAACTGAGGGAGTTCCTGAAGGATTTCATCCTTTGTAGGTAGAAGAGAGTGAAGCTTCTTGTCAGGGAGTCTACTTCTTGTCTGAGCATCCACTTATGAGAGAGGTCCCTGAAGAGGAAGTGAAGGGGAAGAGAGGGCAACTCTATCAGATAATCCAGTGGTGGGCCGTGTGTGGCTCATCACAGTAAGCTGATTGTGGGCTGAGAGACATTTTGCAGACGTCCCTGTGGCCCGCCATCTCTCACACACACACACACACACACATCCTTGGCAGGGAATGTCAAATCGCAGCCACTGGGAGCTGCAGGGGGCTGTGCCTGCAGACAGTCAACATCTGAACAAAGTCTTGTGGCCTGCAATCAGTTTACTGTGATGGGCTTCATGCAGCCTGCGGGCCACAGGTTGCTCACCACTGATATAACCAGTGGTGATTGTTTCCAGAACCCCTCTGTCTGATGTTATATGGTACTAAGCCTGAGAAAAATTAGCTAGGCAGCTGGAAAAATGGAGTATAAGAATTCTGAACGTGTAACTGTGGCAGGTGGACTAAACGAAAGCTCTCGAAAGTCCTGTCAAAAGGTTTTCTTGGTGGGAGGCTGAGGCTGGAAATAGAATGAAGGAATGACATTGTTTACATGTTTATCTTTATCCTCTAGCACTGCTTAGGCAGTTCATATGCCCACCCTCTGATGGTAGAATGGTTGGGAGCTGGTTGTCACTTGTAGGGTTTAGACTTGGGGTATTTCCTACATGGTTGATACTCAGTGAGTGAAGGATTGCTCGAGTCTTTTAGGGAATGTAATGATTGCTTTTTTTGCCCTCAAAAGCCAGACCATGATTAACTGAAGTTCTCTGGGAAATCTGGAGCCACACAGCCAGATTCATGAAGTTCCCATCAAGCGGGAGACTGTATCCCCGAGGCCTGCAGGGCCAAGATAGCTAGCAATTTATCTTCATTGATACTTGATCGGAAATGAAGTCTATCTTCTTATCTGAGTTCACAGACAACACTCACTGTTCAACTCACTGTAATGAAAAAAAATCATTTTTCAACATCAACACTTGGTAGTTTGCTATGCGGAACTGTAAATTCACTGAAATTCTTCTTTACAAAGGAGGTCTAAATTTGTGTCCTTATCGGTGGATGCAGATCTCAGATGGTTTTTCTTGTTCCTTTTGGCTTCCTTCACTAAAGGGTTCAGAGCAGGGTGCAAGAATAAGTATGCTGTCCCCTTAGATGGCACAAAATATTTCTTCTCCTCTTGGAGTGGGGAACACACTGGCTGGAGAGGCCGGTTCTAAGGTGGCCTCATTAAATGGCAGCATATCTAACCCTTGATGCTGGAGAACATGGTGGCACTAGTAATACTGGCTTCAGATAGGCCACACTCTTTGGTACCAACAATTCCTCTCTCAGTATCAGTATAGTCTGCGTAGGAGACATCTGCTGCCTTCTTTCCCTTGCTAGTAACCATATTCCTTGGCTGCTCCTGTACTAGGGCACACAATCTTGCCTGACTTAGAGGGCCTCCTCTCAGACATACTCTTTTCTGATGAGGACATGGAGGGGAATCTCTCACATTTCTTGCAAGAGTGGCTGTTGTTACCCTCATCACATCTGTTTCAAAGTCATTAACAGACACTTTAGCCCTGTTCTGGTTACTCTCAGAGCTGGATGCTACCATGCTTGGAGAAGCACTTTTCAGTACTTCTACCTGTGGTACAGTGTCTGATGTGCCACGATTGGACTCAGGCCTCATTGTATGGTCCATAAGGAATCTCCTCAGGTTGAACTCACAGAATCAACAGGTTTGGCAAGGGAAGAACAGATAGATATTGCACTTGCAGAGAGTGCGAGTTTTTCCTAGGCAACAGAGGCACATGCAGAAGTCATTGCTGCCCATCCTTTCACCCCTCAATTTGAAGCCTGTGGAGAAGAAGGCAGGTGCAAACCAATAGATGTTGCCAGCAAAAATCTTCCTGTCTGAGGCACACTGAAAACATGCACACCTCAAGTGGAATATATGTAAGGACCATCACTCAAAGAACATACTTTCTGGATCCAGTCATAAATTGAGGAAACTACATCCAACCTGATATTCTCCAAGAAAGTTTGCATTCTCTCAAGGGAAGAGATGTGAAGTTTATACCCAGTGCCCCATGTATGTCGTTGGAAACAGGACAAAACTCCAAATTCTGTGGCAATTCTCTCATTCCCCCAAATGACACAGTTTTAGTTCACAGTTGAAAACACCTGTTAATGTAAATTGAGTCTATTTTTGAGGATGCACTCCTTCCCTCTCCCGTTGTCCGGAGCTCCACTAGTCTCAATAGTTGTGATATAACTCCCGGGGCCTGCTCAGGATCTTTTTCCCTTCCACTATATGTGGAAATGCTTGTAATCAGCTTCAGTAGCTCTCCTTCACAGCAGCTTGGGCCTTAGCTGCGCTGTGCAGCTATCCAAGCAGCACACCTGGCAACCCTGCCACATCACATTCTGTATCCTCTGCTCCATCTGCAAACTGGATTCCAACACTGGCTCCCAAACTCATATTCACTGGTCCCATGGAAAAAATGGAGGGAGAATGTAATCCAATAAGCTCCCTGTTGTGGGGAAAGCTAGAGACCACTGCAGACAAGTCCTGGCAAGGCAGGAAGAGACAACATGTCAGGTGCTTGGCTTCTGCAACAAGATTCATTTCACAGAGAACTACTCAAGAGATGGAGCATGTTTTTCCATGGGTATGGGAAATAACATTCTTTTCTTTGATCTTGGAGTTTGCTTGCCCACAGCAAATTGGAATGATGAATTATAATTTTTTATTTTAGCACCCTTTTTGGGAAGAAAGTGGGGGGCTTGAGTGCTTTTAATGCTTTAGAAATGGCACAACTCCAGAAAGAACTTCCCTATTGACTTAAATAACTATCACATTGTGAGAAGGTATATATTTTCAATACATACTCCAAATAAGTGAAACCCATTACAAATACTTTCACATTATCTAAAGACAGAAGCTGGGCATCCACTGGCCATAATACGTCCCATCTTTTGCAAAACGATGAAAACAGTCTCTTCTCTCTTTAAATTCTTGGCTGTAAAACTGGTACGCAACACAGGTTTCAGATTTTTCATTCATCTTTTAGCCATGTAGCCACTAGGTTCATTATAAATACTTCCCAACCTTTAATGGTCTAGGATGGCAATTACCTTACCCCCTGAACTTACAATTTCAGTCCTTCATCAAAGGGATTATTACTATGGTTGTGATACATTTAAAAAAAAAACTCTGTTTCCTCCAGGTCTAATGCCAAATCAGACAGTGCCCTCAATAGTGCAGAACTAATGGAATTTGCCTTAACCCAAAGAGACAAAAGACAGACACAATGGCCTTTTTATGACAACAGCATGGTGGCCAACACTTAGAAATCTACATAAAGAAGGGTCAGAATAATAGCACCCTATCAAAGTAAGTTTATTGCAAACAGATCATTCCTTCCAATGGAGACAATGGGGAGGCAATCCTAACAATCTCATAGGAACTGAGAAATTTGGTTATCTATCATGTCATCTTCAGAAGCACTCAGCAGCCTTTTTGAAGAAAGCCTTTTCTTGGAATCTGAAAGGTCTGATTAATTATGTCCTTAACTGACCCTTAACTCTGATCTTAACAGTCTGTTCTGAGATGCCACTTCTAATTTACACCACCAGAAGAACCAGGAGAGGAAGTTACACAATCACATGACTGAAAAATTAAAGCATCACAACTGCTAACGCAACCAAGTATGGGACCTATTATGAACTGGTACTAACCTCAGACATGGCTTCAACCTGCTTACAGGATACAAATACGAAAACATTAAATCCCAACTGTACTACAGAGAGAATAGTTCTGAAACTGTCACTTGACTGTTGTGACTTATGTGGATGGGCCCTGTGAAAACTGTGATTGGTTAAGGAGCCTAAAAAGGAAAAGAAGCAACTTTAAGATGTCCAATAGGTATGTACATAAAAGAATAAACAGCTAAAAAGTATAATAGACAAAATGAGTCAGATAGCTCCACAACTTAAAGTTAAAAACACTTGTTTATGAATGCCAACTGCTCCTGAGTCTATCCGCAAAACAGTAATAACAGTAACAAATATTATTAATATAGGAGAAAGAGTCCTTACTCTGCTATATCAAGATATCCACAGGATGAAGCTGCATGTAGAGGTATCCAGCCTTCATTATCTGGTTGATTAATGTTTGCTCCATTTTCCACCAGAAATTTCACCATATCTACGTTATCATCTATGCAAGCCTAGAAAGAAACAAACATTAAAAATTCACATTCAAGTCTTGCTTTAAATTAATTTTTCCCTTGGAAAAACCTTCAGAAAAAAAACACACACTGAAGTTTTAGTTCTTTATCATCAAAAAGAAAATTCCCAAATAACCAAACAAAACAGAATAAAAAACAGGGAAAACTGCTCAAAGCTAAAACAAAACACCTACCAAGTCCTCAAATGGATCTGTTCCACCTAAGGCCTGTTTTATTTTTTGTTTTTTTAAAAATAAATAAGGCCCTACTTGAATCACAGGATGATTTTCAACTAATTGCAGCAGAGTTGCACACAACACATGGAAAAATCACAGAAAAGCAATATTGTAATGGACCTTTATTAACAGTAGTAATTTGGAAAAACCAGACTAGACTTATTGAAGAAAAATTTTCTGGAACAATATAAACACTCTGCTATGAGGCTACCCTCTATGTTATACCATCTTTTATACATTTAACTCTATATTTTTTTATTATTTTATAAATAAATATAAATATAAATACATATAATGGAGTTAAGTGTATAAAAGATGGTATATATGTATGTGTGTGTGTGTGTGTTACAATAACCAGATATTTTGCTGCAGCTATATTACATTCATTTACCAAAAAAAAAGCGACCGCAATATAAAATTCAGAAGACTAAAAGTCTTAACCAACTGCTGTAGAAATCAAATCCAGTCACATTCATCTTTTACATTTTACAGGCGCTGAATATTAGTGCAGTACAGTATTAACTGCAGACTCAAAATGCATGCAAAATTATGAATTGTGCAAAGTAAGCTAATTAAAATCAAAATCGAGATGGAAACCTAATATTGTGGGATCCGCAACATTGCAAATTAAGAAGGGTCTTTCCTATAAAGCTTCGTTTACAACTATGCTGAGGAACCTGGTTACAACATGGCTCCATTTACTATTGCACAGGGGCCCAATCTGTTCCCCAAGCTATGCTACATCCTCAAGTAAATTAACTCGTGTTAGTACTTAAGCACTGTTTAGAGCCTTAACTAGCTTTCCATCTACAGTAGACTCTCAATTATCCAGGATGATAGGGAAAAAATTAATCCTGGTTAATAAAATCCCGGATAATCACCATCCATAGGAAATATGGTGGGGAGGGGAGTTGGTCCACCAGCTACCCTGCGCGGGGGGGGGAGAGGATGTTGGTTCACTGGCTGCTCTGCGCCCTGGTGGGGGTGTTTTGGTTTTTTTTGGTGCTTGGGGCGGCAACAAAGCTAGAGCCAGCCCTGCGAGTTATGCATATATATATATTTTTTTTTTTGACATCCTGGTTAATCCACAACCTGGTTAACCCGATCCTGGATAATCGAGAGACTACTATATATCATAAAATGAAATATTTTTTTTAACTGGGACAGAGGACTACAGTTTTGCAATTGGTGCCTCACTATGGTTTTGGTTTTTAGCTATAGTGCAGACTGGGCATAAAAGTACAGAATGAGAAGCAATATTGTATTTCCACAACTTCATGGAGTTTCCATGGGAAATGACATTCCATGCCACCTTTTTATTCTTTTAGCTACTAAAGGGGTGAGCAAACTTTTTGGCCCACAGGACACATCTGGGTATAGAAATTGTATGGAGGGCCATGAATGCCTGCGAAATTGGGATTGGAAGGGGGTGAGGGTTCTGCGGGGGGGAGGAGGGGGAACCTTTGCGCTGGGAGTGGAGTATGGGGGGGAGATGGCTCCGGCTGGGGATGAGGGCTTTGTGATGTAGGAAGGTGTTCCGTGCTGGGACCAAGGGATTGGGGGGGGGGGGGAGGGGATCAAGTCTGGGACAGGGGGTTGGGGCATAGGAAGGTGTGACCCTGCCCCCCAGCGGGAGCTCAAGGGCCGGATTAAAACGACTAGTGGAGTGAATTGGGCTCACAGGGCATAGTTTGCTCACCCCTGAGCTACTATATACCTTTAGGCTACCTATGAATTTTTACCTTTAAAAAGGCATGTGCCTGAGTATCAATTTCAGTGTAGTGTGAGAGATAATCCATATGTTTTCTAGGGACATACTCTGTTATACAACTGCATGAAATAGCACATATTCTCCTTTGTTGGTGCTGTATAAATAGACAAGAATAGACATTTTCTAGTTCTTCAACTTGAGCACCTGCTGTTCTGCTTTCCTCTTCAATGTTACAATGTTTTTCCTCACAAAGGGGTGTACAATAGGTTTCCCTGCCAACTTCCATACAGCTGTCCTTAAAAGGGCAGAGCAGAATGCAGAGAGAAGGCCCTTTTTGATTCAGGACAGCAAGGACTCAAGCAGCCAAATGCACAGGACTTTTCCTCAGAGTTTAACCTACTAAACTATGCCACAATATGCCTCCCCTCCAGTCCAACAAGTTACGAGATTGAAAGAAGCACCTTTACTGAAGAGGTCCTAGACTCCTCAGAAGTATTATTCTTCAGATACAATGCAAATAAAGTGTACATTTATAATATGCTTTCACTTTGACAGAATTTTCTACAAATTTGCCATAATACTGAAACTTAATTATTTAATATTACTCCAAAAATTCCTTCTCCCTTCTTTGCAGAGGGCAGATCATATCATTTGAAGAAAAGGAAATTAAATGCAATAAATTATTAATGCAACTATGTTAATATTTCACTGAAGAATAAAAACAAATGTGGAGTATAAACAGTGAAGTAAGTTAAGTTGGCTACAATGCACATATGTAATATTTTCTATTCTTGTTTTTCTCGTTAAAAACTCATAGACTAATGCCAATCATCAAATTCACGAGTGTAACGTTGGCCAGGGTAGTCAACAGGAGGACTGGGGGGCCAAATCCAGACCACCAGATGCTTTTGAACAGACACCGAATATTTTTTTATTATTATTCTCTCGAGTCTGGACCTTGATTATATCTTCCCAAGATATGTGGACCTTGACCAAAAAACTGACTACCCTTGCTGCACTGTGTACAGGATAAATAACATGGTTAAATTAACTTTCTTTTTGGAACTTAATCCTTGCATTTCCTGACTGATTTTAACTACGCAGCTTTTAATGTTGCAACAATTTGGTACTGCACTTCAAAGATGTGGCAACCTCTCTTTCAAAAGCATTTTCTGCAAATAAAAAATACAAAAAAAAAGGCATTTGAAGTGTAGTCATTCTGCACAGCAAAATAAACAGCCCTTTTGTTTGTGGCACTAATTGTTCACAGAATAATCCTCTTGCACATTTTAAAAGTATACATAAGAGAAACTGCCAACACATACCCATAAAAATATTGTTGCTAAGAGAATCAAAAGCTTACACATGCAGCACATTTAAAGACATATGACTAACTGGCTTAAAATATTTGACCAAATTTGGTCAGTTTATTGTGCCATATATGGCAAGAATCAGGATAGCTTAAATATACTTTGAAAGTCTTATCAGATATTGGGGGTTTTTTTAAGCTTCTCAGGAATGTGTAACCAGCATGATTATCTATAATAAGAAACTGGATGAAGACACTTGTCATTTACTTCCCAGGTGCAAATGGGTTTAAGATGACTTTACTATTATAGTTTTCAACTGATTCAAGAAACTGGTTCTTCAAAACACAAACAACTGGTTAAGTCTGAAGAAACTGAGCAACTGTTAAAAGAAAGTTATGCTGGTTTTGTTACTTATTTTAAAAGACAAGCTGAAGAGACCAAGAAACTGAAGGCTGTAAGAGGGAAGATAGTTGGACGCTTGAGTACTGTACAAACTTTAGCCCTTTTCTTTTGGTGGGGGAAGGGACGTGGAGGAGGGGGTTCAAAAACAAGACATTCTTTACAGGAGCTCCTTTGCACAATGAATACAAAAGCAGGATTAGAAGTGTGCTATAGTTACTGTAAGTCTACAGGAAAAGAAAAAGCACCTGCAGTTGATCAAACAAGACAGTTGAAAAAAAAATTCAAGTTATCATTTTATAGGCTTTATAGAAATGTTCACTGCATATAGCTGGTAAGAATCTACATGGACATGTATAAAAATTTAAATGAAGTGTTTACATGTTCATGTCAAATCTGAACATGCTACACTGAGTTCCATCAAGGAAAACTGAAGTCAGTTTGTATATACTTTTCCTATACGTTACATTAAAAAATGTGTGTGTTTATTGACTGCAGCAGCACCTGAGTTAATTTCACTGGGTATTCTCCATACTGTTCCTACCACTTTCTCTAGTAAGGAAAACTTGTGTATTAGGAAAGGCTTAATATCAGACTATCAAGAGACAAATTTAGTAAAATTCTTTTCTCTTTTCCTCTTCTTTACTTCTTCTTCCTCTATTGTAGGGCCTCTTATAACCCTATTCACTTTTAAAAGTGATTTTTATCATCAGTGTCAGCATTTCCTCTATTGTTAGCCACCAAAGTTTTAGCCCAAGCTGAACTGAAAGATGTGGTTTCAGAACAAATTGCTCTTCTCAACCTTAACATTCAATAACCTGAACGCTATAATAAAGGAAAGAAATGTATGCAAAATACAAGATTTTAAGATGCACAGTACAAAATACCATGCACCATTACTACAGTGCAAATATGCCAGGCAGAAGTGAACCAGAGCAAAATCAGGTAATACAACGGCTGGTTACATTTTCTGCTAATGGACATAGTGATAGAATCCTGAAGAGCAACAAAGGGGAATATATTTAAGACAGGAAAAAGTTGTGTTCCACCTCACCGTTAATCTTAACTCTAGGACTGTGGAGTTCAGCGCATAGCACCAGCAATCTTGTTCCCATGTAAATTCCAAGACAGGCCTGTGTTTTAGAAAATAAAGGTCTGCACTAAACAGTGAAGAAATGTTTAAAAAATTTCAAATAGCACCCTGACTATCCTTAAGTAAATGTGGTCCAGTCTACACGCAGTCCTGCTAATCATGTAAGATTCCAGATTAAAGCTACTCAAAATAGCTTCATACTCCAGTAACAACAGGTACATGTAAACTAACTGCCTCTTATAAAGGAGACCATGGCATTTGGGAAGAACTGACTGAAGACTATGATGAAGAATAACTAACCTATTTCTGGGTAAACTAGTTCTCTCTCTCTCAGGTGTTTATAAAGGAGTACTTACCCTGAAGTACTTAAGCCCTCTAAGGTGTGGGGAATTCTGTTCATGAGCACCCCTAAAAATACATAAACTCAAAACAGTTAAGCCAGGTCTCAACCAGGGGTATGCATAGCCCTGGAGGGACGCCTAGGCCATCCCACGGGTACATCAACTCATGTAGATATTTGCCTAATTTTACAAAAGGCTACATAACAAACACTACCAAAGTCAGTACAAACTACAATTTCACAAAATGACTTGTTTATTCCACTTTATATACACTATACACTGAAATGTAAGTACAATATTTATATTCCAATTGATTTTATAATTATTTGATAAAAATGAGAAAGCATTTTTTTTGTAACAGACAAAAATAAAAAAGTGTCATAGCATGCTCATTTTATCAGCAAGTAGTTTTTAAATGAGTGAAACTTGGCGTACACAAGACAAATCAGACTCCTGAAAGGGGTACAGTAGTCTGGAAAGGATGAGAGCCACTGAGTTAAGCTATCTAGACAGTTTAGTTCCTTAAAAGACATTAAGACATTATATTTTGGACATATAATAAAGAATTCAAAACACATTGCTCCCTCCTGTGAAAGAAGGAAAATACATTTACATTTTAATGGTATTAATTTAAAAATTCAGAATGCTAGTAAGGAAAAAACTTATTGCAGTTATTTAAATACTGCACCACAGACAGAGCAGAGTTGTGCTGTATTACGGAATACATCCTATCTTGGTATACAATCTTTAATATTCGTTTTATTTTTACTTTTCATCCATCAAGTACACTTACAAAAACTGAACAGAGGGTTCTATAATTTTAAATAGTACTAGATTTCTCAGCCTAATATTTCACTAACACTTTCTAGAGAAAGTAGCACAAGAACACATCTTAAACTGTTATCTGAGAAGTACCTCCATATGAGCTATAAACTAATTTGAGATTATTTCTGCCTATAAAGGATTAAGGAAAACAAACCCTATTTATAGTAACTTGTCAAACCATCTACTATCACCAAACTTTATTCTGCCTTATTTGCCCTCAGTACAATTCTAAGATATACATTAAAAATGAACCTAACATGCAGTAATGTGGATACGGGGCAACTATAACAAGTTAAGGCTGAAGGATTTATTGTATGCTATGGGACAACATTTTCTTCTATAATAAAATACCTAAAATACAGGATTATCTGTTATGCTCTCTTTCTGTTTTAATCCCCTCAGGAGTGCACCCAAACATCTGGTTTTAGGGCTGATGGATTGGACTTCGCAAGATGTAGGTTCTATTCCAGATGCATCACAATTTGTATAATCTAAGTAAGTCACTCTCTATGCTTCAAGTTTTCCCATGTATAAAATGGGAATAATGTTACAACCCTCATGTTATACATTAGCTTAATTTATAATATATCAATTAGTAGGCATGATAAAATATGTACATTCTACTGTCTCATGCTGTGGCAGGTACTATCATCTTAAGTGTAAAACTTTCAGTAAATAGCATATTAGAAAAGCGTAGAAATGCTAGCTGCAAGGAGAGCTGGTCTGAAGTGTGCATGCAGGGATCCTGAAGGAAAAAAACCAGGATGACATGGTGTAATTAAAAACTGTATTAAAATGCATTCACAAAAAGGTGATAATTTAGTTTGCAAGGACAACCTCATTTCCTAACCGCTGAGTTCCTGCATTTACAACATTAACACTCCTTTAGTGTACCCTTTTTGGACATAATTTTCTAGGTTTTTTTTTTAAAAAAAAAAAAAAAAAGCAAACTAAAGAAAACAAAGTTCTATCATATGGAACCATACTGACAGCCACATGACTCATCAGCAGGGTTAGAAGCTACAGATCCATAACAAACCTCCGCTATTTGAGCTAAAAGAGTAACTAACAACAGTAGTAGGTTGTCATCATCTCTAATCCAGCCACTAAACGGCAGATGAGACACACTTTGCCAACAGGCTTCACAGCTATTTGCTGACAGCAGAGGAATGGTTAGATTCAAAATCCATAACTGAATCCAGGATTTCTGATGGGAAGTATACTCCAATGAGTTTTTTAAAAAGCCACTTTTGACCCACTTGCCCCATCCCTCAATCCTTTTCCCGCTAAGCTGTCCCAGTACCAACTCATGTCCCTGCAGACACACATCCTAATCCTAAAACTAACACAGCTGCTAATTTTAAAAACATCCTAATCCTGTTCCCCTATACCTCCTGCCCAAGTTCTAGTCCTATATCTTCTCCCCTTTGTCCCAGTCTCCCCTCTCGCCATCCCCAGGGCCCAGCTCCACAACCCCATTTCAGAGGAGGGCCCTTCCTCCTTCTCACTGCCTGAGGAGAAGCAGGGTGAGCAACAAAAGCAAGAGACAGTCTCTCTGCTCTCAATTTCAGTGCCCAGCACCATGGTAACACTTAGCTGCTAAAGTAGCAATTGTAGGGAAAGTTGCAAACTTTTTTCTTGTCTTACATATTTTGATTGGGCAGCCGAGTCTAATAAAACCTGCAAAAAGATGTGCGCCACTGCCTTCTCTTCAACAACAATGGCCGAGAAATCGACTCTGGTGGAATTAGCTTCTTAAACTTCAAAACCGAATCCCATGAGTTTAAGTTTCATCTACTGAGGACAGCTTGCTGTTTAGGTATCCTCAGCTGCAGGCCATCAGTTGTGTAAACCTTCCTGCTGAAAAGGTCCATCCTGTTCGAGTCTTTGGATTTAGAGGCCTGCTCCTGCTGCCTGTCTCTTACTCATTAACTGCCGACACTACTAGAGAGCATGGTTGTGGGTGAGGAACAGATACTTATACCTCTTAGAGGGAACAAAGTACTTGCACTCAGCACCCCTGTCAGTAGGTGGGATTGAAGCAGGGGTCTGTTACAGGGTCTTAATATTGCTCTGGATTGTTTTATTAGTGGCAGAGCTACACTGGATGGCCCTTCTGGTGCAAGGGTGTCAATCATGGGGTCCTCAGGTTCGACCACTTCCTATGTCTTTAACTCCATGTTGAGGGCAATCCTCCGGAGAAGATCCTGGTGGGCCCTATGGTCAAATGGAGGAGGGTCTGAGGTTGAAGCTCCTGCCACCGCCTCTTCCAGGGATGAAGATGAGGCGACCAGAGGTGGAATGAGGTCCTCTTGGCCCTCCAACTCCCTGACCTCCCCCTGGTCAGAATCTGGTGCCTCTGTAGTGATCGTAGCCATGATGGTGGTAGGCTGGCCTTACAAGGGGTCTTGTCACCTCAGAGTCACCTTGGCTGCGACCTGGGCCGGCGGTGGAGCTTGTGCCAAAGTCGCCTCAGATCCCTGGAACATAGGCACCACTCCAGAGGTCTCCACAGCCAACATGAAGGGAGCTGCTGAGGGAAAACTTTCCGATGACTGTGCACATGGCATGCACACACCTGATTAGTATTGACATGAACAAGCACTCCAAGAACAGCATTTTCCGACAGAAAAATAAGGTCAGAAAAATATGCCCACAGTTCTAGGTACAACCTTCAAGTAAACTTTTCTGGTGACAAGTTATAAATTGGTTTAAAATACCAATTTTTTGCATACAGTCTATTTCATAGCATTGATTTTGACACAATTTTAAATAGAAAAGTAGTATGTTTCAATTCTACAAAAATTAATAATATTAAAAATTTTGATAACTGACTGAGCAGTTCTAAAATGAAGCCTACCCAGCAGGTTGAAAATGAAAAATCAAAATAATCCACACAAATCAACTAGTATGACTTACTAAACATTTGCAAAATATTTTCATAATCTTCTAGTGGGCCAAGAGTAATAAAAAATAGACACACTTAAGATAAGACCACCTCACTGTCTACAGCATTTGCTTTTACACTGGTTCCTTAAATAGTCAATATAAACTTCATTTTCACTGAAGTTTTTTCAAATATAGTGTACAGTTGTATTTTGGGATGGGGAGTAACTGCTGTAAGTTTTCAAACTGTTACCAGACAGTTAACAGGGTAAGTTATTTTGCTGATGTGGATTTCTATGAGATAGAGCAAATATCTTCTGTAATAATGGAATTAAATGTATTTTAAAGTAAAGCTCACCCTTTCTAATGTTCATTTTGCCAATCCATAAATAATTTTTTGAAGAAATATCTAGTCCCCTGAAAAATTTAAGAACCACAGTCATAGGATCGCAACTAAAAAATAATCACTTCAATAAAACAGTACATTAACTAGTACGCTATAAAGTAAAGTATATTTTATTTTAAATATATTGCATTAATTTTTGATGCAGTAGCCTTGTTTGCATCTGCATGTGTGCTAGTATGCAGAATATTGCCATATACAGTGGGCCTTTCACATTGTAAAACAAGGACTGAATGTACATTATATAGTTTAACCAACTCTAAACAAACGATGCTATGATCTCCGCCTCTCTGCCCAGATAATAAACTATTTAAAATTCCAAGAGACTTGTTTTTAACTCAATAGTTGAAATACAAGTGTCATATTCAACTGTCAAATTAATAAGCATTTTCAAACATGTCTCCTTGCTTCTATTAGCAGCTATCTTCTAATCTTGAAATTCATGAGAAGCATTTCTTAAAGTCTAAAAAGTAAGTGAAGAACCCAAAATTTTAAAAAACTCTGGGCCAAATTGGAAATGACAATGGATTTAAGAAACATAATAGAAAAACTGGTGTACACACTTTCCTTTCTGCAGCATTACTGAGTGACACCTGTAGCTGATGTAATCCTTTATGTTTGTTCAAGTCTTATGGGGGAGGCATGCAGAGCTGCTCAGTACAAAATACAAAGCTGATCACTTACAGTACTGGTTATCACCAGTTATACAGCAATTAGTTTAACAGTCCTATTTTAACAAACTGGCAGACACAACACCCATAAACTTCTCTAATGAGGTTCCCCTTCTTGTAAGATATCTGCACTTACAAAAAATGCATCACTGTGTACACTTTAATTCATAATCTTTTTCTAAAGCTAAGGGGAGAGAGAGGCAAAGTAGCAGCCCTTGGAAACTGACATTAAATATCTGAATTTCTTTTGTATGGGAACTTGAAAAGCAACATTAAAGGTTGATAGCCATATCCGTCATGCACTCTATGGCTTCTGGTGTCATAGAATGAATCAAGGCTGTCCTTGTGGAGAAAGTCAAATCCACAACATTTTAAGGTGATAAGCTTGAGTTGACAAAAAATGTGCTCAGGGCTAGGTTTAACCTCATGAGGGGCTAAATAAACTACTCCATCAGCAGTTAGCCATACTTAATTAATTCATTTTTCTGGTACACGTACATATACAGTCCCACTTTGGGAGAGCTACAGTCAACAAAACAGGTTCACAAACCAAAGATGCTTATCTGTCTGTTGGTATCCTGAAGCACACTGCCTTATGAATCTTAAACCACGTTAATCATTCATCTACAGAACACATTGACAGCTTCAGAAAAAAGTCACCACAGAGTACAAAGTATTAATAAAAGTGTCTACGTAGATCAGGGGTATAATTTTCTAATGCTAGTCAAGATTCTTGCCACTTCTTTCCCCATCTCAGCCCCTATGCCTACCATCTCCAAACAGGCTGAAAGCTCTTCTGCGAGGAATCCTGCACTTCCCTTGACATACAAAATACAAACAAGGAAAATTTACTACAATTGTCAGATCATTTTGTAAACATGCAGGGAGCGTACTAGTAGTCCCTAGTCAATGGTAGGAGAATCTCTTGACCCAGTAGGTAGTGACATTTGCAATCCTCTGCAGCCATTCTTCCAAGCTAACAGAAGCAGCAACTCTCTCACTCTGACAAGAGAAGTATCTCCATAAGGTAAGATTAGGAGGTAGGAGAAAGTGTGACAAAGAGTCCTGTGGCACCTTAAAGACTAACTGAAATTTTTTCAGAGCATGAGCTTTCGTGGGCTAATACCCACTTCGTCGGATGCATGCAGTGGAAGTATCCAGGGGCAGGTATAAATAGGTAGGCAAGAACCAGGTGGGAGATAACAAGGTTAGTCCAATCAGGCTGAACCAGCTTATCATCTCTAATCAGGGAGGGTGAGGTGTTCCTCTAGCAGCTGAACTGGAGGTGTGAATAGCGAGAGAAGAGAAGCTGCTTTTGTAGTTAGCTAGCCATTCAAAATCTCTATTCAGTCCCAAATTGATTGTGTCAAATTTGCAAATGAATTGCAGCTCTGCAGTCTCTCTTTGCAGTCTGGACTTGAAGTTTTTTTGCTGCAAAATGCTGACCTTTAAATCTTCTATGGTGTGTCCGGTGAGGTTGAAGTGCTCTCCTACAGGTTTTTGAATATTGCCATTCCTGATATCTGCCATTCTCCTCTATCTACGCTACATTGATGACATCTTCATCATCTGGACCCATGGGAAAGAAACTCTGGAAGAATTCCACCATGATTTCAACAGCTTCCACCCCACCATCCGCCTCAGCCTGGACCAGTCTACACAGGAGGTCCACTTCCTGGACACCACGGTGCAAATTAATGACGGCCACATCAACACCACCCTATACCGAAAACCTACTGACAGCTATGCCTACCTTCATGCCACCAGCTTCCACCCCGGGCACACCACACGATCCATTGTCTACAGCCAAGCACTGAGGTACAATCATATTTGCTCCAACCCCTCAGACAGAGACCAACACCTACAAGATCTCCACCAAGCTTTCTCAAAACTACAATACCCGCACAAGGAAATAAGGACACAGATCAACAGAGCCAGATGTGTACCCAGAAGCCTGCTGCTGCAAGACAAGCCCAAGAAAGAAAACAACAGAACACCACTGGCCATCACCTACAGTCCTCAGTTAAAGCCTCTCCAACGCATCATCAGTGACCTACAACCCATCCTGGACAACAATCCCTCACTTTCACAGGCCTTGGGAGGCAGGCCAGTCCTGGCCTACAGACAACCTGCTAACCTCAAGCATATTCTCACCAGCAACAGCACACCGCGCCATAACAACTCTAACTCAGGAACCAATCCATGCAATAAACCTCGATGCCAACTCTGCCCACACATCTACACCAGCAACACCATCACAGGACCAAACCAGATCAGCCACACCATCACTGGTTCATTCACCTGCACATCTACCAATGTAATATACGCCATTATGTGCCAGCAATGTCCCTCTGCTATGTACATCGGCCAAACTGGACAGTCCCTACGAAAAAGGATAAATGGACACAAATCAGATATCAGGAATGGCAATATTCAAAAACCTGTAGGAGAGCACTTCAACCTCACCGGACACACCATAGAAGATTTAAAGGTCAGCATTTTGCAGCAAAAAAACTTCAAGTCCAGACTGCAAAGAGAGACTGCAGAGCTGCAATTCATTTGCAAATTTGACACAATCAATTTGGGACTGAATAGAGATTTTGAATGGCTAGCTAACTACAAAAGCAGCTTCTCTTCTCTAGCTATTCACACCTCCAGTTCAGCTGCTAGAGGAACACCTCACCCTCCCTGATTAGAGATAACAAGCTGGTTCAGCCTGATTGGACTAACCTTGTTATCTCCCACCTGGTTCTTGCCTACCTATTTATACCTGCCCCTGGATACTTCCACTGCATGCATCCGACGAAGTGGTTATTAGCCCACGAAAGCTCATGCTCTGAAAAAATTTCAGTTAGTCTTTAAGGTGCCACAGGACTCTTTGTCACTTCTGCAATTCCAGACTAACACGGCTACCCCTCTGATTCAGGAGAAAGTGTGTGATTCCAAAGGTAGTTTATTAAACATTTAGGCAATTCTTATGTAATAGTTTGGATACGATTGTAAGGAACTTGGCTAAAAAAAAGTTTTTAGCCATCCTTTAATCACCCCAAAAATGTTTTAGTAGGAAACAAAGTAAAAACACAAAACAGTAGTTCTTCTGTTTACACTGAAGTAACTGAAGTAATCTAGCCAATGATAATATAGTAGAATTTATCCAAAATACTCCAGCATTATCATTGCTCAAATACATATTGTTTATCAAACTAAGAATCATTTGCTGTTTGTGAAAAAACTGTCCATTCAAATGTATTGTTTCCACAGACATGATATGTGGTAAGAGGGGACAGGAAAGGGTAAAGATATTTTAATCTTGTAGTTGAGAAATTCTCTCTGTGCCACTGCTCTCGTTAAAAGTAGGACTTTAGTTGAAAAAGTAACATCTATGGGAAATACAGTTCAGTAATGTCAGTAATTTATAGGGTGGATTGATCTAAATTTTAAGATTTAAAATTGCCATTTTAATCACGATTTAAATCAGCAAGCACGAAATATTGATTCAAATCAATTTTAACCTTGTTTTGCATTTGTACTTTAAAGTTATTTTCCTACAGGAAAGTTCATTTTCACTAGTCAGCAGCCATTAAAATCAGAACTAAATAGAGTCTTAAAACTAAAATTGATATTTTCTGTCAAGAAGAATAAGTTATATAGAAAGATACATTTATTCAGATTCTTAATTTTTACATTATACTATGCTAGAATTGCTTCATTCATTATGTATCTTATTCTTTTTCTAAACACACGATTAAAAAAAGCACAAAAACATTTAAAATTTGTTTTACATAAAATAAAATTACTATAAGTATCCTGGATATGTAAGAGGGAAGTACCATAATGTGTTTTACATTTAAAAATGGATTTATTGAAAAATGAATAAGAACCTGAAGAGCTCTGTGTAGCTCAAAAGCTTCTCTATTTAGCCTACAGAAGTTGGTCCACCCATCTTGTCTCTTAAACAAAGAAAGGTGGTTTAGTTTTCTTCAAAATTTGAGCAGCAAACAAGTATTACTTGTTTATTTTATTTAAATTATTTTAATATTTCATAGTAAGTTTAGGCCTTAAATTTAAATCATGGTAACCTGGGCTAATAGGTTTATTTTTAAAATAAACAAAAATATTACTTAATTCAAATTACTTAATAGAAATCAAATTATTTTTATTTTTTTAGATCACTGATTTTTTTAATTTACCCTGCTTATTTAGTTTAAGCATCTTATAAGAACAGGCTGCCAACTGCATCGTGATTTTCTAGTGACTCATCATAGGCTAAGCCAAGATGTACTGTCTATAAACACTAAGTACTATTTCTCAGCATGTGTCTGCATTATGATCAGTATTGAAATTCTCAGTAAAAGCACATCATAGCATTTGGGGAAAGAGCACAATTTAATATAAATATGATCTCCATGAATAAGACACTTTTTTCTCTCAAAATTTATAACACAAGTTGATCCAAATACATTAATGCTTTACAATATACTAGCTACATAAATCTTACCATACTAGCAGTTATTAGTTACAGGTTTCCAATCTCCCTCCTTCCCTTCACAACCTCCTCAGACAAAAGCCTGTTTAATACAGTAACAAAAATGTAGTTTGATGACAGTTACAGATGCAGCAAGACACACCTCCAATCCAGCACAAGGCTTAACAGCATGGAAATAAGAATTTATGGGGAAATCTACAGCATTCACTGATAGCCTTGCATACTTTTAGTACCACTGCAAGATTCCATAAGGCATTCACTTCCATCCCAACAGACACCAAAAAGCAATGTTTGCCAACTTCAAACTCACACTCCAACACAAAGCTTTAAACTGGTTAACCTACATTCCCATACCAAATAAAACAGCACATCTGACTATGATGTTGTGCACACATGGGTAGCAATATCGTATTTTAAACTCATAAATGTAATGTCAGCAATACTGCACCAGTCATGAACCTGATGAAGACAGACTGCCTATTTATCAGCATCTGTTGGAGGAAGAAGAGAATGCCTTGTGTAGCAGCACAATGAGCTGCTGCCAAGACTAATGGAGGTATAAAAGGTGGCAATAAATGAAGACTTTTTCCCCTTAAATTCTTATTTCTATGCTTTCAAAGTTTATAGAGAGCATCTCATTCTAGACACCCTGAGAGAAGCCCCCTCTCCTGTTTAATTCAGAGGAGGAAACAATGTTAATACAAGAACCTCAACTAATTATAAGGGACATGGTACTACATGAGGAAGAGACAGCCTAAAGTTGCCATGACTTAAATCAGAGAGACCTTCGCAGGTCAAGACAAAAACTTTTGAATTGCATCCAAAAATAAAATGGTAGTCAGCACAGGCCACACAGTGCAGGTGTCCCTCAGATGTTAAAGCAAGGAGTAGCCACACTGGAAATTTCAGCTAGCGTGCAAACTACCTTTGAGAGTAACTCCCCAGAGAATACACTGCAGCTATCCAACAGTGACAGAAGAAAAATAATGGTGGAGAAGCTTAAATCAGAAAGAAACAGTAGCTATTATTTATGCTTATACAAATAGAAGAGATGCCTAGCCAATGCTCTAGATGTCTGACAAGTTTTTAAAAAAACCTAATTTCCCACTCAACATTAAACTCCCTTCCAGCCCATAAATACGATTATCCTCAGAAGTCCACCTCTGACTGTAGCAGTCCATGTACACAGATGTGTTTTATATAACCTAGAACACACCCTTTTGGCCACAGCTACAACTTGATCTTCTTTATCCCTGGCTGCATTCAACAAGATATCCAGATTGTTCAATTTAATTAAGCAAATCCCAACTAGTGGGAACAGATTATCAACTCTGCAGTCTTCTATATATTTTCTTCTAGCCAGTCAAGATCATCTGTTTCCCTTTTTTCAGCCAACTTTCATCTAGATTGCAGTCTTTAGCTGACACTGGAAAATGCCAAGATGGTCTCCTAGACAAGTCTGATACGAGAGAGAACAGAACCTTCACCCACTTCTATTGGCATCCACCAGCCAACCATGCACACTTACAAGAGAACCCTGAAGAACTCTGTGTGAGACTATCTGCCAATCCCCACTTCCAAAGTTCTGCAGAAGCACCAACATTGGAATATTTTTTTGGGTGCTAGGAAGAGCAGGGAAGGAGGTGGTTGTGCCTCAAGCCTTGTCTAAACAAGCAAGTTTTCCTTTCTGCCATAAATATACCAACACAACTATATTGAAACAGTGTGGCCATACCACTTTGCTTATGCTGGCTTCAGCTACTTTCCACGTGAACCACTTCATCCACAAAGCTCTGCCCTTTTTCAAAAAAACTGCACAACATTCCATCATGCAATGTCCTGCTAATAGACCCTACACATTCTGGGAATTCTTCTCAAAGCACATTGTGGGATACTTACAGAACATACTGGAATTATGGGACTTGGGCTCAAAATAATTAACTCTCATGATTCCTTTCAAGGTATTCAATAGTTCATCAGGTTTGAAAATAACACTGGATCATTAAAACTGCTGCCAGGCAGCATGAAGGGAACACTGAGTGATGAGACTCTGAATCATTAATACAAACAGGACACTCCAGATATACTGGCAGTCACATCCAGATGGCTTTGGGTGAGCTGGATGCCAGGTACAAGCACAGCCACTACAATGGTGCATAGATACTACTATGAGGGGATGGTAATGGTGGTGACAGAGGAGAATGAAATTGAGCAGCTACTTCTACACAGCACAAATTCTCATTGATGAGGAAAAAACTGATAATTAACAGTAGGGAAACCTAGTGGGATGATATCCATGAGTGGGAACCTGTTTAGGAAGGACAGAGGGGCAGAAGAGGTGGCACTCTACATGAAAGACGTCGTTTACCTCTTTGGGTCCATATGTATTCAAGATCCTGGAGTACCAATGTACTACCCTGATTTGACTCTTTGAAGATGCTGAAGGTCTCATGAAACCAGTAATACATCAGAGTTTCTAAAAATTACAGATAATTTCCCCACAAAAAAAAAAAGAGACACATTGAACCTACCACAAGGAAAGGTGAGGCAGATCATGATGAGGCTGGATGCTTCTGAAAAAGCTCTACCTTGTGTTATGGTTGCTTGCGGTATTTTGAACATCATCTGAGAGCAACGGAGAGAGCCTCACTCTGGGCTCGGAGGCCGAGGTAGGGAGACTAGTGGAATTTTATGAACAGCCTCTGCAAAATGCCCCACCTGATTAGGGAATTGTTGTGTTCCTACTTGGAGATCAGAATATAGTGGAGAAAAATGAAGGTAAGGTAACCAAGAAAATAAAATGAAGTGAATACACTTTGTGCAATGATTTTCTTAGAAATGGATTTTATTAGCGGGAGCTGTTCCTCAATACATTTTTGTTTAACAGACTTATAATTCATTTAAGCAGGTTATTAATCGCATGTGCACCTCTGCAGACTGCTATAATTTGGATATGTGAGCTTGCCACAAGCAGAATTCACAAAAGGCCATATCTGGATGTGTGCCAGTATTTAAAATGAGGAGGCGACATTCTGTCAAGATGACCTGGGAGCAGGAGGGCACAAAGAGGCCAGTCCAGGTGTAAAGCAACGCAGGGAGAGAGAGCAGTGGCAGACTGCCTGAAGCCGTACAATTAATTCAAGACAGGATACATCCACACAAACCATACATGGTATATGTCACTTTGGATTAAAGTGCAATAAGATGTCAGATAAATTAAAAAAACCTTTTATATGGACACAAGGGAGTTTGTGCCAGAAAAACTAAAGTTATTTTAAAAAAAACTTTCCAATTTAGAAGGACTTCAGAGAGACAAGAAAGGAGTTTCAAGCTGTGTCAACAAATCCTAGTGGTCAACAGTAACAAAGGCAGCTGGAACAGCCTGGGAAATTCCCATTTGTCCTTTTACATCACTAAGAGATCACGTTAGATCAAATAGACCAATGCTGTATTTGTACTATAAAAAGGTCTAACGACAAACTAGATGGGGTCCAAGAAATCTGTCTCAGAGAACTCAAGAAATGTTAAAAGGCCTTTTACCATAACCGTCCCCAGCAAGAGGGTAAAAAAAAGGTGGTAACTGAGCAAAATCATCCATGTCAAAACACAACAACATCTGAAGTTGACCTGTTGGGTGACCTTAGGCAAGTCACTCCTTTTCTCCCTCTCCCCTATGTCTCAGTTTTCCCATCTATAAAATGGGGATAGAAATACTGATTTCTTTTTAAAGTAAATTGAGTTCCATTGATTAAATATGCTAACTAGATATTTTATTTTAAAGCAATGGCTATTTCAGAAAAGCAGGAATCATGTCCTCTGTCTACTCCTGCAGAAAATACATTCTGCCAGACAGGTGGTGCAGTTATGCCTTTCACCACCTGGAGCTGCTGTGACACCAGAACAGAGAGGAACAGGCTGAATTTCTCACAGTTCCCTGCCTGAAGGGTCAGATTAGAAGGCATGGGACATTTGGGGGAGAGACACAGACAGACCAAGGCACATTGGGCCACGCAGACTGGGGTTTAGAAGGACTAGTGGGGGGCATACAAACTGGGGCAGGAGCTGAATGTGAATAAAGGGACAGATGGGGATGAGGCGTGGAGTAGGGGTGCAGGGCCACATGGGGATGCAGGTAGATGTGCCTAACTAAATAGGAGAGGCTAGGGATCAGCATGTGACAGACTTCCAAACAGCCCCATTTGCCCCACACAAAGTACCTATTCCATACTACTTCCACCCATACCCAACAACCTTTCAAGGTTCACTCCCAGGTTCCTTCCCAGCCATTATTTCCCTCTCATCTCCTCTGTTACCTCTGACTCCTCTAAGCCCTTGCACAGATCCAGAAGGGTGCAGGAAATACGTTTTATATTGTAGTTTAAATTAAATTACTCAAAGTTCCATATTAATATGCTTAGTAAGGAATCTATTTGTCAAAAAACATTTCCTGAATCTTTTTTGGTAAAATTATCAAAATAATTGAAACTGGCTATTTTGATAAAATATGCAGAATTTTATTTTGGGGGCACAGAATTCCACCAGGAATTTCTCTCATAAGTATATGAACTAAATACTTCACTGATCATTTATGAACATTTCAAAAGCACTTATCTGCTAACTGAATCCTATTACCCAGAAGGTCAGTGACAAATTGCAGGTTAAGACGAGGAAGACTTGTGGCACCTTAGAGACTTGGTTAGTCTCTAAGGTGCCACACGTCTTCCTTGTCTTATTTACGGATATAGACTAACAGGGCTGCTAATCTTAAAATTGCACGTTGGAGCCTTAAGTATCCTAAGCAGCACACATCAGGCTTGTATTGAGTTTAATAATTCTCTTTTACTTGAAGGGTAGAAACCTTGTCTATCTGTCTCAGACAGGGGTAAGCTAGATTATTCTGCATCACAGTAATGATTTAAAATCCTCCAAGGAAAAACCTCAATGTATTCCTGAGCAGCAGCGGCAGGGGGTGGTGTCCAGATCTTGATCCATTCCCTTCGATCAAAGCTCCTCTCTACAGAGCGCACTCCTTCCTTTGAGCCACATAAGACTTAAGCCATGCAAAGGGGCCTTCAGACAAATCCTAAAATCATCTCCGCAGGTGAGAACATGGAGAATTCAGAGCCAGCCAATCAGACATTTCCTTGCTGCTCCCTTCCAATCAAACTCAGATGGGCAAGAGCAGCTGCAATTGCTAGGACAACTCTCTCCCTGGGAAGTCCACAGACTTGTCTAAGGAGCCCCAAATAAATGTTTTTTTTTAAAAAAAATACTCCTTTTTTCTTGGTCTCTTAAATGGCCAAATTTAAGAGCCACCAGGTGTACAGGTCCAGCTGGGGAAAGCACAGCAACTCCTGGTCCCCTCACCTCAGGTGAGGAATCTCAGCCTCCTAGTAGGTTTTACTATTGATCATGACTCATCCCTCTTCCCTCAGAGAAGGAAGCAAGACTTTACTTGATCTCTTTGCTCTCTAAAGGGGAAAAAGGGCCCTATGGCAGGAAGAGCATGCAAGGCCTGCTGTACTTCATACCATGCCCTCTCTACCTAAGGAATACCGCCTTATTTTCCTCTGAGGAAATCATCTTGAGACACCAAATGGTAAATTGAAATGTCTGATCCTGCAAAGTAGAAAACAGACTGGTAGTGAGGAGGAAGAATGCTAGCTGAGAAGAGCTGTCAAACTCTTATAAGTTAACTGACTGAGCTACCTGATTAAGCAAAAGAGCAGCAATTCAGCTTCTGGATTCTGGAAGCCCCTACAAGCAGCAAAATTTCTTCGCTATAACTGAAGATACTAGTGGTAAATGGGTGTAAAATCCAAATCATCTGTAAAAAGATAGTTGTGCATATCCTTCCTGCATAAAAAGACTTATCAGCTAACATGTCTTCTGCCAATGCTTAACCTTTCAGACAGTATTCTAAACAAAGCACCAAAGCTGCAGCAGTATCCATTTATGACCGATCTCTTGAGAAGTAGGTTTGTATGAAGGAAGGATTGGTGGGGGACAACCGGAACTGTAACAACCTCTAGCTACTACAAGGTAATTTTTATGCTCCCTTCCTGAAGTAATGTTTGCAAACTCGGTTAGTGAAAACAACCACCAGATATTAGCCCCTTTTAGAGTTTTCCTATTAAAATAACCCTCCATATTACAGCTATTTGAACTGTTCTAATACAATAGGTCAAATGCACAGAGAAAGTACTGTCTTGTAATGGAAATTCAAAGTTGTTGACTTCTGCAGCCTAAACTTTGTTTAAAATACCTACTGGATCAGCCAGTAATTTATACCATGCATGGCTGAAGGCATAGCCGATATTGTAGCTTCAGTCCATTCTGCAATGAAGTTACATAATCAATGTGCTACAATGCTTTATTAAGATAACATTAAATTTCTGGTTTGTAACCACTGCCACAAAAGGAATTTCTTCCACTAGCTACATAAGCTTCATTTTAAGTTTTAGTAATTTAGCTACTGTGCTACTGAAGAGGCCAAGAAAAAGGGTATCATAGACAAAGCTAAAGCCAGCAGGCTTTTTTTTTTTTTTTTTGGATGGCTGCCTTCATTTCACTGAAATGCTACAAAGCAAGTTGACCATATAAGGCTCTGGGATTCCCACAGAAAACACAAACAAATCAGATCCATGCATTCACTGGCTTTAGTTTACATAGTTACATAGCTTTGCCCGACTTTAACTAATTTTATAATCACATAGGTGATTTTTGTTTATGTAAAGACCTCACACTTCCAGAGCTCATAACATCTAACAAAAAGCAACCCTTTCAAATACAAACAATACAACAAGTGTGGAAGATCTACTTATAAAACAAACCCAAAAAATGAAAGCGAAGGAAGAAGAGCTAGAGTTAATAGTAATTGGCAGAGTAAAGTAATGATGAACGCCCAATGGCATTTTTTTTTGTCTAATGTGGTAACTTTGACCACCACAACCAATCAATTCTGAAATTTCAGAGGATGCGTTGGGCAACAATGGGGCACAACCCTATTGATTTTGATGCAACTGAAACACTGGAAAAGCTTGATTTACAGAAAAATTAGGGCCCTTAGACCAATGGTCTTCAAAGTGGGGCACGAGCACCACCAGGGGTGCATGAGACCCCGGCGCCGGGCGGGATCGGCAGTGGGAGACCACCGAACTCCTGGATGGTCTATTTTGGTGCCACCGAAATGCAGCTGTGGAAAGCAAAACCTCTGCTTTCTGCGGTGGACATCCCCCCCCCCCCCCAGGGGCTGCACGAGTTTTTCCTCCACGAAAAGGGGCCGCGGAAGAAAAACTTTGATGACCTCTGCCTTAGACAGCCCAATGCAGCAGATGGAGCAGTCTCTGCCACCCCCTGCTGCTGCCCACCCATACTATAGGAAGCAGCTTAATTTGCTGTGTGGCGAGTCTGCCTACAACTTGGACAAATAAGAGCCTTACCGGGTGGGCCATACAGTGGGGAGAAATGAGGACCCAGAAAGGGAAGGGGGAACAGCTACAACCAGAGACATGAAAGGGTGGTGGGGAAAGCAAGGATGTGGAGGGAACAGGGTGATGAAGGCACCCATTATAGCAGAGACCACCAAGGAGGGGAAACAGACCTGGAAGAAAGGGATCACAGAGACCCTACCATGAGTGGAGATAATGCTGTACCCTAGTATAGGAAAATGGGGTGTGGGTATGCCCCATAGGCTCTGCCACAGTGAGACAGGGAGGCACAGAACCCTTGGAATGAGGGAAAGGGCTTGGGGAGCTGAAACAGGTCTTTCTGAAAGAGTGGAACATGGGGAGCTTGGGCAGGAGGAGGGAGGAAACAGAAAAATGCAAGAAGCTGTAGTGTATGCAATGCACTCAGCCTACAAATGTGTGTGACTCTCCTTAGTTCTACAGTCCCTAGGAAAAATTAAAAGGTTTCTAAGAAATGGGAAAAGGAGGAACAGGAAGCTGATATGAACTCCATTTGGAGGAGTACACCTGTCATATGCTACTGGGAATCACTATCTGGGAACTGTGTTTAATCTGTGATTTCCCCCTCTCCCGCCCCCACCTTCCTTCCCCCACTTGTCAAGGGTCACAACCTGATCTTTTAGATGTGTATCTCACCGAGCCATGGCTTTAGCACATCAAGCCAATGACTGAAATGCATTCTACAGCTCTGAATGCACTTAACTTATTTTTCTAAAAGACTTTCAACGATCAGTGTGTTAGTGTATATAGGATTCTATATGATCACTGTTTTAAATTAAGACCACAGTTAGAAAACAGTTATTAAAATCCCAGTAAGTTAGTCTACAGTAAAACTCTCACCACTGCTGCTACTACTAGTGGGATTTTTAAAAAATAAAGTTTAATGCAACATATACAGAGCTACTCCCTATAAAAAACTTCACTGTTACAGAAGGTGGCTGTCATCTTAAATAGTTCACACAAAGAATATCCATTATCTGCAATCTCTAGTTTGCAATAGTTTCCAGTTGGTTTCTGGCTGAAATGTAAAAAAGTTAAAGCTAATATCTGGTTTCCTCAGAGACCATTTCCCTCCTCCCCATTAAATCAACCAATGTAATGCTCAGGTATTTGTGATCAGTTGACTGCTTGAGATATCCTCCTACAAGAGGAGGATGAAAAGCAGGGCATTTTCAGGAAATAGTTCTCTACTTCAAGATCTAGTCCCCCTGCTGGTGCAAAATATCTTTTAGGGCTTATCTACATGGTGCAGCAAAAAGCCCTAGAACATTGCAATTTATGAAGCATTCCATCAGGATCTACAAGGGGCAGTTAGAACCCAACTCATTAAAGCATTTTATGTGGTATGGCACAATCATCTAGTCTAGTGGGATGTGATTTGTAAACAAGCTCTTAAATTACTCTGCAAGGCTTATTTATTCTCCCAGGTCTTCCTGAGGGCTGGGAAAGAAAAGCTGATAACTGATATGGTGCAAGGGCTTTGTGGATTTCAATTTAAACGAACTATATTTCTGAGAAAAGGAAGTACTAGAGATAGCTGGGGTCACCTGTCAGTGAAAGTCAGTCAGACTGGTATCAATTTATTTCACATCTGGGAAAACATACATTAGCACTATCACACGCTGAATTTTAACTATTAACCTCCGCCTCCACCCTCACCCCAACCAATTTCTAATGCCTTCAGCTGCTGTTTCTGGGACACATGTAGGTACATCCAAGTTGTTTGCTAAAGTATTTTAGAGTTGGATAAAAATGTTTTCTTAGTCACTGATCCATTCACCCATTTCAGGACATTTGAAAAATCTGAGGTAGTGACTACATCAGACCATCAGGTATACAGTGCTTCCTTAACACCAGACTTGGAGTACTTTCACCTCCTTCACTACATTTTCCACAAAATTCAATCAAATTTCTAACACGCAAAAGCATTGCAACTCTTAACTACTAACCTGGAGAATTCTATACTGCAGTGCTTAAGGTGAGATTCCTGGACAACACTTATGGCTTCACCATCACATCTCCATGATGTTGTCTTCATTCTGAAAGTTAAAGGAATCTCAGGGACAAACCACTGAAGTTTCGTTAAGTCTGGGTATTTCTCACTTTAGTGGATTAATAAAATAATGAAGGAGGGAACTAACCAAGACACAAGAGGCACTTAAGTTATTCCAATGCCTAACTGTTTGTATATCTGACAGCTCCAGCAGCCACAGTTAAGGTAATGATCAAGTAGCAAAAAGTCAAGATTTGTTTAAAGAAGGGGCATGCCTGGAACCCTATTCGATGTCTTTCTAATAGTAACTGCCATATTTATTTAGAACAAGAATCTTACCTTCAACAGTGACCACAATCAACTGCTTCATTAGAAGGTACAGGAAATTCCATAATGAAATAATATACTTACATGAAACTTTAATAGCTGATAGTGGCTAACTCATGTCCTGAACCATAAAAATGTAATACCCTCTTCTGTATTTTTTCTTAAAGCGGGGATTTTTTTCTTCCCTATTTAAATTAGTATAAATTTTAACTGTAATAGGTTTTAAAAACCAAGATAGCTTGGGGATTTAGTAGTCTGCCCTGGGGACAGCAAACGAAATGACCACCACTCCAACACCTGGCAGAACTGTAAATCTTGGATAGTCCTCTAGATTTACTTAATTAGGAAAAAACAAGAGATAAGGAAGAGAACCCTTCACGAATGTGTGCATCATGCTTGCGCAGGGGCCATGCTAATCTTCTCTGTATCATTCCAATGTTAGTATACGTGCAGGCTTCCAGAAAGCTGGTTGATCTTTCAGGCTTCAAAGAAGCTGTCTCCCATAAGTCTGAAACCCATAGCCAGCCAGTAAGACAAGGGACTTCCTTAGCTTCCCCAGGCTTTATCAGTTTAACACATTAAAGGTACTACATCACCTTGTCCACTCTAGACTTTAAGTGACAGAGAGTCCTTTGACACCTTAAAGACTAACTGAAGTATACTTAAAGTATACTAAAGCATACTTCAGTTAGTCTTTAAGGTGCCACAGGACTCTGTCACTTCTGCAATTCCAGACTAATATGGCTATCCCTCTGATTCTAGACTTTAAGTGTGTTCTTTTACACACCTAAGGCCCTCTCTACACAGCCATTGCACAGACTTGCCTCCAAAAAAAACTATTTAGTAAACCTAAATACCCCTCTAAGGTTTGCTTTAAGCTCTTCATACCAGGTTCACTACAAGGGAGCAGTAGCAACTTTTGTAGTTAAATTGGGAGAGAGCTTTCTGTTTAAGAGCCAATTTTTCAAAGTGCTCTGAAATCCACATCACACCCAGATAGTCTTGAAAACTGGTGTTAGTTGAGTGACGGAATACAATTAGTGGTTCAAGTTCTGGGTCAGTTAGCAGACACCCACCCACTCCATGACTTTTTAAAAAATGAATGACTGTTCTTACAACCTTTTTGCCCACATCTATGGACAATCTCAGAGCTCATCCAGTCTCCAGCACCAAAATTCATCTTCAGAACCTAATAATTCAAAAATTAAGACTCATTCAGGATCAATAGGGAACCTCATATGCTTATCTGAGCAAGAAAAATTAGCATGCATGGGCCCATGGTCTACACAATGTTGCACTGGTTTAACTCAGGTTCAGTTTTATATTGGAAGCCTGCCTTACAGTGGTATACTTTGGGTATAATAACCAATTTTAAAGAGGTAATTGTCTCCAAACAGCATCTGGAGTGCAAGTGCATGTGCAGACAAGCCCCAAGCACAAACCTTTTATGCTGTTGATCCCATTCGGACTTTAAAATAATCATGACACTCACTCCCCATTAGAAAAAAATGCTATCCCCCACCTTCAATCCTGCTGGGTGTGGGGCTCAGGGCTTCAGCCCTGCTGAGGGTATGAGCTTCATCACTACTGGATGAGGAGTTTGGAGCTTCAGCCCAGCTGCAAGCTCCTGGCTTCACCCCCTGCCATTCACAGGGCTCCAGGCTCGGGCTGTCTGCCCTGGTGATCCCATTAAAACGGAGTCATGACCTATTTGGCGGTCATGACCCACCATTTGAAAACTGCTGCTTTAGGGCAAGGGAAAGACTACAGCAAAATTACAGACAGGAATGGAACCTGGGACTTGAAGCAGGATCACATGCATCATGAGAACATAAGAATGACCATATTGTGTCAGACCAAAGGTCCATCCAGCCCAGTATCCTGTCTACTGACAGTGGCCAATGCCAGGTGCCCCAGAAGGAGTGAACCTAACAGATAATGATCAAATGATCTCTCTCCTGCCATCCATCACTCCCCTCTGACAAACAGAGGCTAGTGACACCATTCCTTACCCACCATTAATGGACTTAACCTCCATGAATTTATCTAGTTCTATTTTAAACCCTGCTATAGTTCTAGCCTTCACAACCTCCTCAGGTAAGGAGCTCCACAGGTTGATGGTGAGCTGTGTGAAGAACTACTTCCTTTTATTTGTTTTAAACCTGCTGCACATTAATTTCATTTGGTGGCCCCTAGTTCTCATTTTATGGGAAAAAGTAAATAATTTTTCCTTATTCACTTTCTCCATTTCACTCATGATTTTATATACTTCTATCATATTCCCCCTTAGTCATCTCTTTTCCAAACCGAAAAGTCCTAGCCTCTTTAATCTCTCCTCATACAGGACCTGTTCCAAACCCCTAATCATTTTAGTTGCCCTTCTCTGAACCTTTTCTAATATCAGTATATCTTTTTTGAGATGAGACCACATCTGTACACAGTATTAAGATGGGGGCGCACCATGTATTTCTATAAGGGCAATAAAGTATTCTCCATCTTATTCTCTGTTCCTTTTTGTAATGATTCCTAACATCCCTGTTTGCTTTTTTGACTGCCGCTGCACACTGCATGGATATCTTCAAAGAACTATCCATGATGACTCCAAGATCTTTTCCCTGATTAGTTGTAGCTAAATTAGCCCCCATCATATTGTATGTATAGTTGGGGTTATTTTTTTCAAAAGTGCATTACTTTACATTTATCCACATTAAATTTCATTTGCCATTTTGTTGCCCAATCACTGAGTTTTGAGAGATCTTCTAAGTTCTTCACAGTTTGCTTAGGTCTTAAATTATCTGGAGCAGTTTAGTATCATCTGCAAACTGTCACCTTACTGTTTACCCCTTTCTCCAGATCATTTATGAATAAATTGAATAGGATTAGTCCTAGAACTGACCCTTGGGGAACACTACTAGTTACCTCTCTCTGTTCTGAAAATCTACCATTTAATCCTATCCTTTCTTCCCTGTCTTTTAGCCAGTTCTCAATGCAGGAAAGGATCTTCTCTCTTATTCCATGACTACTTACATCTGACAACTGACATCACAGTGCCATTTATCAGTCCAAACAGGGTTACCAACTTTATGATTGCAGAAAGGGACTCTGCCTTAGCTCCGCTGCAGTACTGATGAGACTTTTAGCACCGCTGACTAGGCTCTTAACTGGAGCCATACAGATCTCTCTTCGATCAGGCGTTCCATTTTGAAAACCATACGCGTGGCAACCCTAGGTCCAACCATCTCTCCATCTTACACACAGCAGAAGGACTTTGCCCTTCACCACCTGCCTCAGCTTACTGCCTTCCTATTGGCTTCCAGTGAGAAGGCTATATGATTATAGCTAACCCAACATGCCTTGGCTGGGGCAAGCATTAACCAGAGCTAGGTGGTGTAATGGCAAAGCTCTTTCTTTGCTGGTATGATGGAAGGGAAGGCTGGGCCAAATTTGAGTGGCATTGCAACCTGATTCATGGATTCCTGCCGCTCCACCATAAACACAGACTGATACATGAGGAGCCCACGCACAAGGCTTCCCACCGACAGAGGCTCCAGTTCCAACCCACACCACCCAGCTCTGGTTACCTCCTCCCCACTGGTGAAGTTGTGCCTTGCTTTCACCCCCTGCTGGGGAGCCATGGCCAGAATCAGATTGACTCTCAGCTCCCAAACTAAGTCAGTGGGCATGCAGTAACTGGAGCTGGGTGGCATGGCACAGACTTGCACCCTGAGTTGATGGGGAAGCAGAGCCGAATTGAGTAGAGCAGTATGAGGCAGCAGCAACTTTACTAAAAGACTGCTGACTCAGTCACCTGGTTCAATCTTAATTAGGTATGACTCACCAAAGGGTAGTTTAAGGTGATAGAAGACCACAAACTCCAAAGTTGCCCATCCTTGCTCTACACTTCTGATAGCAGCATAGCAAGTCTGGGGCTCTCTTCCCTTTGCTGCCTCCAGCTGGTACACAAACTCCTCACAGTTGCATGGCTACCATTTTGCCTCTTTTCCAGCGCTCCTGCTGATCCACCAGGGACACGAAGAGGCCACAAAGATGGCAGTTCTGCAGCAGCATGGCAGTGAGAGAAGAGGAAATCCTTTTGTGCCAGATATGCCACCTCATTACCACTGCAAAAAGGTGGTGGCAGAGAATTAACTGCATTTTAGGTAAAAACAAGCCTGTTCAGCACCGTTTCATGCTCTTCCACAACATAGAGAGTGGCTAACTCTAAGCCTCTATAGACATGTAAGGTAACATCTCCCCACCCCACATTTTGAATGCAACCTATTCCTGCAAAATTATAGGACTGTGCCCTTTCCGAGGGTTAGGACAGTAACATATGTTAACTTTTAAGGTCTCATCTTGACTAGTAAAACAAGAAGTTTAGGTATGGCTTAGCTGATACAACTAGTTAAATCCAACCATTATTTTTAGTCAAGAAACTCCATAGTTTCTCACCACTTTCATCCTATCTTGAGGAATCCCTCTGAGATGATATCTTTGGCTACTCTTTACACCACACTGCTAGTACTCACCAGTACAACAGTACAGCAGAGGACAGGCATCATGTCCATGCCATTGTGACTACGGTAATGCCAATGCAGATGTTGAATTCTGGTGGAGACTATGCCAGGGGTTGTTCTGATGGGTGAAATGCTTGTTTTCTTTTCTTACTGACAGCCCTGGTGGAACATCAGCTTAAGAAGTCAAGAGTAAAACACACTAACCACCTGCAAGCTGAGGCACATGGGAAAGGGGGAGGAGGAAGATTGAGTTCCCATTCCTCAGTTTAAGATCATGATTAGCATGTTCCAACAAACACAGGATTTCTAAAAAATTTATCCTAATACTTTTAAAGATGTTCCTCACATTGCAATGGAGGTCAGTATTTCTACCTCACAAGACAATTCCTGGCATTGCAATGCCCACATGGATTGCCTACCAGAAAAGTGCTGATAATCTAAATATGGCTACAGTTTAAACTGCTAAACCATGAGAAATTTTAGTTTAGTTACAGTTCACTTTTGTCCACACTAGCATAAAACAAGGCTATCCCAGAAAAGTAGAGACCAGCTGGAATTTTACAGGCAGTCAAGGAAAAAGACAACTCTCATTCAATTAGATAAAATACTTTAAAATGTAGCAGAGAGCCTATGGAAAAACATAATCCTCACAAACCGTTTACTAGTCTTGGCCTCAATTCAGGGAAACATCCCTATACATGCTCTCCTGAAGTCATGGCCCTTGTTTGGAACAACCCGCTCTCCCCGCCCGCCATACGCCAACACCTGAGACTCCTGATCAGAACACCAAAGGCAGAAAAATCTACAAGTGGAACTGTTTTGTTTTCAACCTAAGTGGAAGCAAAGTTAGTGTTTTAAATATGGTTTTATGCAAGGTGTTAAATATTTATATCACAAACTTAAATGTATAACAGGGTATCATGCAAAAACACCCCATGATTTTGTATGTAGTAAGATAACTTGATTTAATCTGGAGTCTTAAACTGAAGATTTGGAATCTAGTCAAATGTTATCACAAGTTACAGTTCTACCCTGCTGTCACACACCACGACACTAGTGTATTCTTTAGTTATTCTATCTCAACTTTCACTTACTCGTTCATTTCCATTAAAACATACAGCTCATCTACCGTAGTCACACCTACATACAGATCTTAAACTACTGAAATTTGAAAACTAAGGCTTTTCTACATGGCAATTTAGTGTACGCAAGCCAGGGTATCAATTTACAATTCACAAGCTAGCCACATGGACCCTGCTACTGCACACAAAGTTCTGTAGAGCACTTGGAGACAGGAATATGTCAAAGTGCACTATGAAACTTTTATAGTGTGTAGTGGCAGCGTCCACATGGAGAGAGAGTGTATGGCAAGCTAGGGCAATGTAAATTGACACCATGGTTTACATGCACTAACCCATGTAGACAAGCCTTAAGATTATTAGTCACAGTCCCTTGTGTGTGTATTAATGTTGTCAGAAGCCTCTCCCCATGCCAAAATATAGCCAGAAATCAGAGAAATAATGCCATTTAGAGAGCCTGCTAGTGTCAGGTAAATCTGTTTTCTTCAACTGGCAGTGTTCCACAACATAACAGAACATCTATTCTAGAAGTGACTTGGTTGCTCATTAGATAATCTTTTGGACATTAGGAAACACTTGTCAGAGTGGTTAAGTACTGAAATAAATTGCCTAGGGAGGTTGTGGAATTGCCATCATTGTTCAACCGGCTCTTAAAAATCCTCAAATACCTGTCAGAGATAGTCTAGAGCAGAGGTCCTCAAAGTGGTGTTCGCAATCCCTCAGGGGGTCGCCAGCCTCCTCCTAGGGGTCACAAGCCCCTGCTGCTGCTGAGAGACCGACGAATTGATTACTTCCACATTCGGCAGCTTTTCAGTGGACATACCGAGCTCTCCCGACTGTCTGCCAAAGTGTTGCCGAAAGCAGAAGCAATCACTTTGGCTGACATTCGGTAGCGCTCGGCATGTCTGCCGAAAAGTCGCCAAATGCGGAAGTAATCAATTAGGCAGCTTTTTGGCAGACACGCATAGGTTGCATCGAGAAGCAGCTTATTAAAAACGGGTCGTGGTTCTCCTAAGTTTGAGAACCGCTGGTCTAGAGAATACTTAATCCTGCCTTGAGTGCAAGGGACTGCACTAGATGACTTCTTGAGATCCCTTCCAGTTCTACGATTCTATAATTTGATTTCCCATTTACATTTTGAAAGGAGCTTTGAAAAGAAAAATCAAGTGATAAATTCTCAAAGTAAAGTACTTATAAAATCATAAAGCCCATCACTTGGCAAAATTGGAAAATACCAGAACTTTATACTGTTTATATCTTGGCACTGTATAATTTTAAATAAAGTGATCAGGTGCTTGTGTTGGGAGGAAGCCAATAGAATGAAATTGTCTTCAGCCAACATGCATGAGAACAAGTCATAAAATGCTTAATTTTCATATCTGTGTTAAGGATAAGATTGTTTAATTGCCTTTCTGCTAGCTTCTAGTCTTGCCTTGTGTACCGAGTAATTTTTTCCATTACTAGAGACAGGTTTATTTTTATTGGATGCCTTTACTCCAAGTATGTTTAGAACTTCTACCTTTTACAGGACTATGATTACAATGAGATTAAAATTTACTTTTCTTTTAATACTTTTCAATTTTTTGTTTCAGCAAAAAAGTTATGGCCTATTTTTTCTGAAACAGGAATAAGGATCCCAAATTAAATGGTAATTTCTTTGCCATAAAACAAGATGCAATGATACTTACTTTACATTCCTATACACTTTAATTCAAAGAATAATCATCAATGCACTGCAGCCACATTTCTTTAAATAGGATTCATCTACTGGATTTATGTGACACATGAAAACTAGGGAGACTGTGTAGATCTTAAATAGCTTCCTTTCTACTGTGCTCTGTTACAAATAAAACTTCATTGAACAGTAAGACTTTTCAAGCTTTGTTCCTTTAATACCCTGTGGCTGAAGCCCTGAGCCACTGCCTCCCACCCACCCTGAAGTTTTCATAGCATATTGGGGGGGGATCAGAGAGAAAAAGGTGAGATCCATTAAAGCATGAGTTATTGGGTTAATTCACTGATGTATTAATTCATCTTCCAGAAACAATTCACTGCTTACAGTGGTTAACAGAAAAAGCTGTGCTGCTGTTAGCATATTTAATCCATTATTTTGCTCATTATTTTAATTAAGAAGTCTGTCAGCACAATTTTACATTTCATAAATTCTGACAGAAATGCTGGCAGATGTCACAGTGCTCCACAATTTCTATATTGTAATATTTATAAGGTGCCTATCAATTTCTGAGAGTCTGTACAGAGAAGTTTAGATGACTCACATGACATAATCCCATAAGAAGTCAGCCAATTACTAGTTGAAGGAAAGTTAGAAATAGTTAGGAAAATAATTGCAATTGTATGTATGATTGTATTCCTCTCTCTTCAGCTGCTGCAAGGTCTTTTGGAAGCTCTGCAGAGTAGGAACGACTTCCTCATAGGTTTGTATTGCACCTAGCATAACGAGGGTGACATTCATATTGGAGCATCTGGTGCTATTGTAATAGATGACAGACCTTGTGTACGACAGGATAAAGCAGAAAAATTACTGAACACCTTCCCTTTTCTTGACCAGGGATAGAAACTCCTCCTATTCCAGTGGCTTACCTGGATATAATTTCTGAAAGGGGAGGGAGGAGGAGAAAGGTACAGGAACTCCTCATTTAACGTTGTAGTTATGTTCCTGGAAAATGCAACTTTAAGTGAAACGATGTTAAACGAATCCAATTTCCCCATAAGAATTAATGTAAATAGGGACGGTTCAGTTCCAGGGAAATTTTTTTCACCAGACAAAAGACTATTATATATATATATACACACACACACACACACACACACACAGTATAAGTTTTAAACAAGCAATTTAATACTGGTACACAGTGATGATGATTGTGAAGCTTGGCTGAGGCGGAGAAGTCAGAGGATAGGATATTTCCAAAGGAATGCCTTAGTACCAAAATGAACTGCTGAGCCCTCAAGGGTTAACTCTCACACTCTAGAATAGTGGTCTTCAAACTGGGGCGCATGAGCCCACCCCAGGGGGTGCACGAGACCCCAGCGCCACTGCCGAGCCCACTCGGGAGACCACCGAACTCCTGGGCAGTACCACCGCATCAGCCTGGCATTGGTGTCCTTCATCTTATGGAGCCACTTCAGGGGCGCATGATCTGTGACCAGTGTAAAGGGGGCCCCGAAGATATAGTACCAGAGGGCGTCGACTGCCCACTTAACCGCTAGGGCCTCCTTCTCAATGACGGAATAATTCCTTTCTCTGGGGAACAGCTTCCGGCTGATGTAGACAATCGGGTGTTCCTCGCCGTCCACCTCCTGTGAGAGAACCGCCCCAAGTCCCACTCCCGATGCATCCGTCTGGATGATGAATCTCTGATTGAAGTCAGGGCTGAAGAGCACAGGCTCACTGCATAGCCGGTCTTTGACGGTTCGGAAGGCCCTCTCACATGCGGCCGATCAGCACACTCGGCGGGGGCTGTCCTTGGTCAGGAGTTCCGTCAGCGGGGCAGTAATAGTGGCAAAGTGGGGCACAAATCAGTGGTAATAGCCCGCTAAGCCCAGGAATTGTCGCACCTGCCTTTTTGTGGTTGGCGCCCGATATTCCTGGAGGGCTTGGACTTTCCCAATAAGGGGGCGCACCTGTCCCCAACCCCAAAGTGTACCCCAGGTATGTGGTTTCCTCCCTTCCAATGCGACACTTTTTTGGATTGGCCGAGAGTCCGGCTGCGCGGAGGTCCCGGAGGACGGCCGCCACGTGGTTGAGGTGTTCTTCCCAGTTGCTGTCATAAATGACCACATCATCCAGATAGGCCGCGGCGTACGGGGTGTGTGGTTGCAGAATCCGATCCATCAGGTGCTGGAAGGTTGCTGGGGCCCCGTGGAGACCGAAAGGCATCCGAGTGAAGTGGTAGAGTCCGGAAGGGGTGGCAAACGCTGTCTTCTCCTTGGACCGTGGGTCCAAAGGGATCTGCCAGTATCCCTTAGTGAGATCCAAGGTGGTGATGTAGCAGGCTTCGCCCAGCCGGTCAAGCAGCTCATCGACGCGGGGCACTGGGTACGCGTCGAACTTCGAAACCGCGTTCACCCTCCTGAAGTCAATGCAGAAGCGCCGGCTTCCATCCGGCTTTGGAACGAGGACAATGGGGCTCCGCCATTCGCTCCGGGAGCGCTCGATCACTCCCAGCTCCAGCATCGCCTGGACTTCTTCTTCCACGGCCTCCCTCATTCGCCGGGGCAGTGGCCAAGTTGTCTCCCGGACTACCACTCCGGGTTCGGTCTGGATCGTGTGGTAGGCGAGGGTGGTCCGCCCAGGTCGTGTGGTGAATGTCTGCGGGAAGGCCCTCACTAAGCAGCGAGCCTGTTCTCGCTGCTCGTCCGTGAGCGTTTCCGTGAGTTGGGGCTCGTCCTGGTCCGGTCCCTCTGGGGGCTGCGGTCCTAGGTCTGGCTCAGGGGGATACGGGGCAATCAGTAGGCCCTCCCGCTCCCGCCAGGGTTTTAAGAGATTTACGTGGTAGATCTGCTTTTCTTTGCGGTGACCAGGTTGCCGGATTTCATAAGTCACCAGACCAGCCTGGCGGAGGACCTCGTACGGGCCCTGCCAGCGGGCTAAGAGTTTTGATTCCTCGGAGGGGAGCAAGAGGAGTACTCGGTCCCCGGGTGCAAACGATTGGGCCTGGGCGCCCCGGTTATAATACTGTTCCTGGATTCTTTGGGCGGCGTTTAAGTTCTCCCTTGAGAGCTCACCCGCCCGGGCCAGCCGCTCCTGCAGCTGTACCACATACTGTAGGAGACCCTGTGTGGTGGACGGGGTGTGCTCCCACGTTTCCCGCAGGAGGTCTAACACCCCGCGGGGGCGTCGCCCATACAGAAGCTCGAATAGAGAGAACTTTGTAGATGCCTGGGGAACCTCTCGAATGGCCAGTAGCAAAGGGGGGAGCAACTGGTCTCATTGGCGGAGGTCCTCGGGGGGGGGGAAGCGTCGCAACATCCCCTTCAGGGTTCGGTTGAACCGTTCCACTAACCCATCCGTCTGGGGGTGGTAGACCGAGGTCTGCAATTTTTGGATCCCCAGCCGGGCACAGACCTGGTGGAGTAACTTGGAGGTGAAGTTGGTCCCCTGGTCGGTGAGCAACTCCCGAGGCAGGCCCACCCGGGCAAAGACTTTCACAAGTTCGGCAGCGATGGCCTGCGCAGTAATACTTCGCAAGGGGATGGCCTCGGGAAAACGGGTGGCATAGTCCATCAGGACAAGGATGTACCGGTGGCTGGCTTTACTTTTTGGAAGGGGCCCCACCAGGTCCATTGCGACCCGCTCAAAGGGCACGCCGATGACTGGTAACGGGACCAGGGGGCCCTTCCGCACCCCAGCTGGTGCCGCTTGCTGGCAGTCTGGACATGAGCGGCAATAGTCCTTTACCTCTCGGTGGACGCCGGGCCAAAAGAACCTGGCCAGGACCCTCGCCGTGGTCTTCTCCGTTCCTAAGTGACCTGCGGCGGGGATGTCATGGGCCAACTTCAGGACGGCCTGACGATGGATCCGGGGGACCACCAGCTGGGTTTGGACCTCTTGGGTTAGGGGGTCTCGATCGATACGGTAGAGGCGACCACGGTTTAGCTCGAACCTGGGTCACTGGGTGGTGCGCCGGGCGTCCACGACCTTCCCATCCACCCGGGCCAGCTGCTCATAAGCAAAGCGGAGCGTAGGGTCTTCCCGTTGGTCTCGGCTAAAGTCCCCCAGATCAGGGGGCGGCCCCACCTCCTCTGGGCTGCTCTGTTCAGGTGCCAGGACCAGGGTTACCCCACTACTAGGCTCTGGGTCGGGGTCCGTCACCGACTCCGGGTGAGCCCCCTCGAATGCCTCTTCTGGGTGTAGGGACCGGAGCACATCGGTGAAGTCTGGCCAGTCACGGCCGAGAACAACCGGGTAGGCCAGCGACGAGGCCATGGCCACGTTCATTAGCCGGGTAGCTCCATTCACGGTGAGGGCAACCTGGCCCAGGGGGTACGGCTTCACATCTCCATGTATGCACTGGATCAGCACCTCCCCAATGGCAGAGTCCGCGTTTGGGAGGAGCGTCCGGCGAACAAGGGTCTGTGCACAGCCGGAATCAACTAGGCCCAGCACATGGCTCCCGGCAACTTCCATGGGGGCCGTTAACTTGGGTGCCGATGGGGGCCGGGCCCGCTGTTCCCCGGCATACACCTGTCCGAAGTTGCAGTCCATCACCACACAGTCTCTTTGTAGGTGGCCGTGCTCCCCACACCGGAAGCAGGGTCCTACCCCTGGCTGCCTCGGCCGTGCAGGGGCCTCGCTGGGGCCACGGGGTTGGTGAGGACCCGATGTCCGGGCCGGGCGTCCTGAGGTCATGCGTGGTGGAGGCACCCGGTGCCAGGGAGAGTCAGTCCGGCGGGTACGGATTGGTGCATTCGTCTTTGACGGCAACCCCCTCTCCAGCCTCGGTGGGCCAGGGCCGGGGCTTGGTGGACGGGTGGATGGCCCAATGGGGGCTTCTGACTCCAGGAAGTTTTCCATAAGGGTGACGGCGGCCTTCAGGGTCTGCGGTCGGTGCCGTAACACCCATGCCCTCCCCTGGGTTGGGAGGATGTGCACAAACTGCTTGAGGATAACTTGTTCCGTCACCTCGGCCGCTGTCCGACGCTCCGGCTGGAGCCACCGGCAGCCGGCGTCCTTTAGTTCCTGGGCCACGGCCCGTGGTCGGGCCCCTGGTGGGTAGGTTTTTTCGCGAAACCGGCGTCGAAATGTCTCAGGGGTAATATCTAAGGTGTCCAGGATCGCGGCCTTTACTCGCGCATAGATGCGGGCCTCATCATCTGGGAGTCCTCGATATGCCCTCTGGGCAGGCCCCGTCAGGTAGGGGGCGAGAAGGGTCGCCCACTGGTCAGGTGCCCAGCCAGCCACAGAGGCGACCCGCTCGAAGGTCACGAGATAGGCTTCCGGGTCGTCGTCCGGCCCCATCTTGGCCAGGCGGATCGGGGGTACCGGGGGGGTTGGGACGGCAGGCCCAACCAGTTGAGCCCCCCCTGGGGCTGGCCAAAGAATTGCCAGTTGCTGGAGGCACTGGGTTTGTTGTTCGCGGTGTTGGGCCCCCAAGGTGTGGAGCAGCTGCTGCTGCTGGGTGCTCAGCTGCTGGACTAGCTGCTGCTGCTGCTGTTGTTGGCTATCTGCCAGGAATTGAATGAGCTTTTCCATATCCATCCTAGTTTGGGGCACTTGTCCAGGACCTGGCTGTGCTAGTCCCTTACAGCAGGGACAAGGATCCAAGTGCCCGCATTCTTCACCAGTTGTAAGCGAGTCCGTAGTGGGCCCCCGGGCCACGGGGGTGGTGAGGAGCTACTGGCTCGCTTCCGCACGTCGGCCCCACCTCCTGGTCACCAGGGAATTAGCGGCGGAGGTGGGGCACCCACAAAGGTGTCCGCGCGCGCCCCTCAGGCAGGGGGGCGCTCGCTAGAGTTTAGGGTGTAACTCACAGTCGAGCGGGCACCAGCAGGAGTCAGGGTCCTCAGCAAGCGGGGGTTCTGGATCCCCGTCAGTAGCCGCCTCGGCTGCCCACGGGTCACTGTCGGGCTCCGGCAGTACCTCGGGGTCTTCAGCTGCTAGCCACTGGGGTTCTCCTGCAGCGTCCGCCTCCGTTGGCCACGGGTCCCGGCCGGTGTCTGGGAGCTCCTCGGGGTACTCGGCAGCCGGCAGGTCTAGAAACCGCAGGCTGTCCCCTAGGTCAGGGCTCCCTGGCTTGGCAGTAGGGGAGGGAGGGAGCAGCCCGCGGCCTGCATCTGCCTCCTTCCCCGGGGCAGCCCTGACTGAGCTGCAGGCCCTGCCCTTTGTACTTCCTGCCCCACCCTTCCGCTTCCTGGGGGCGGGGCCAGCTTGGTCAGGGCCTGCCCACTCCGGCCGCCAGGGGGGTTCTGTTCCCTCTGGCTCAGAGGGAGGCCACCCAGCCTCCCTACAGACAGAAATCCACATTTCAATTAGGTATCAAGAGTGGGGTCAAAAGTACACTCACTTCCTGGTTAATTAGATCAGCAAACCAGCAGCTGCTCTCCGTCGTGTGTCCTATCTCATGGAACTGGAAAGACCTTGAAAGATCATCAAGTCCAGTCTCCTGCCTACACTAGCAGGACCAAGTACTGTCCCCTGACAGATTTTGTTTGCCCCAGATTCCTAAATGGTCCCCACAAGGATTGAACTCACAATCCTGGGTTTAGCAGGCCAATGCTCAAACCACTGAGCTATCCCTCCCTGCTGCTCCATGGAAGATGGGGTAAGAGGGGTGCAGGAGCAGGGAGACACCCTGACATTAGCCCCCTCAGCCCTCCCCCCCTTCCCCCAAGCAAGCAGGAGTCTCAGGGAGCAGCTCCAAGGCAGAGGGCAGGAGCGGCACATGGCAGTGGGGGAAGGGACATATGAACCACCGCAATTGATAGCCTGCTGGGCAATTGAACTGCTGGCAACTGATAGCATGCTGAGCAGCTAACGATGTTACAAGGGAGCACTGCACAACTTTAAACAATCATGTTCCCTAACTGATTAGCAATGTAACAATGAAACAACGCTAACCGGGACGACTTTAAACGAGGAGTTACTGTAGAGAGTAGAGAACAAGCCAAAAAAAATGAGGAAAAAACACTGAAGAAAAGCAAGCAATGCCTTGTGAAAGAGGCACCTGCTCTAAAGGGATCCTAAGTTCTGACAGAACATGGGCCCTCCAAGACATTAAACACCTACAGCTGTGAATCTCTTCAAGTGCATCAGAAAAGTGTTTCCTCCGATGTAAAAGAGGTCTGCCACAGGACAGTAGAATGGCTGTCTTTTCTTTTCCGTCCCACCCCTTAAATTGCTTTAAGGGGTCGGAAGGAAAAGAAAAAAAAAAGACTGAAGAAAGAAGCCTGCACTCATGAGCACAATTCCTGGAAGAATTGTTCATGGAATCTCTTAAAAAGTCCACATCCAGGGAAATGCCCAATCTGCAGAAAGTTCCTGCATTGAGTATGCACCTAATCCTGCGAGCTATTCTTTACACTGTTGAAACAAAAATCCGCTTGAGACCCCTTCTGAGGCACCTACTAACCCCCACAGACATGGCTGCATGTCCCCCAGTGTAGAATACAATCTTTAACTTGAGGCAACTGGAGGGAAATGTCTTTTCTGTGTAAAACACGGCTTTAATATGAAGTGCTTATGCAGTTCAGAAGCTGCCCTTTGAACAATCAGGCATGATGGACATTCTGCAGCAATTTCAATTTATCATTTGTTTTTAAAAAGCCAGAATAAAAGAGTTGCAAACATAGCATTGCTTTTTTGCAAAGAAACTGAGAAACACTGCCAACCAAATTCTCTCATTGTAGGGATTCCCAGTCTTATACAGGCCCATTTTGACTGGGTTCCCTCCGCCTCCATTCCTACTGTTACTCTCCCTCATTTGCCATATCCAGGAACCAATGTCTGCCACATTCTGCTTCTTGGATAGGAGAGAATTTGAAATTACCCTGGTGGCCCATAGGACCGTCCTGCGCTCCCAGCCAGGGAGGCTACCCCTGGCCCCTCCCCAGCCTTTCTCCGTTCCCTGGAGCCACTCCACCGCACAGGCAGCACTCGGGGGAGGGGGCGAGACTGTGCACTCCTGTATCATGTCTGGCTCCACAAGGCTACTAAATGGCATGGTAAGGGGGCTGTGGGGTTGGATAAGGTGCAGGGAGTTCCAGGGGGGCAGTCGGGGACAGGGAGCAGTTGGATGGGGCAGAGGTTGGGGGGGGTAGTTGGATAGGGCATGGGAGTCCTGGGACTCTGTCAGGGTAGTGGATAGGGGTCAGGGCAGTCAGGGAACAGGGAGGGGGTTGGATAGAGGGTGGGGTCCTTGAGGGCAGTTAGGGTTGGGAGGTCTCGGAAGGCGGCGGTCAGGGGACAAGGAGTGAGGAGGGGTATTGGGGGGACCTTGGGGGGATGGTGATTGGGGCAAGGGGTTTCTGGAGGGGATGGTCAGGGGACAAGGAGCAGGGGGTTGGATGGGCCAGGGATTCTTGGTAGGGGCAGTCAGGGTGCATGAAGTGGGAGGGGTCAAATAGGAGGTGGAGGCCAGGCTGTTTGGAGACGCACAGCCTTCCCTACCCAGCCCCCCATACAGTTTTGCAACCCCGATGTGGCCCTCAAGCCAAAAAGTTTGTTCACCCCTGCCCTGGTGGCTTGTGGCTAGCTTTGCCCAGAAAAGGGATGAGTCTCAGACAGGCAAGTGAGTTACTGAAGCTGGCTAGTCTGTTTTTCCCAAATATATGAGAATGGGCATTCCTTTAGAAGTCTGTTTTCAGCAACTATTAGTGAACATTTGTCCACGTTTAACCAACCCAACCAAGTATTCTTGGCTCCTAAAACTGACAACTGAATTTGGTTGTCCTGTATTCACTACTTTACTTACACAATTTTTCCACAACTTGGCGCAATGAACTGTCACAACGTTCTTTGCAAGCTAGCAGATTTGTGATAGATATCTGCATTATCAGGTTTGTCGGCTAGAAGAGGAAGAAGGAACTCAAGATTGTACCATCAGCCATCTTTCATTCTCTTCCTGTTCTGTACTCAACCTACGACTACAATGGTAATCAACACAACAGCTTACTTATGAAAAGCAGGTGGGTGAAGAGGCTGATGTTGCACAACAAAACTTGTTTTGGAGGGAGGTAGAGAAATCTGGCTTTGATTCAAGTCCTCTATAAAAGCAAACTAGTAGAGATAGGCTAGCTGAGCAGGCAACTGGCAGACACTTCTGAATAGCATCTCTCTGAGATCATGTTTCACTGTGATGGAAGAACTTTAGTTATTGATGTGAAACAACTTTTAGCAAGTAGACGAGAGAACTCACCACCATTTTTCATTCAGGGAATTCAATGCAGGGTGGGAGAACTTAATGGATATGTTGTTCCACTTCTGGCCAGTAGCTTTTCCCTATGCCTTTCCCATGATATCCAAAACACTATGAAATATACAAGAAGAGACCCATGACTTCACTGTTCTGGTCCAGAGGCTTTAGGCATTTGGAACTGAAAGTTCCTATCAGTCTGAGCGATTGGAGGGGAAGAGACTTTTCTTCAAGCTTGTCTCATTCTAATACTTAACTCTGATAAAGACTTTCACCAGAATATTAAAGATGCAATATTGCTGCCCTGCAACTAAGGTATAGGCACATGTTAAATGTGCTGAGAGATGTCTAGCACAGAGTGGGCAAACTACAGCCCATGGGCCAGATCCGGCCTATGGATTCAGCCCACGGGATTGCCACCCCTGTGGCGCCGCGGCCCCCATGCTGCTCCCAAAAGCAGCCAGCACCACAACCCTGCAGCCCCTGGGGGAGGCAGGGAAGAGGACTCTGCGCACTGCCCTCACCTGTGGGTACCTCTCCCTGCAGCTGCCATTAGCCGGAAACAGAGAGTCTGTCCTCGCCCCAGCGCATGCCGCTGTCACCCCAGAGCCTCTCCAGCACTGGGCCGTAACCTGTACCCCAACTCCCAGCCAAACCCTGCCTGCAACCCAGCCCCCTGCCTGAGCCCCCTGCCACACCTTGCCTGCACCCCTATCCCGTCGCACCCCCACACTCCAACCCCCTGCCCTGATTCCCATCGCACCCAACCCCCTGCCCTGAGCCCCCTTGTACATTCCGCACCCCCTCCTCTGCCCCAACCCCTTGCCCTGAGCCCCTTCCTGCACACTGCACCCCCCCACACATACCCCGCACTCCCTCCTGCACTTCAACTCCTTGCCCCAGCCCTGCATGCATGTGTCTCCATGCAATTTTCCTACCCACATGTGGCCCTCAGGCCAAAATGTTTGCCCACCCCTGGTCTGGCAGGTTTTCCAGAAAAATAAGACATTGGTATGTCTAATACAGTGGTTTTCAACCTTTTTCATTTGCAGACCCCTAAAAATATTTCACATGGGGACGAAGACCTCTGGAAATCAGTGTGTGGACCTTCAGGTCCACAGACCACAGATCGAAAACTACAGGTCTAATGTAAACTATCAAGCAAAGGGAATTTTTTTTTTTTTTTTTTTGGAAAAACTAAAATTTCTAGGTCTTCATACATCAAAGAAGCAAAAGGTGACACCACCTTTTGAAATCTTTTGTAGGTAAGAATGTAGATTCTTCTAAAGCTTGAACATAACTGGGATATTTTCCCCAGAACAGGAAATAAGCCCCCTGCGGCAGTCAAAACTGGGCCTGTCTCTTGGCGCTGCAAAGGAGACAAACTTAATGGCGGGCCTGGATAAATACAGAAATACTTGGGTAAAGAGCATTTCAAAAGCCAGATTAGGTTAGGCGTGGCAATCTTGAAGACCACTCAGAAGTTGTATCTGCAAAAAAATAGGTCTGCTCTGCTTAAGTAGCAAGGAGCATATTTTATTAGGTCTCCAACTACAGTGACCTCCTCTTCTTGCACAGGCTTCTAGATTCAGCTTAAATAGTTCTTCATAAGCAAAGATGATCTTAGAGAGATCATACTCCATCTAAGGTGGCGGTTCTCAAACTTTCCGCCGCAGCGACCCATTTTTCCTTTCTTCCTGCAGAGCTCCGCGGACCCTTGTATGTCCGCCAAAAAGCCGCCAAACGAATTACTTCCGCATTTGGCGGCTTTTCGGCAGACATGCCGAGCGCTCCCGAGTGTGTGCTGAAACTGGAAATGATCTCTTCGGGAGCGCTCGCCATGTCCACCGAAAAGCTGCCGAATACGGAAATAATTCATTCAGCGACTTTTCAGCGGCACAAGCAGCTCGCCACCCCTCTAGAAGCAGATGGCAACCCCCCGGGGAGTCGCAACCCCCGGTTTCAGAACCGCTGATCTAAGGCTACTTCCACGTGAAAAGTCAATGGACTAGCTATAAAACTCTATGGAACAGCCATTGCTGCTACAAAAGTAATCACAGCCCATTAGGATGGAAGCTGAAAGTGCCTGCTGGTGTGTCCTCTCTCTTTCTACCCCACTTCCCTTTCTTTGAAAAGGTTCCAGCTCCTCTTACATACGGAGAAAGGAGTTGAGCACTTTTTACAGAGTTAGAAGTGAAAGATCAGATTTAGCTCTTCGACCCAGCATCTGTGGATACTGGTTGATGAGCAATATGAGAGATCAAAAAAAGCTACTGACATTTTGTTTCAAATCATTTGTACTGTATGGAGGACATCAATGTTCTCTTCTCATCCTTTGTCTTGAATATTGCTCTATTCAGGAGCTCCTAGAACAATCTACAGTCTCAGATGTGGCTCAGGTCATGAAAAACATGTTCGAGCTGAACAACCTGATGGTAAGTGCTCCCTTGCAATAGCATTACTTGTCAAGGCAAAAAAGAAGCCAGAGACAAAGACAGCTAAGGAAAACTTGTGATGCATGACTTGGGGTTCTCATTATCAGATTATCTGCCCAAATAGAACAACAAAGAATAAAGTAGGCAGAGGATTCTTAAGTCTTCAATTGGGTTAATTTCAGCACAATACATTTCACTCACTAACTGGTGGGTAATTCAGGCAGCACCTTGTCTTATGAATGAGTTAATTATTTACCAAATTAGTGATTATGCCATTTTTAGCACATGGCCTACAGGAACTGACAGAGCAATTCGCAAAGCCTTTTAATCTTATTTGCCTTCCCATTTTTACTATCGTTTCCTCACACACACACACTCCAAAAACCTGAGAAATGCACATCTTTCTCTGATCCAGTTTATTCTCAGATTACTCTTTTCCAATGGGCTAAGTGCATAATTATTATCTTACTCTGACATATGTAAGCTAGAAGAAAACATCTTATCCCTCACTCAGTATCCTCTTCCAAGCTGGCTTTGGTTTTGGGGGGGAGGAATGAAATGTCATGTGAAAACTTGCTATAGATGGTTATAATTTATTCCCTGAGACTACTGCTTTTTGTGATTTAAAGAATAATCACAGTATTCATCTCAACTACTTTCAAACAATGTTTTGTGATACTGGACCCAAGTTTAAGTTCTGTCATCTGAATCAAAGATCATTTAGACCAGCAGTGTCCAATACATTCGTCACTAGCCACATGTGGCTAATAGACTATTGAATTGTGGCTAATGCATGTGGCTAATGAGAAAAATTCAAAACTACAAGTATGGCTAGCTGTGTGGCTAGCATCGAATTTCCATTGGACACTGCTGATGTAGTCCTTTGGTTGATATGTTCAAGACTTGGAACAATTTTAGGTTCAATGTCTTTAAAAACCAACTCTTTATAGTCTTCAGAGTAGGAGCCATGTTAGTCAATATCCGCCAAAAGAAAGAGTACTTGTAGCACATTAGAGACTATAATTTATTTGGGCATTCGCTTTTGTGGACTAGAATCCACTGCATATGATGAAGAGGGTTCTAGCCCTTGAAAGCTTATGCTCAAATAAATCTGTTAGTTCCTAAGATTCCACAAGTACTCCTCATTCTTTTTTCTTAATACTCTGTGACTAATAAACCTGAGTGACTCCAATACCAAACCAGATGAGAACACAGTTCAACTGGGATGTCCAGAATTCAGCAAGGATGATCCATATTCCACAATTATACTAAATTTTTAAAAAAGTAACAGTTGCTTGGCTTTATAGGAACTCTGAAGAACAGAAGAATATATCACTTGTTTAAAGTAGGGAGTTAAAGAAGTGAAAGTTCTGAAGGCTTAATTTATGCCTTTTACATTTTAAGTTCTGTTCTAGGAACTAAAGAGCCATGAAATACTGGCAGATGTCAAAATTTTCTTGAGACACAGGTAGGTGATGAAATATATTTTATTTTATCAACTTCTGTTGGTGAAAGCAGCTTTTGAGCTACAGAGAGCTCTTTTTCAGGTTCAGGAAATGTAATCAGTGTCACAGCTAAATACAAGGTGGAACAGATTGTTTAACAAATTCTAAGACACCATTCAAGGTGAAGTGCCCCATTAACACCCCTGCAGCTCCAAGAGGCAGGCCAAAAGAGCCGGTTAGTGGGTTACAGATTGTAATAATAAAGACATTGGATTCATGGCTTAAGACCATGATTTTCAGCATCTAGCAAAGTTATGATTTAAAGTCCCAGACTCACCTTTGGAAGGTGTTGTTCAGACTTCCATTGAGGACAAGCACTGAGAAGTCAGATATGGAGTGATCATTTTGTGATAAGTGTTTGTTCACAGGTAACATTGAGTTTTTGTCTTATTTTTCTGTGAGAGTTCATTTGAGAACACAGTAATGTCTGGTTTCACCCATAAAGTTGTTATCGGGGATTTAGCGCCCTGTATGAGATACACCCCATACTGTGATAGGCATGTATAGGTGCCATGGATGTAGGAAGGTGTGCTGTTAGGGAACACTGATCATCATAGCACTATAGATAGGTCTGCAGGATTTGTGTCTGTGATGGCAGAGTCTTGTGCCATTTGGAGTTGGTGTGCCCTGGTCTGTGGAGAACTTGCATCTGATAAGCTTGGCCAGGTTGCAGGAAAGTGAGAAGTTGTTTGAAGGCAAGAAGAAGGAGCTCAGGATGTGGTCTCCAAGTATGGCTTGTAATTGTTTCATGATACCCCATATGGGTTCCAGTGTGGGGTGGCAGATTTTGAGTCACTGACTGACTGGAGGCATAAACAAAGCAAAACAACTGAATTTCTACAGTAGTTAATCCTGATTATCACTACAAAAAGTTTTTCTCTCCAGCTGATAATAGCTTTTCATTAATTAGCCTCTTAGAGTCGGTATGGCAACCCCCACCTTTTCATGTTCTCTGTATATCTATATAGCTCCTACTGTAGGTTCCACTCTATGGATCTGATGAAATGGGTTTTAGCCCTCAAAAGCTTGTGCCCACATAAATTTGTTAGTTGGTAAGGAGTCACAAGTACTCCTCTCTCTCTCTATTTTTTTTTAAAAAACAAAAACAAACAGTAGTTGAGAGATCTCTCTTTAGAACAGCCGTGGGCAAACTAGAGCCCGCAGGCCACATTTGGGCGTGACTGGCTCCGGCGAGCATCAGGGGACAGGGGGCATTGGATGGGGCGGAGACTTGGGGGGAGGGCGGTCAAGGGAAGAGGAGCGGGGTTCTGGGGAGCAGTTGGACCGGGGATGTGGATACAGGTCAGGAGAGTCAGGGGCCAGGGATTAGGAGATGAGGTCCCAGGGGCTGTTAGGGTGGGGGGTCACTAAAGGGGGCAGTCAGGGGACAAAGAGCCGGTGGGCTTAGATTGTGGGAGGTCCCAGGGGGTGATTAAGGGCAGGAGTGTTGGGAACAAGGAACAAAGGGGGTTGGATGGGTTGGGGGTTCTGAGGAGGGCAGTCAGGGGGCAAGAAGTGGGAGGGAGTGGATGGAGCAGGGGCCATTCTCTTTGGGGAGGCACAGCCTTCCCTACCTGGCCTGCCATACCATTTTATAAGGCCCTCGGGCAAAAAAGTTTGCCCACTCCTGAGAAGTATAACATGGTTCACTGGTTATGGTGCTCTCCTAGGGGCTCGGCTACACTTGCACATTATACCACAATAAAGCCACTCAGAGCACACTACCTTACTCCCCGTCCACGCTGGCAAGGCACATAGAGCACTCTGACTCCACAGCTGGAGTGCTCCTGATACTCCACCTCATCAACAGGAACAACATCTGATGCATATTGGGTGAGATGCCCCTGTGTCTGTGTGAATGAGGAGTTGCATTACTGCGCTCTGATTGACTTCCGGAAACACCCCATAATCCCCTTAAGTCAAATGGCCACTCTTCTCATTGTTGTGAAATCGGCTGCAGGAATGCGAACGTAAACATTTACTGTTTGCTTTGAATGAGTGGGGGGAGGTCTGAACTTACAAGACAGCATGCTGATACACTCTTAGCACCCCAAAAACCTATTCTCTCCCCCCAGAAATACACACATACACATACACTCCCTGTCACACTCCACACACCCCTGCATTTGAAAAGCATGCTGCAGCCCATAATGCACCACTCCCAATGCAGCTGCAAGTGCCACAAATATGGCCACGCCAGTGCACTTGCAGCTGTCAGCGTGGACAGACTGCGGCACTTTCCCTAGTGTGCTTTTCGAATGCTTATTTAACCCAAAGAGCTCTATATCTGTAAGTGTAGCCAAGCCCTAGGACTCATGAGGTCTAGGTTCTACTAGCAGCTTTGCCACTGACCTGCGGTGTCTCCTTGGTAAAGTCATTTCATTTCTACGTGCCTCTTTTCTTCCTCCACTCCGTACTATTTATAGCGTATCTCTTTCAGGTAGGCACAGTCTCTTGCTATGTGTGTACACTGTACAGTGGGGCCCTGATTTTCTACTGTAATAAAAATAAGTCACAACAGTTATGCAAACACTCTGATTTAGTGCTATACTTTCTATTTGGATGTGGGGCTTCCACCAGGTTTACTAGGAACCAAGTGGATATACCCAAGAGCAGAATTTAGGCCTCATGTTTGTTCCTGACATTACATAAAGTATAAAAAAAGCTTAAATTTGGCTGAAAAAAGTATAAATTTTGTAAGAGTTCAGATTTTAACATCAGCTACCAACATTTACATACATTTTAAAGTTACAATACTATATTTTGAACAACAAATTCTTCCAGGGGCTGAGGAGTTCACATTGTTAGTTCCTACAGAATTTCAATTTCCCATCCCTGCCCACACCCAATTTATTTATATTGAAAATTTTAGGCTGTGCAACACATTCTGAGGTAGTGCTTTTGGTGGCTTATTTAGGAAAGTCTTTGAAATCCTTAGCATGGCTACAAGAACAACAAAAACTCCAGACAACTAGATATCATCTCATTATGAAAACAGAGTTTCTGCAGAACTGAACCTTTATCAGAATGTCCCCCAGAATCTTTGCTGTACACTTCTGAAATTGAGATTTAAATGATGTTCCTCAGTTGCCATTTCATGCCCCCCCCCCCAAAACAGTATCCCCAACTGTGTTTTTTCTCATCCCAGGGAATTTGCTCATGGCCAGGCTCCAGTGTGCTATGGTAACTTGCTCATATGTGGGTGGCTTTCTGCTGCAAAACAGATGCCAGCTCCAGACAGAAAATCAGAAGTGACTTTTAGTCACCCATAGGCATCTATTTTATCCAGTCAGTTCAAAGAGACACAATATTGTCCCATTAATGGGCAGATCTTGACCCACAGTCTGCCCTGCTTACAGTTCAGTATAGAAAATGAGGACATAAAATTCTACATGTACCTGAAAACAAGCTCATAGGTATTATCTCAGTACTGCTACCATTCCTGCCCTGCTGTGAAGCAAGAAAATCTGAAGCTGGAGAATATAGCAGCCTGCTGTAACAAGAGGTTACCATGTGACCAAATGGCTATGGCTGGATTGTGTTCTCCCCCAGAAAGAAAGTCCAAAATCCCAGATAGAAAGTAGGAGGCTTGAGGTGGGAACAACCCAAAAAATATTCTCCTTGGTGCAGGCTGCTACCAATTACTGCTGTATCATCTAGCAGCCATGGCAAGAGAACAGCTTTTCTGCCATCTCAACATTTTGTGGACACAAAATGAATCAGTCAGTCAGTTAAGATACCTGGCTAATAAGTAAGGCTAAGATTTTGTCATGGCTATTTTTAGGAAAAGTCAAGGACAGGTCATGGGCAATAAATAAAAATTCACAGAAGCTGTGACTTGACTTTTTCTGCGACGATTCCATGGCTGGCTGCGAGCTGCAAAGAAGGCCTTCTCTGCCCACGGCAGCTAGGAGCTGCAGGATGACCATATTTCCCAAAGAGGAAACAGGACACCCCCAGCTGCTCACCCAAGAGCGCCCCTCACTCACCTACACAAGGTGGTCACCAGAAAACTGAGAAGGGCCCCCCCAAGAGTCTGTCGCCTATCGCTGGAATCTTGCAGGGGGCCCCCTGTTGCTGGCTGCCAGCTCCAGAGTCCTGTGGCCCCTGGGGCTGAAGCGGAGAATGTGCCGGAGGTCTCTGGAAGTCATGGAATCTGTGACTTCCATGATCTCCATGACATAAATGTAGCCTTACTAATGGGTAATAAAAATATAGATCTGAGCACAGTGTGGATGGGATGGATGTAGGCTGGTGTCTCATAATGAGTAGTGATATCTTGACATTCCATATTTACTCAGTGATGTGGATATCACTTTTGCGTAAAGATTGTTTGGACTTGAAAACTAACTGCCAAACCAAATACTCAATTTATCTCAAAAGACAAAATGCATTCTTGTTCTCCACATAGCACATATCTTCATTAGCAAATATTCGGTAATCAGAACTCTGATGGCCATTTTGTTGATACATGAAGTAGATTACAGCTTGTCTTTCCAAACTAAACTGGCTTTTTAGTACAGTTTAGTAAAGTTGTAGATTTTTCTAAAGAAACAGAAAGTATACATATCTTCACAAGATTCTTGCTGGGGGTTTTTTTGGTCACAACAGTAAAAATTTCATAGGGTTGTTCTGCTAGAAGCTAGTTCTGCATGCAGTCCTAACTTAAAAGTGTGCTGTTCTGCCACAAAACTGACTGCTGCAAATGATGCTTAAAATTAGTGTTAAGATATCTACTATCCAGTATATATTTGAAAGATTAACATACTCCCATTCAACCACTTGAGACCATTTGACAACACTCTTAATGGGAAAGCAAGAGAAGAGAATACATCTGACTAATAAGCCAGTAAGGCATCTTTTCCCCCTGAACCTCTGAAACTCAAGGTGGAGGATTACTATGCTAGCACAATGTAAAAATCTTGCCCTTTAAGGAGTTAAGGGCAAAAGTGTGCAGTAAAAGTTTAGACTCATTTAATGGGGCTTTAGAAATCAAGCCTTTGCTGAAAATTAGAAGATGCTATTGTTTAAGTGAGGACTTCAAGCTATTCAACTAAAAAGTCCCATTACAGAAATCAAGAGCAATGTTGCAGGATGTACTTCAGCCTGGCAATGTTTTACCCACTCAGAGTAAATTGAGGTGTAAGGTTTAAAGAGAAACCCTGACTCCTATAAAGTCAACAGACAAGACTTCCGTTGATTTTAGACTTCACTGGAGCCAGGATTTCACATAGTTCATACTTCCCCTCATTTAAAGAAAAAGTGGTCAAACTGGATGTAGGTTAGTATTTTAATGATTTTGTAAGACTTGTATTTAAGGATCCATTCCTGGGTTATCCTGCCATATTTTTGTCAGTATTATAACTACAGTTTGTGACACCTCAAGCTCAGGTGTCTGAAATGTACTCATTAACATAGGTAATTAAAAGTTATTTTTCTTTTAAAAAGGCTTTTATTTTTAACTCTTATGGATAGTAGAGAAACAGTGACTTCCACACATTTATGAATTAAGGCCAAACTTCTACTGCAAATACATTAATATTTTCATGCAAGTGTTTCTGCCATTAAGAGAGAGGGAACAAGCAGAGTTAACATAACATCTACAGAAGGAGGAATAGAACCCAGATTCTCTCACTTCCAGTACTGCAGTTTAGCCACAAAACTAGACTTTACTGTTTGTAATTCAGCTTACTAGAAGATAATTTCCTGCAGTGCAACTGTAATTATGATCACAGCTTGATAACAGATACCTCCCTTTCAGAGGAACAGCAGAGTAATTTAAAGGTTCTCATTAGTTTCACAGCTCTAAGAGCATAGGTAGAAGTTGTTGGAAGTTTCACTTTTGCAGCTCAGAGTGTTGAGAAAGAATTTTATCTGTATTTTTACAGTACGTGTGGTCTCTGGGAGGAAATAATGAAATAGGCAGACCAAATTACTAATTTTCTGCAAAAGAGAAAGATATGAGTAGCGGCAGCATAGTCCTACTAGGAAAGTTATGAGCCACAGTAGTAAACATAGATCAGGGGTCTCAAACTCAAATGACGATGAGGGCTGCATGAGGACTAGTTCATTGGCCCGAGGGCCGCACCACTGACAATGCCCCCTTCCTGCCCCCTGCCCCCACCCCACCCCTTCCATGAGGTCCCACTCCTGCCCCACCTCCTCCCCTGAGCACGCAGGTTCCCGCTCTTCCCCACTCCCTCCTGGAAAGTGCTAAGCGCCTAGAGGTAGGCAGGGAAGAGGCGATGGGCACTGGGAGCTTGGCGGCTGCAGGAAATTAAGTGAGGGGAGAGAGGGGGCATGGGGAGCTTGGCTGGCCACAGAAAATAACCCCGCGGGTCACGTGTTTGAGACACCAGCCTTAGGTGAACTACTCCACCGCCTACCAAATCTGAGCCTCAGACTCACCTCAGTGTTACACATACAACAATACAAAAGTCTAGTAAAAAATGAAGAGTAATATAATATGCTATTAAATTTATTAACTTTTTTATTGACTTCTTTAACTGTAATGTGACATAAATAACTTTCTCTCCCTTTTTCCAGATAAATAACTTTCTCCACCCCTTTCTCCGGATAAACAATGTTCTCCGCCCCTTTCTTCCCCTCCTCCCCTGTGCAGGAGGCTTCCTGCCCCTGGGCCCTCTTTCCCAGAAACCGCTAAGCCAGGAAGCAGTGCGCGGGTGAGAAGCACATGGGGGCGGGAGGGGAACTTGACGGGGGACCTGGGGAGCTTGGTGGGGGGCCGCATGGAAGGGCTTGGCGGGGGGGGGTGCATGAGGCCCGTGGGCCACATGTTTGAGACCCCTGGGCTAGATCATGGGAGGAGGGCTGGATGATGAAAGAAAGGGATGGTGAAAAGGGGAAAAACAGAGGAGGAGCTTGGTCACTTCTCACTGCCTCACATGCAATCCCGCATCACCATCCAGTCAAGAAAGGTAAAGCTATTTCTCCTCCACAGCTGAAGAACTGGGGAAACTGGAGAAGAAAAAGTTGTATTTGGCACCCAGGTGCTACTATTCTGGAACATGTGTGGGGAAGGAGGAAGAGAATTTTGAGTGCGAAGGAGTGTCTTCACAGCCGGCTGACATCCATGGCTGGTGCATGCCTGCGGACTTGGGCTCACAGAGCTCGGGCTGCATGGATGTTTCATTGCTATATAGATGGCTCTGGGACCCTCCCACCTCACAGGGCCCTAGAGCCAAGGCTCCAACTTGAGTCCAGCAGTCTACACAGCAATGACACAGTCCAGCAACCCAAGGAGCCTGAGTCAGCTGACAAATTCTGAGAGTCTAAAGCAGGGGTCAGCAACCTTTCAGAAGTGGTGTGCCGAGTCTTCATTTCTTCACTCTAATTTAAGGTTTCGCGTGCCAGTAATACATTTTAACATTTTTAGATGGTCTCTTTCTAGAAGTCTACAATATATAACTAAACTATTGTTGTAAAGTAAATAAGGTTTTAAAAATGTTTAAGAAGCTCATTTAAAATTAAATTAAAATGCAGAGCCTCCCAGACCGGTGGCCAGGACACAGGCAGTGTGAGTGCCACTGAAAATCACCTCACGTGCCGCCTTCAGCACCCGTGCCATAGGTTGCCTACCCCTGGCCTAAAGCTATTGATTTCTGCAGAATTCAAGCACCTTTAGATGGGCTAGTTTTCTAGTCCTTCTACTTAATCTTATAAATTAACTGAACACAAACCAATGCTGTGTTTTCTTTCTGAGTCAGCAAGCAGCTCCAATGGCTCTGCTGCATCAAATGGTATTTCCCAACAGCAACATCTTGAAGTTAAGATGTGGTAAAACTAGTCATTCAAACTCCGTGTAGCAGAGAAATAGTCAAGGATTGTTAGTTTCACGATACTGTTACAAAAAGCTATAAGCAAAGACAATCACTAGTCATTCACTGAATAACTATATGCCAAAAAAGATTTCAAACAGCAAAGAGACAGACAGCTCCTTCTTTGCAACAGTTATTGGGGAAATATAATTTGAAATTTAACACATACCGGCAAGAGGATAATATAAAGAACTGAGCGCCCATGCAAGAGCCATTGATACAGTACCCTGCTACAAGCAACCTGGGGATCATCAAGGCCTAGGCTTCTCAAAAAGGCACGGCACTGCTTCTGGACCCCAACCACACCTCCTTCTTACCTAAATTTGCCCCCTTCCACCTCTCCCTCCACTAGCTAGTCTAGTAAATTAAGATTTATGTATTTATTGCATAGTACTGTACACTAGAAGAAGTCTGCAGAGTATTTGTAAGATTCTCTCTCTTCCTGCACTGCAGCCAGAGAAAGTGCTTCATTTTAAACACTCCCAAGACCAAAACACCGTTGCCCCATCCCAGCCCATGAGGCCATATCCCTTCACTCCATCCGCTCTCTCCATCGCTCACTCTCCCATACCCTTATTCACTTTCACCGGATTGGAGCGGGGGTTAGAGGGGTTTGAGTGTGGGAGGGCGCTCCAGGCTAGGCTTAGGGCAGGGGTGCAGAAGGAGGTTCAGGGTGTGGGCTCTGGGAGGAAGTTTGGGAGCAGAAGGGGGCTCAGGGCTAGGGGTACAGAAGTGGGTGAGGAGTGCAGGCTCCGGCAGGGCACTTGGGCGACTCCCAGAAGCAACCAGGGTGTCTGGTTCTTAGGCGCAAGGACAGCCAGGCAGCTCTGAGTGCTGCCCCAGCCTGCAGGCATCACTCCCACTGGCCACAATTCCTGGCCAATGGGAGCTGCAGAGTTAGTGCTCAGGGCAGGGGCAGGGGCAGCATACAGAGGCTACCCCATGCCTAGGAGCCAGAGGGACATGCCAGTCACTTCGGGGAACTGTGCAGAGCCAGAGCTGGTAGGGTGCCTGCCTTAGCACTGCTGTGCCACCAACCAGACTTTGGCTATTAAAATCTCCTGAATTGCCTTGAATAAGTCACCAAGAGGTTGAGGCTGATTCCAGGAGACTCCCAGCCAATCTGAGAGGGTTGACAACCCTAATAAAGATTCAAATAGTTCTAGCAGGTTTTTATTTTAAAAACTGTATTTGAACAAAGGTAGTTTTTAATCTTCAGTGCTAAATGCTAGATCTTGTTTGTACATAAACCAAGACCTCTGAATTTTTCTTATAGCTAAGAAAGGTGCTAAAGTTTGAAATAGATGGGGGTGAGGAGGATATGCCATGCCACAAACAGCAAAAAAGGAGCAATTATTTGCTGTTTTAATTCATATACTAAGTGAAATTAAGTATCAATAGGTTAGTCACTGAGAAAGAAGTCTCATGGTACCTCTTTCTCTTCACAAATTTTAAATGTCTCTTCCCAAACTAACAGTAGAAACTAAATAATAATATTAGGCCTCCCACGTCTTAGTCAAGTTTCCAAAACACCACTAAGAATATCTTACTGTAACTTCCTGCAGATCTGCAGTCAAATAAAAATAAACTTCCCTTAAGATGTAAGTTAAGTCTCCAGCACATAAAGTGCTGGTATAAGTATTAGATACCCCTTTTCCACATTAATAAGGGGACTGCATACAGAAACTCACTGACAGTCACAGTATTAGTGCAGTACACCCTCTCTGCTCTGCTATTCTTGAGAGCCAAGAAAACAGAAAGCGTTAAACTGTTCACCATGGAGTTGGAGACAAATTACATACTCTATTCAAAGTAGCTTTTATCACTTAGAGCCCTTATAATAAAGTGCACAACAGGTTTCAGTTAGACAAAGTGAGAATGTAAAATTTCTAATAATTTGCAGTTTTATATAACTTGTGATTTAAATTCCATCTGATACTAACTGGGGAGGCCTCTAGGCATAATTAATACAATTACAAACTTCACTCTTTACATGGACTAAAACCCAAGAGGAGGATGGCACAAGACATGAGTCTACCACTTATTCTCAGCTGAGCTTTTTATAAAGGTTAGGCACCATCAAATCAAAGAACCAGTACAGAGTGATTTTTAGACCAACGGCAATTTACATTTAAAAAGTCAACTGTAGATGAGTAACACTCATTTGAAAATGTGTTAATGTAAATTTATAGTTTAATTAAATGGTGAGGTTTTTTAAACAGACCCTTCTGGTATGGTCCCAAATTTTACAAAAATGCAAAAGATAAGATACATAAAGTTAAGGTCTTGGTCTTGGAAACACTAATTTAGTTGTGTAAAGTAGTTCATAATAATACAATAGTCTAATTTAGTGGCTATTCAAGTGAGTAAAGCTAAGCACGTGCATGTTTACAACATTGTAAAGTTATATTTATCAAAACTTTAGTGGCATAAAGTCTCATTTCAAAACAAGACTAAACGTTCAGACGTTCGATGTTTTAGGAAAAATAAGTTTATGATAATTTTGTTAAATACATAGGCCAAAGTTTTCAAAACAAGGATCCTAAGCCTACATTTAAGCACCTATGGGTATGATTTTAAAAAGCACAATGCCCAGGAAAACTACAAACTGATGGAGAAACATAGCCTCGTCAAAGAATTTCAGCTTTCTTCCAGTTTTTCAGAAGTTCAACAGTTCACTAATTCCAAGGTCAGAAGGGAAGTGTGATCATCTAGTCTGACCTCCTGTACAACATATGCCAGAGAATTTCCCCAAAATAAGTCCTAGCCCCAATCTTTTAGAAAAACATCCAATCTTGATTTAAAAATGTCTAAAGATAAAGACTCCACCACTATTAAATTGTTCCAATGGTAAATTACTCTTAAAAATGTACGCCTCATTTCCAGTCTGAGTTTACCTAGCTTGAACTTCCAGTCATTTGATCGTGTTATAGTTTTGTCTACTACACAGAAGAGCCCGTTATCAAATATTTGTTCCCCCAAGCAGCTCCTTACAGACTGATCAAATTACTGCTTTAAACTTCTCTTTGTTAAATTAAATAGCTTGAGTGACAGTTCTCAAACTTTTTGCTGTGGCAGCCCTTTTTCTCTTCCCCTCCGCCCTCCCCTCCCATGTATGTCCGCTGAAATGCCACCAAATAGAACACTTCTGCTTTCGGTGGCATTTCAGCAGACACGCTGTGCGCTTCAGAGCGTCTGCGGAAAAGCTGCCGAAACCGGAAACATTCACTTTGGCGGCTTTTTGGCGGACGCTCTGATGCGCACTGCATGTCCACCAAAATGCAGCCTAAGGTGGAAATGTTCTATTCAGCAGCACAGGAAGTTCGCAACCCCCTGGGAATCGGCCCGTGACCCCCGGTTTGAGAACTGCTGCGCTTGAGCTCCTTTGATCTACTGCTATGAGGCACATTTTCCATTCTTTTAATCATTCTTGTAACCATCCCTCTCCAATTTATTGACATGCTTCTTCAATTGTCGACATCAGAACTGGACACAATCTTTCAACAGCAGTGCCAAATACAGTGATAAAATAACCTCTCTCTCACACGCAAGAATCCACTGTTTATGCATCCAAGGGTCACATTAACCCTTTTGGCCACAGCATTGTGCTTTGGAGCTCATGTTTAGCATCATGATTCCCAAATAATTTTCAGAGTCACCACTTCTCAGGATTGTGCCCACCATCCTGGAAATATTGCTCCTTAATTATATGCATTTAGCTGTATTATAATGCTTATTATTTTCTTGAGCCCAGCTTGCCAAAAGATCCAGATCATTCTTAACAGAGTCCCATATAAGCCACTTCAAAGTCTCCATTAACAATACATCAGAAGGTGGTGCTGCTTGCAAATACAGAATGGAATATACGCCCATCGATTTTTATGTTCAAGCTTGTGTTCTCTCAGACTCCGAGCTAGTCTCTCAGCACAGATATGCATTTTCAGAGTGGAACACGGAACAAAATTTGAAGTTCTACTTCATGACAAGTCTATGACACAGCAATTCGAAACTATTCGGTGGGAAGAACTAGCAATATAAAATAAAACTAAAACCATTTAAAAAAAAACAACACTCATGTTTATCCATCCTGGTTCACACTATCAAGCAAAGGAATGGTGAGCGAGCAATCCAAAGGAATAGAGCTACAGTGGCCTAGCTAAATTGGGAAGGCGGGGGGGGGGGGGGGGGGGAGAGACAGATGACACAGCAAAAAAGACTTAGTATTGCATACAAATCTAGAACTTCATAACACAAAACCTAGAAATTAGAACCATTCCACACAATAAGGGAGAGTGGCTGACAGCCTCAATAGGATGGCTTCAAGAGCTCTTGCATGACCCTCCCCCGCCCCGCATCAAGCAAGATCTTGCAGAGCCACATTACTAGAATTTTGTGCACATTATTTAGCTGTTGACTGGCTCAGTGCTCCCGCTTCTTGTGCGAGTAATGAGGTAGGACCCACCTAGATGGAAGCTAGAATTTTTTTTTTTTTTTACACTTAGATAGCCTGGGGAAGGGAGGGGAGATGAGATATTTTACAGAAAAAAATACAATAGGGAATATGGGATACAAAGTGTTTCTATGTTTATGGATGGACATTTTTATAAAAAAAGCCATGTGCCGAATTAATTAGTTTGCTTGGATGCTGCATTCCTTCTCTCTACCCTTCTTGTCTGTTCCTATGGTAAGCTTGTGTCTTTAGATGGCCTCCTCTTATGAATTTGGAAAGCACTACCTAGGACATTCTACATGTTACAAACATAAGTATTGGTACTAAAATAATTTGTGTGCAGCCAATTTTGAGAGTGACAGATTTCTGTCTGAAAACAAATAGAGCTGCACAGTTCTTATTAGCGATTTAATGTCAAAAGCACTAACTAGCACTCTTGTGGAGAAAATCCAGACTCATCATAAACAGGTGCAATGCCAAACTGGGCCTTTGGGTGATTATTTTGTCTGTAGTGCTTCACTCTATTTATTAAAATCCCTATATTTATCAAAGATCAATTATAATTATTTTATTATTTTAAATGCCCCTCCCCCCTTAGCCTTATATTCCTAATACAGAATATGACAGTAACGGAGAAACTGTTGTGCCAACTGAATGCCACCACTCATATTTGAAAACATTTCTAAAACTCTGCATCAGTAAATTTAAAGTGGAAGACAAGATGAACTGTTTTGTACAGTAGGTAGTGATGCCTCAAAATCCATTAACACATCACTTTTGTAGGTGGCAGTTTGACAAAACTTACTATACCTGATTTAAAACCTATGTTTAAAACTCCAGAGACCACTTATGACTAAACATTTTGTTTGTTGTAAATACGTGATAATCTTTGCCTTACTGCTGTATCACAATGTACTTTAACATTAGACTAGAAAGGTGACAGCTGAGGAATGCCTCCACTCCTATGCCAAGGTTTCCACTGATTCATTTCGGGAATGCACACAGAAAGCATGACAGCTTGGAATATCTCCACCCATCTTACAGCATCTGAACATGCACTGCTTACAGTTAACAGTACAGACTTGCAGCTCTATTCCAATTAGATCAAAAAGAAAACTAATAAGAACAACAACTTTTACATGGAGTATGAAACTTTGCACTACTCAATGCATGCCAAGTAGTGAATACTCAATTGTGATGTACTTAATAGCTAAAAATCTTAATTTTCATCTCAGAAGGGAAATTAAGGGGCAAGTGCTTGCTCTTATGTAGTTCATCCTTTGAAGGTTTTGGTCAGTATATCAATAAAATATAATAAGGTAAATGTTACTGAATGTTGTGTTCTCTTTTGTAGTCCTCAAATCACTTACATCAGTAAGCATCACTTATTAACTGGAACAAACATCATAAGGTCACCAAAGCACCACAAAGCTAACCATTCAAAAGCTTATATTATTTCCAGTTATGCCCATAGTGTGTACGCAGAAGACAGGAGCACAGCTGCACAGCTTAAAAATGATCTATTGAAGTCATGGCTCCAATAGCAATTATCAAGTGAAGATCTGCCCTGCCTCTTCCCCCACCCCCCAGCTCAAAATACAGTCTGAATTATTATACCATATCAGTAAACAGAAGTAAAACAGTTACAAGTTACATTCAAAAGATACAATGACACCTAGGCTTAGTCTACTCTGGACCTAAAAATTACGTCAACCTAGCTACACAGCTCAGGGCTATGAAAAAATTCACAGCAATGTAGTTAGATTGAGCTAACCCTCATTGTAGACACAGCTAGTTTAACAGAACAATTCTTCCATCGACCTAGCTACTGCCCCAAGGGTATGAATTTACTTGAGTAATGGAAAGAAAACCCTTCTGTCAGTGCAGCAAGTGTCTATATCAGTAGTTCGCAACCTATTTACCATTTTTGGCCATGTATGCAGGTCCCTAGTGTTATGTGAGCCTCAGCCACACAATATATACACTACCTGTATTGCTCTGAGGATGTCACACAGGCTGCAGCCATGTGCAAATTAGGCCATAAGTGGCCCCAAGGCCACAGATTGAGAATCACTGGTGTACACTTCAGCAGTTTAACTGGTGCACATATAGCACAGACATCCACCTAGATCAGCAATTAACTTCCTCAACCTATGTTCACATGAAATGGTTTCCAAACGACCTACTGTTATGAGTCGTTTATGTAACATTCCTTTTCCTATACAACATTAGGTTACAAAAGAAAAAAAAAAAAGGCGATTAAGTGTATCATATATCAGAACACGCACAGCATTTAATCTACACGTTCATTGTGACAATGAAGTCTGTAAATACATCAATGTACTAAATCAAGAATATTTAATTCCAGGGTAAAGTTTACAACTAAAAGACATGCTCTTTAAACAGTAACTTGTTTTACAAAATAAAAGTATATTGGCTGCAGTTATTGCCAATATTTTGAATTTGTTATGAAACCTGTGACTATCTGATAAATGTATTATTCAAATGCTACACTACAAATATAAATATTTCTATTCATGTCATTGCCAATAGTTTTTAAGATGGGAGTTTCCCCTTGCTTTGTCTCAGCCTACATTCTAGAATTCAGTTCAGTTATTATATTTGTGCATTTAAAAGAGGACACTAAGCAGGGACAATGTGATGCCTTTTCACACAACTCAAAAAAGAGAAATTGGGTTCAAACTTGGCATATAGTTAATCCTCAGTAGGCACAAGGCTGTTATACCTCTCCAAACTTGGCTTAACATTTACAATTATTGCACTCTACAAAAATTTGCATGCATTCACACGCTTAGTAGAAAACACTGTTTTTCTTATATGTAGGGTAAGTATTACAGATGCCCTAAGCTATCATGTAGTACGAAGGGGCACATGTTGTGCCCAACACTTCATATACTTTATCTCTTCCTCCACCATCACCACCACTTCTTTAGAGAGGACAGAAATTAGACAGACCTTTATTAATGCAATATTAAGGTTGCAAAATTAAGCACAAAAGTCAGGAAATTAAGAAGCGACAGAGTCCTGTGGCACCTTAAAGTACTGAAGCATAAGCTTTCGTTGGTAATACCCTCTTCGTCGGATGCATGGCCACTGCTTGCATCCGACGAAGTGGGTATTAGCCCACAAAAACTTATGCTTCAATACTTTTGTTAGTCTTTAAGGTGCCACAGGACTCTGTATCACTTCTGCAGATCCAGACTAACACGGCTACCCCTTTGATTCAGGAAATTAAGAGTTACCTTAAAACAGTTATTAGCCTGGTCACACTGAAGTATTATGCTATTTAATTCTCATTTCCTGGGCACGAACAGGTTTTACAGAATTGGTGGCCAGCAGAAGTGTTTCCACTCATTTCTTTACATTATAATTAATTTTTTAAAGAAACATCTGAAGTCAGACAGTGCAGCACTAAGAACCTAGAAGTGAAACTGATTTCCCCGTTTCTGTTGTTCATACTGTGACTCATGCAAAAGGAAAAAGGCAGAACAATGATCAATAAAGGATTTTTTTAAAATCCTTACCTCTAAGGATACAGTGTTATCAGAAACAAGGATTCGTCCCCATGCAATGAGATGGAAGCTATCAGTTTCACAGTAAATTAAGTATAAATTCTGATCGACGGATTTCAAGATTTTTGTACTAATTTTTCTATCTAATGTAAAACTAATTCATTTCTGCAAATGGGGAAAGATTGTCCTCCAGTAAGACCAACACCACTGAAGTCGCAGCTCAGGGAGTGAGGACTCGGTGCTAAGGTGGCTTGGAGCCATTTTTACATTATCCTGATCCCAAATTGCTCTGCAATTCTATTGTAATGTAGATGGCCATAGGAGCTTAGATTACAGCAATACACCCCTGGCTACCATGTTGTATGTTGTGCTCCCATGGCCTTGGTACACTTCCTATCCCAGGGCTTGCAAGTTGGTCCTCAGAAGACAGCCTTACAGCTGTCTCTCTCTGTTTTTATGCCAGTGGACTCCATCCACAGCTCAGTCACTGGTTTTTAGGCACCCTTTTACACCACTCCAGCCCTTTAATTAGGTGTACAGGCAGTAGAGGAGGATAAGGCTATTACCCAAGATATTTAATGACAACCAATACTAAAGCCCCTGTCAGCATGAGTGATCAAGTATATATGTTTGCCATAAATAAGCAATAATTGCATCTCTTTGAAAGAAAAGGGAGGCAGTTAACTTATTTCAAAGCAAACTCGAAGCAACTACCTCTGAAATTGGTAAATACTAGATAATAACTAACATACATGGCATATAGTGTCATCTCCAGGTCTGCCCTTTGTCAGCCAAAAACAGATCACTGTACAGTTCTATAATGATCTGTGATTATAGTGTTACCCGTTGCCGAGACAGTGCTGTACAATACCAAGACAACAGCATTAAGATATTCTTAAAATCTGTTCCCCCATGTCCCACATGAAAACTATGTTTTAGCTATAAAGTGGGTAAGGTAACACTTTTATTGGACAAACTTCTGTTGGTGAGAGATACTGTACAAGCTTTCGAGCTACAAAGAACTCTTCTTCAGACTAAACAGCAGATTTTGTTAGGAAGAAGAGTTTAAGAGATTGTAAGGATATAAAGTCAGTCTGCACCATAAATATTAAGTGTTCAATATAAATTGCTAGTGTTCTATTCCCACATCAGCTTGATCGCCAGTTATGCGGCAAAATTGTGTCAATACTTCCCCACAGCTCACAGGTGTAGGAAGACAAACGACTGTTCACAAAGCATTCCAACATCTTAGTGATGAGCCTACAGAAGAGCCTATCAGATTTTAAAAACCACCACTAATAAGAACTATAAAACTGAAGTCTTTCCTTCAAGATGTGACTATACATATTATGCATTTTAGATCTGCTCGTCAACAAGTTTTAAAATAATTTGGCAGCCTCATTTTACAAGCAATCATTCCATAAAACACAGCACACATGAAGACACTTATACGACACTTATATACCCAACATAAACAAAAAACATGTATGTACATTGCTAATGTCAGTAAGTCTGTTCTCAGAATTAGCCTGTACTAAGAATTTCTAATTTATTTTTAAATATGTGACAATGTGGAGGCTCTTATAGACCAGCCATGCACAGACAATTTCTTCCCCTCCCCAGAGATTAAATGCTAACAAATAGCACATGACATCACATCTCATCTCCTGATTCTATTCTTCTCTTAAGTCCCTACTGAATCACCTGGAAGGACACATCACAAGAAAAGAGTTTCAAAGGCCCCCTATAATCCTCGTGATACATCTATGCACATGACAGTTATATAGAAAAATGGATTATTCAGAGCCTCTGTCTTTTACAACTTCCGTTGACTTAATCAAATGGAACATTTTGGATTAGGAAGCCCCAACCCAAAAAACATGGAAACCAACTATGCATGACTCTACCAAAGGCAAAAAATAAGATTCAAATTTAAGACATTATAATAATGGTCCCTTTTGATCTTAATCTATTCTAACCTAAATTACAAAAAAAAATATTTTTCTTCACTGATTTGCAAATAGGAAGCTTAAATACTACTTGGAATACAGTGGTAAATGTGACAAAAAGCAGTTTAATTTGCATCCCTTTAAAAAAAGAGGTGCATTTAATATGCACAATGCCTACCTCTCCGCAGCAAAATATAAAATGAAATCAGCAATTAGTGTCAAATCACTGTAGAATTAAAATGTGTAGGCAGTATGGGGGAGAGAGGCACTTATTTCTGAAATGGAAAGTCTAAATGTCTGCAGTACACATTGGCCTTTAGAATGCATACTGAGTAAGAAGCACACTAAGAATTTGTTTTGTTATATAGGAAGATGGACAGAAACCCTTCCTAGTTCATTCTACAAATTTTATTACTCTACTCCACTAGCTTGTGAGCCTTAATACTGGAAGAGATTGGCTAATGAATGGCCCAGTGGTTTGGCTGGTAGTACAACTTGTTGCCGCAGTGGAAACTGAGGGTACGTCTATGCTGAAGCTGGAGGAATAATTATGACACATATGCATTAACTTTAATCCAGCTAGTATGCTATAAAAAGCAGGTTAGCCATCGTGGCAGCAAGAATCTACCTGCCCAAGTACTTACCTAGAGACTCCAACGGGATTATTCTCAGGCAGCTATTTTTTGTGCTGTACAGCTATTTTTAGCTCACTAGTTTGATCAAAGCTAGCATGCATACACCTGAGTTGGAAATTACACCTCCAGCTACAGTGTAGCTATACCCAGAAACTGAAGCTACCCCATGTGCTCACAGCTGAACGTGTTGAGGAACTGCCACCAAGGCTTTGAAGGAAAGTGCTGCTTACAAGGCAGTATAGGAAAAAATGGTATCTAAATGAAAATATTGCAAAAATGTAGTTTATGCTCCAGCTCTAGTGCACTAAACTCATGGTGGGCCACGCAAGACAGGAGAATGCAGCTGATGTGGAAAAAATGAATGAGAATGGGGGAGGGAGAAAGAGGTCCAAAAATGGGGATATATCACTTCATTTTAGATATCATGCAGGTATTCTTGTTTCACATGGATGAGCAGGTCTAAATTGATTGATACAGTGCTTAGAGATTATGGCAGCCATGGAAAATTCTGTGTATACTAGGGCTTTCAACATTATCGACACTGGTGAAGTCACAAACGGCATTAGCAAAGTGCTACACTTTTGAGAAGTCTTCCTACAGTACATATGGCCTTACTTCATACCACACCAACTCTCATTTAGAGTAGACCCATCAATTCTAAATATGGTGTCCAGCATTTTCTATTTTGTCTCAAATGCATGAACAACAGAGAAGTTTGGCTACACTAAAGACTGTGTCAATTAAAGGGACACCTCAACCAATACATTCCCTGAGGAGGGTGGGAGAATATACAATCATTTACTAAGCTGCCTTAAGAACACAATCAATTCACAGTTAAATCTCCCAATTTGCTTTTCAACTAGATGTCTACTGACAGAAGAGACTCAAAGCCATTTTTAGTTATACTATAGCAGTGTCACCAGAGTAACAACTACTCCAACAGAAGTTTAAGCAAAAAAAAAAAAAAAAAAGTCTGCAGCTATCTTGATCTCCCATTATCTGCGGTCAGCTTGCAAATTAAGGAGGGGTGAAAGTCTAACAGCACAGAGGCAAAGATGACATTAATAAATGCTGAAAATGTTGCACTACAGTATCAAAGTTATCTGAGACTCCGCCTCACCTGCTTTTTAAAAAGGCTTCTCAGAGTTGCCAAAAAACGGAAACCCTAGTCTTAATTTGTTGTTCTACCAATAATTATAAAAACCAACACTTCTTTTGTTCCCACCATTAAAAGTTCTGTATATTCTGGACTTGAAAGAACCTGTTTACATATTAACATCCAACCAAATAAGATTACTTCTGACTAGTAAGGCAGATCTTCAGAGTACAAATATCCACACTGATGAAACAAAGCTACAGTATACTAGTTTGCCATACAACACAACTTGTACTGAAATTAAGGAGTTTGCCAGAATGTTACCAAAACACAAATTTGATGATCATCCCATAAACCGTCATGTTCATTCTTTCTATTCTTTTTTTGCCAGTAGGAATCATACCAATTCTATCAAGGCTAATAATACAATGAAAGGGTAGGTGGCAACTTCTGTATGGGAAACAGTAAAGCTATTTAAGATTAACAGCCGTGTTAGTCTGTATCTGTAAATAAGACGAGGAAGACTTTGTAGCACCTTAGCGACTACCAGTTTATTTCAGCATAAGCTTTCGTGGGCTATAACCCACTTCATCGGATGCACAGAATGGAACAAACCTTTTTTTTTTTGCTCTCTGTGTGTATAAATGCACCTTACTTCTGTTCCATTCTATGCATCCGATGAAGTGGGTTATAGCCCACAAAAGCTTATCCTGAAATAAACTGGTTAGTCTCTAAGGTGCTACAAAGTCTTCTTTGTCTTATTAGCAAAGCTATTATATACCTTAAATGACAGTAAGAGTTAAAAGCATAAAATCCAGTTCTCAGCCCTCTGTGTATTGTTAGCTATTACAATAAATAATGGGGTATTCCTCATACTTATTTCACTATCAAGAGATTTATTACACATTGAAATCACCACTTTCTGTTTAGAAAGAGAATACTGTCACTATACTGCTCTGAATTCCCTCACTGTGCTATTTTGGAAAGATTTTTACCTGATCAAACTAGAGCTCATAATTACTAAGTCTTTCTGGAACTACTGAGGTACAATTTTCAAAACAAAAAATTAATCTGTCAAAGAGATGATTCTTGCTTTTCTGAATTTAGTTCAGTGAATTTAATATGCTGCTATGGTTTTTGGTCTGTTGCAGAAACGAAAACTATTCAGGCAAACCCACATTATCTCTGGATTGCCACTGCCTTTCCTTATTTGGCTAACATTTTCAGATTCCAATCAGATTGCTATAAAACTTTAACATGCACAAAGCATCCATTTTGAAAAACTTCACTGTCACTTTTCGTTCCATTCCCCCCATCCTTAATGAAAGTTAGATCTCAGCTCAAAAAAACATGAACAAAGCAAACCCCATCTTATAACCTCCCACCGCAGGAAAAATACTGTAAAAACACTGCTAACCTAACAGTAGGGGCTTTCACACTGCGGCAGAAACCATCAATAAAGAAAGAAGCCTATATCCTATTGGCACACGTTTCTATAATAAGAACAAAACATTAGTTCCCCCTAGAAACCAGAGAAAAATAAATTATCCGCTTTCACAAAAGGCGGATTTAATCCCCTAAAGTGCAGAGAAATTGGAGAGATCGGGGCGGCAGGAAATCTCACGCGACATTAAGAACAAGCATGGGAGTGACCCTGTTTCTCATCCCACCATCCCTACCTGCCAACACCACCCCCTTTTCCGGGATCTGCCCTTCACCTCCCCCCGCTCCGGGGCGCCATCTCTCCTCCCTGGACACACAGCGGGCAAGGCCCCGGCGGACCCCGCTTTCTCATAGACTTTAAGATCGTGACACCCTCCACGCCAGCCGCAGCCAGGGGGTCCCACCGGCACCGTCCCCGGGGGAAGGAAAGCAGAGAAAACCCCGGATCACCCCAGCCAGCCGGGGAGGAAAGGGTTTATCCTCCACCCCAGACAGGGAAGTAGGGCCGATCCCAGAGATCGGGGACAACGAGGAAGAGGAGACTCCGCAGGGCCGATCCAGCTGCCCGGGGCGACACTCCGGGGACAGACCCCGCGCCGGAGCAAGGCTTGGCGGCAGGCCCCCACGCCCCCAGCCAGGCCCCGACCACCGAGCCCGACAGAGCCGCTCCCGCCCCCGCGCGGCCAGGCCCAGCCCCGGTGCCCGCTCCGGCCGAGCCAGGCCCCGCACAGACCTGGTGCAGTGCGGTGAGCCCGTCCACATTGGCGTAGTTGATGTCGGCGCCCCGCTCCAGCAGCCGCAGCACCTCGTCCGTGTCCCCGCTGGAGCAGGCGGCCAGGAAGACGGCGCCGTCATCGAACTTCACCTTGGTCTTTTTGCGCTTGACCACGGGCGGCTCCAGGTCGGTCTCGGAGCCGAGCCAGCGCTTCAGCTGCTCGTTCCGCTTCTGTTTGGCGTCCGCCATCTTCATGCCCTGCTCCTGCCTGGCCCTAGCGCTCCGAACCCAGGATAGCCTCTATCCACCACTATCCCATAGAGCACCGCGGCCGACCCGGCCGCCGCACCGCCCTCGCTCACCCGCCTAGAGGGAAAGAGCCGGAGAGGGGGCGCGGAGGCCAGCTTCCTTAACATAATCTCGCGAGATTCGTAAGGGGAGGGCGGGGCTGTAAGAGACTGGAGCGTGAAATCAGACCTGAGTGGGCGGGGACATGGGCGTGGCTCTGAGCCGGTGGGGGTGGGGATGGAGCTGAATCCGCAGCGGCAGCTGGAGGGGTGGGGGTGGGAATCAGGGCGGCACAGGGACCCCGAGCGGGGCGCGCGCCTAAGGGGCAAGTTGCTGGGCGGGGCGGCAGCAGGCAGGGGACCGTTCCGCCGCGCGGGAAGGTCGCGGGGTGCGTTGGGCGGAGCTGGGTCCAGCCCGTCGGTATCCCCCGTCTGCCCGTGCCGGGACCGGCGTCCAGGAGCCTGAGAGAGGCCACCTGGGGCTCGTCTCCCGCCTGCCCCGTCCTAGGGGCTTAGCTGGCAGTAGGTGCGCAAACAGGGGGAGTCGTGTGACTATGTGGAGTAGCGGGGTAGGGTGACCAGATGTCCCGATTTTATAGGGACACTCCTGATTTTTGGGTCTTTTTCTTAGATACGCTCCTGTTACACACACACCCCGTACACACACCCCTCCTGTCCCGATTTTTCACCTTTGCTGTTTGGTCGCCTGTCACCCCTCAGTCCCTCAGGCCACATGTCAGCAAGTGTTTGCCTGGGCAGGGCTGTGGGCTCCTGCAAAGCCCTATGGGAGGCTTCTTTCAGGTTATGCAAGTTTGCCTCAGTTTCCCTCTTTGAAGGAGGTGGAGACATTACATCTTCTCCATGGGGGGGACTAATTAATCATAGACTCATAGAATATGAGGATTGGAAGAGACCTCAGGAGGTCATCTAGTCCAACCCCTTGCTCAATGCAGGACCAACCCCAGCTAAATCATCCCAGCCAGGGCTTTGTCAAGCCTGACCTTAAAAACCTCTAGGGAAGGTGATTCCGCCACCTCCTTAGGTAACCCATTCCAGTGCTTCACCACCCTCCTAGTGAAAAAGTTTTTCCTAATATCCAACCTAGACCTCCCCCACTGCCACTTGAGACCATTACTCTTTGTTCTGTCATCTGCTACCACTGAGAACAGATTAGAGCCATCGTCTTTGGAACCCCCTTTCAGGTAGTTGAAAGCAGCTATCAAATCCCCCCTCAGTCTTCTCTTCTACAGACTAAACAATACCAGTTCCCTCAGCCTCTCCTCATAACTCATGTGCTCCAGCTCCCTAGTCATCTTTGTTGCCCTCCACTGGACTCTTTCCAGTTTTTCCATATCCTTCTTGTGGGACCCAAAACTGGACACAGATGAGATTTCACCAGTGCCGAATAGAGGGAAATGCTCACATCCCTCAATCTGTTGCTTATACAACCCAAAATGCCATTAGCCTTCTTGGCAACAAGGGCACACTTGACTCATAAATTACTCTCACTAAAGCATGCTGTCGTCCAAAGCAGTGCATATGCCTTTTTTATATCAACCTAGCTTTGGTTTCTACCCCTTTTGCCCCCCATACGGTGGGCTTATTTTTAATTACATTGTCTTAAATTATATCTTCCCTTGGAGAAGATATGGGTTGAAATTTACTGGAGAAGGGTTTGACTCTTTGTGGATAATTTATATATTTAATACCCAGAGCATTTTAGAATCATTCTTCAAAGTGGTTTTTACTAACATGAGTAAGCTTATTTTCTCTGTCAGAGTCCTGACTGAGTTCCCCTGTGTGGACACTCAACAGCTTACTGGGTTTGGACCTGCATGCTGGATCTGTATACTTCTTACCTCTCTTACATCTGGGCAGGCTCCAGCCAGTCTCTGGCCCTGGCCTTTGTGGCACTGATTTTCTGTCTTGTGCCACTTTTGTGGAATAGGATCCCATGGTCTAGCTGGCTAGGTCCCAAAACCAGTGCAGAACCATTGTTGTTCCTGTTCACCTGTATAGACTTGGTTGGGAGCTATATGACATAAACCCTGTGAATAAGTAGCTGATTTACTATACACTGGGGCATTCGGTGATGCAGCAGTTTCATAAACCATACGTTTTACACAGAAATTTTGCAAACTCTCACATTTTCTATAGGAAGAATTTAGAAGAGTGGACTCAATTCTGCAAGGTGCTGACCACTCTGGCTCAATCCAGCAAAGTACTCAAGCACGTGCTTCATCCACATAAGTCAGTCCTATCATCTCTGAGAGTACTCACATGTTACAGTGCTTTCCGAGATCAGACCAGAGTGCTCAATAACTTGTAGATTCAGGGTATGGTTACACTTACAAGATTATAGCGCTATAGGTTATAGCGGTCCCCTTATACAGTAATATGTATAGCGCTATTGTATGTCCACACTCAGATGCTCCTGCGGTATAGCATGGCCACATTTGGGGCACTTAATGCGGCATTAAGAGCAGCGCATTAGGGCAGGTATCCCAGCATTCAGCTGGGTGCAACGTGCTTTTTAAACGAGGGGGGTGAGGGGGGACGCGTTGTGTGTATGCGGAGGGAGAGAGACAGTGGTTTTTCCGTTTTTCTGAAAGCCTGTCAGTGAGCCTCCGTTCACAGAGGGCTTTGTTTTCACACAGGCTCCCTCCTTAAACATTTGCATTGCTTATCTGCCGAGTTAAGAAAGAAACTCTAAAGAGGTACTTCCGCATTCCTCCAGCCGAGTTCAAAACAAAGGGAAGAGACGTCAATTGCCTTAAATGGCTCTAGGCATCTCCAGAGATTACTTGTAGCGCAGTGTGTGTCCACATTCTTGCTGTAGCGCTACAGCAGCTGCGCTACAGCCCTTATTCCCCACGAGGAGGTGGATTTATAATAGCGCTATAACTCAGCAGTTATAGCGCTATTAGTGCCTTGCCAGTGTGGACGGGGAGTAGGTTATAGCGCTCGTGGGGGCTTTATAGTGCTATAAAGTGCCAGTGTAACCATGGCCTCAGGCCCTAAATGCCCTGAAAGGCATTCTACTCTATGAGTTGTTAACGAGTATGTTCTCACTGCAAAGTTAGCTCAGGCTCTTAGGGCTTGGCTACACTGGTGCTTTAAAGTGCTCTAACTTGCTGGCAAGTCTGAGCACTTTAAAGCGCTAGTGTGGACAGGCTCCGAGCGCTCGGAGCTAATCCCCATGTGGCGGTGGATTACCAAGGGAGCGTTCCCGGGGGAGCTCTTTGAAATTTCAAGTGTAGCCAAGCCCTTACACAGGCATTGCGCCTCCCAGCCCCCTCTAATTCACACATTCACACACTTTGCCTTTCACAGAGTTTAGTGGAGCTTTCAACCTGAGCTAGCTGACACAGATGTGCGTGTAGGTTAGAGCCCAGGTTCTGCTTTCACTTGCACCAATAACACACTCACTTTACAGTGAGGATGCATGCTAAATCACTCCAGTGCTGATAATCCTTAAATGCCAAGGACAGGCAAGTTTTCCCACAGTTCATGGGGGAAAAAATCGTAGTCAGCTTGCCGCAGGAGAAAGAATCGAGAAGTCCTAGCAAAACACCCAGGGAACTAGAGCACCACATGAACTTGAATGTGGTTTTGCAGTGTGGCTGTCCACACTCAGGATAGGCAAACCTGGGTGCGCAGACCTGGGAGCCAGTCATCCAGGCTAATGGCAAGGACATTCTTTAAGGTGATATCTATACCAGTGGTCTTCAAAATGAGGTGCGCGCACCCCAGGGGGTACGCCGGCACCGCCGCCGCGGGATTGGCCTGGGACGCCACCAAAATGGGAAGTTTTATTTGTGTCCCGCCAAAATGCCGCCGAAAACGGAAGCTTTGCAGTCGGCGGCATTTTGGCGGACACCCTCAGGCCGCGAGAGGCATCAGGGAAGAGGAAAGAGGCCGTGGTCAGAAATCTTTGAGAGACACTGATCTACACTATGAAGTAAGGGTATGATACCCCAGCTCATCTACCCATTCGCTAGCTCTCATCAAGCTAACATGAATGTAAATTATAGTGTAACCACAATAGTACAGGTATGGCTGGGCTGTGTGGTGCCAAGTATAAACTCTTCTGAAATCAGTGGGTATGCACTCAACACTCCGGCTACACTGCTATTTATACTTGTGCTAGCTTAATGAGAGCTAGCACAAGTACGTGTACATGAGCAAGGGATCACACCCCTAGGTCATGGTTTATATGTAGCCTCACAGTGTACAGCAAAACTACACATTAGAACAATAATTTAATAATAAATAATAATACTAAACCAGGGATCTCAAACATGTGGCCCGTGGTCCATATGCGGCCTGCCAAACCCTTCCCTGTGGCCCGCGATGTTCCCCCGGCCCCCGGGACGCCGGCCAAGCTCCACTGCAGCCCCCCGCCCCTCCCCCTCCCCCAAGCTCCCTCCCCCCTGGCCTCCCCGACTCCCCACCAAGCTCCCCCAGCCAAGCTCCATGAAGCCCCCCGTCTCCCCACCAAGCTCCCGCGCGGCTCCTGGCCAAGACCCCTGGTCTATGTCATAGGCACTGACACTGTGGGTACTCCAGCAAACACCCAGGGACAAAAATTAGCAGGTGCTTAGCACCCATTGGCAGCCAAGCTCCCCTCCTTCCTCCTTCACCCTCCCCCTACAGTGCCTCCCGCCCCCTACCAGTCCTATTAATCAAATTTCTCTCCCTCCCTCTCATCACCTCCTGCCTGTTCGGCAGCGTACAGCGGGCACTGGGAGGGAGGAGGAGGAGCAGGTACAGGGCATGCTCAGAGGAGGAAGAGACAGAGCGGGAGTAGAAGTGGGCAAGGGCAGGGCCTTGGGGAAATGTTTGGAGTGGGCTAGGGGCAGGAAGAAGCAGGGCAGGCATGGGGGCTTCAGGGCTAATGACCAGCAGCGATTATAACCTTGGCTTTGTATCTCATACAAAATACTAACTTTAGCAGCAAAATGCCCTTAGCCCAATGGGCTTTACTCTCTTCTCTATCATATCAGTTTGATGGTATAGCAGAGTGGAGATCAGACCCTAGGCTGGGGAATTGGTTCCGTATTCACTCACATGGTGACACGCCATTTCCTGAAGCATCAATAATTGCTATAGCAATCATCTGCTCTTTTGCGATCTGCCACACAAGCACAGCTGGTGAAATTCAGTCCCGTGCAGCAGATCAGCACAAAGCCTATGCACCACTTAAGTCAGGAGCATGTAAACTATAGCCCACAGACCACTTCCAGCCCATGTGACCCTCCTGCCCGACTCCTAAGCTCTTGATCCAGGAGGCCACCCTGGCCCCTACCCTGCTGTTCTCCCTCTCTCTCAGAGCATCCTGCTGCCAGCGCAATGCTCTGGGTGGTGGGTTTGCAAGGTGGGTTTGAAGCTCAGCTGCAGAGCCATGGCCTGAGCCGGTGCTCTGTGCTGCGTGGTGCATGGCTGCCTGTCCTGGTGCCATGCCACCAGCCACCCATGCTCCAGGCAGATCGGTAATGGGGAAGGGAGCTGGGGGGAGGGTTGGATAGAGGGCAGGGGAGTTCAAGGGGTGTGGATAGGGGTCGGGGCGGTCAGAGGGCAGGGAACACGGAGGTTGAATGGGGGCAGGGATCCCTGGAGGGGCAGTCAGGAATGAGAAGAGGGGTTGGATGGGGTGGCAGGGGGCAGTCAGGGTGGGGATTCCGGGGGCAGTCAAGGGAGAGGGAGAAGGGGTGGTTGGGTGGAGCAGGGGACCCAGGGAGGGAGGGAGCGTCAGGAAGGAGAGGAGTTGGATGGAGCAGCGGGGGTTAGTTAGGGGCAGGGGATCCAGGGGTGGTCAGGGGATAGAGAGCAGGGGGCGTTGATGGGGCAGGAAGGAAAGGGGGATTTGGATGGGGCAACGGGGAGCAGTTAGGGGCATGGTTCTGGGGCGGTCAGGGGACAGAGAGCAGGGGGAGTGGGTGGGGCAGGCGTCCCGGGGGGGTATCGGGGGGTGAGAAGCAGGTGGGGTCGGATAGGGTGCAGGGGCTGTGCCACGCCTGGCTGTTTGGGGAGGCACAGCCTCCCTTAACTGGCCCTCCATACAATTTTGGAAACACAATGCGGCCCTCAGGCCAAAAAGTTTGCCCATCCTTGACTTAAGTCCTACACTGAGGGTTCTGTTCACCCTTTGAAAACGAATTTTTTCTTGACAACCAACAAGATCACAGACTAAGGTGGGGTAATTGAATAACTGTAGGGCATAAATATATATATGTAAATCCCCAAGGTTATCAAACAGGACAAGTGATTATAAGTGCCTCAATTTTTGAGTGCCAAATTTAGCACTCACTAGCAGCCAAGCTCCCTTCTCCCCCTCTGCCCCCCGACCGGGCGCCTCCTGCCCACCAGCAGCCTTGCCAATCAGCTCCTCTCCTCCCTCCCATCACCTCCCTGGAACTTGGCTTTTGGAGGGTAGAGGGTGAGCATTTTCTGAAAACTAGGCCACCTTGAAGTGCCTTGAGTTGAGCATCCAAAATCATTCGTTATTCTTGAAAATCTTTGTGTGTGTCTATATGCACAGTACTATGAGGGAGAGGCCAAAGTTTATGTAGTTGATATATAGATTGGATTTAGCATATAATTGTGTGTGATCACATAGCAATACTACAAAGAGGCCAGAAAATATAAAGTAGGTGACATAAATAGAAGGAACATGAGGTAATAGGGAATTAAGAGTTAATAAAAAAAAATGTTTAGTGACAGTTAAATTTGTACCAAGATACATCTCACCAACCCAGAATCTTACAAATGTGGAAATTTGGGGAAACTGTCCAGCATTCATTGCCATCTTCACTTCTGCCACACACTACCAATAACATACACACAATCTTCAACAGATATTGAAAAGCAATACATACCCTAATTTGCACTCTCATGTAAAGTCATAATAGTGACCTCATAATCTGTTATATTAACAGATTGACACAATGAACTGTCACACAGTCCATTAATTTGGAAAATTATTCTTCCTTAACATTGTTTAGGTTGCTACAAAGACCATATGTGAGAACAAAAGTTGGATATTATAAATGAAAACCAGTGACTTGTGAAAACAGTTAATAACATTTAATAATTTTTAAGGAAAATTAAAAATGAACTTTTGGCAGGAAAATTTGTGATTGGTAGCAGAATACTTCATTTGGGAATATTCCCAAATCAAACCATTTTAAGAGGACACCTAAATAGAAAACAATTAGATAGCAGTAGCCCCCTATTCTTACATTTCACTGTCAGCAGCCCTGATCCTGCAAACGTGCAGGTAAACAACTTTACATAGAAGTCATGTAATTGAACTCAATGGGACTATTGATGTATAAAATTAATCATAGAAGCATTTGCATGACTGGTGCTTGTGCTTGTACAGGAACTCCTCACTTAATGGTGTAGTTATGTTCCTGAAAAATGCAATTTTAAGCAAAACAATGTTAAGCTAATCCAATTTTCCCCATAAGAATTAATGTAAATGAGGGGGTTAGGTTCCAGAGAATTTTTTTTCACCTGACAAAAGACTATATATACATATATATATATATATATATACACACACACACACACACAAAAAAAATATAAGTTCTAAACAAACAATTTAATACTGGTAAACACTGATGATTATTGAAGTGACAAAGAGTCCTGTGGCATCTTAAAGACTAACTGAAATTTTTTCAGAGCATGAGCTTTCGTGGGCTAATACCCACTTCGTTGGATGCAACTGATGATTATTGTAAGCTTGGTTGAGGTGAAGGAGTCAGAGGGTGGGATATTTCCCAGGGAATGCCTTACTGCTAAATGAACTTGCAATTGGCTGAGCCCTCAAGGGTTAACTCTCACACTTCACAAGGAGCAGGAAAGGAGGGAGAGCAGACAGAGATACACACCCTGTGTATGTGTGAGAGAGAGATTCCCCTTTAAGTATGCCGAATCTTAAGTATATTGCCTTGTTAATTAGATCAGCTTGCAGAGACTAGCTGCTGCCAGCGAGCAGCTCCCTCCATCTTGTGTCTCCCCTGCTCTATGGGAGATGGGGTAAGCGGGGTGCAGGAGAAGGGGCGAGGGGGACACCCTGACATTAGCCCCTCCTCTTCCTCCTCACCTCCTACAGCAAGCAGGAGTCTCTGGGAGCAGCTCCAAGGCAGAGAGGCAGGAGCAGCACATGGTGTGGCCGGGGAGGTGGGGGACAGCTGAACTGCTGGCAATTGATAGCCTGCTGGGCAGCTGCTGAACAGGGAACTTAGGGGAGTGGAGAGCTGATAGGGAGGCTGCCAGTCCTCTCTGGTTCCAAGCCCCCACCAGCTAGCTACAACAGGCTGCTCTTCCTGCAAGCAGTGGACAAAGCAAGCGGCTGCCAAACAACATTAGAAGGGAGCATTGCACAACTTTAAACAAGCTTGTTCCCTAATTGATCAGCAATGTAACAATGAAACAACGTTAACTGGGATGACTTTAAGTGAGGAGTTCCTGTATAGTATGCTTTTAGTTTGTGCAATGACAGGTATCAATTATTTTTCTACCTTATCAAATGGAACATAAAAAATGATTTAACAATGTGTTTGGTTTTATTAATTTTTTTTTTCAGTTCTAGGGCTTTGTTTAAAGCCAATTAAATGCAGGTACCATGGCTAGGTCATGGGCTGCCAAACAGCAATAGAGGGGTTGAGAGTCAGCTGGGTCAGGTTACCAGATCACAAGCAGAAAACAAACTTGAGATCAGAACCACAAGTCAGTAAGCGGAGGCAGGCTGTGTCAGGATACCAGGGGATCAGAGACAAAGTGGAATCAGAACCACAGAAACCAGGAGTCAAGCCACAGAAGCAGGATGCAAAAGGCACACAGTCTGCTGCAAGATGGATCCCAGATGTTCAGACAGCTTCCTGGTCTTGCTGCTAGCTAAAGTAAAGTAAAGCCAATTGGCTGCTTTGGAATTCCACCAATAGGACCTTCCCCAATAGGACCTTACGGTGGAGCCTCAGACTGGAATTGGACTTCATGGGTCCTGGGTAAGCAACTGTCAGCAGGCTGCTAAGTGGAGGGTTGGAGCATGGCAGCTATTGCGGACCTTGGTTCGCAGATTAATTGCACCCAGTTTTCTGCCAAAGATCATGCATATTAAAAGGAAAGTTGTGAAAAGAAGGAATGAAAGGTCTTTAATTGTCAGGAAAATTATTTGCTCAAGTTGATATCAGTAATATGATGCATCCTTCATGTGCTGATATATATATATTGTTTAACAATCATATTACCCTATTTTTTAAAATGTCCCCCACTCTCATTGTTTTGTGGTGGTGAAAAACCCATAAACTACAATGGAAACTAACAAACTCCCCATACTGGGGAAAGAGGGAAAGGGTATACACAAAGTGCTATCTAAGGTATAAGGCAAATAAACTGAGACCTTTTTTCCTATAATATCTTTAAGTTGTTAAGTACTCTTATGGGCTTCCTGGTAATAACATGGGTACAACATTTTCAGACAGAACTGTGATATCTGAGTTGACTTTTCCCTTAGAAACACGGAATCCACAATAACCCACATTGCTTGAGGTGGGGAGGGTTACTTTTTAATGCTATGTAACGCTGAGTCATTAAAACCAATTCATACAATAATAACAGAGGCACATATTTATAAATTATCCAGCTCCAAATCAGAGAAGCAACAGCATATTCTCTCAATTTAATATGTGAGCTCTACACAGATATTCCTGGATGGGAATGCAAACTAATGTTGAAAACTGATTCACATACATGGTCTCTGGCATGCCTTTATTCATGCCCATCTGTTAAAATGGCATTTAGCCTACTCAGTTCCAGCTAATAATAGTTGTTCTGATGAACAAAATGTGACATCACATGTTTTATTTACAGTGTTCTTGAAGCTGCGTTGGTCCCAGGAAATGTGAGGCTATATGCTTCATTATAAAATGGACATTATATGCCCATTCTTGGTTTCTTTGAAGCCAGTGAAAATTTTGCAATGACTTTAATAAGAGCAGAACAAAACTATATATCACCGACAAAGTGCCAATATTTTTATTTGATTTCTTGGCAATCCCATAAATTCTGCATATGAAAAGTGATAAGTGTAAGAATCTTGTTAGCCAACGTCTTATAGTGTTCAGATTGTATGATGGCTATCTCTTTTGGGTCTTCCAAACCTGCAGGGAGTTTAAGGACTTAACAGTTGCTTTTATCCTTTTCTGGTCAGAATTTCTTCAGTGTGCTTTTGTGTTCCTTTTTTACTCCTTCTGTATCTTGAGTCAACAAATGCACTATTGAACTAGCAAACAAAATTTAGATGCTGGGGTTGCGGGGAGAGGGAGAGAGGAAAGTGAAAATGTTCCCTGGTAATGTGTGCAAGATGTTCCCTGTGTGCTGCATTCATATTGCAGCTGAGACAAACAGTTCCCTGGCTGCAGGAGAACACCTTGCACAAAAGGAAACGAAAGCCAGCTCCTGTTCCAGTTATTCCTTTCACAATATGAATGTAAGAATAGTAAATAGTACTGATAGGCTCAACATTTAAATATCTTCTCCCTTTCCCGTACTACTAAGCATATTTATTTGTTTAAATATATTTCTTGGTACATAAAAAAGTCATCTTTCTTTCAAATCTAAGTTAAAATCTCATTGAGGCATTGATCTGAGCAACTGGTTTGGTTTGCATTTGGGGCATCCATGAGCCTGTCATGCTATCCACTCAGCCGGCAAGCTCTGTTTTTATCAGTCTCTGAATACATAACATAACCACACATTTATAATACGTGCACACCTTACCCATGTACCAACCTAGATGACAACAACAAAACCAAAAAAAAGAATAATAATGTTTCCCCTTTGGCCTGAGCTGTCAGCTGCACTTCAGACCCCTTTTAATCTCTCTAGTACATACCCTCTGGTGACTAGTTTCACTAATTTCACCCTTCTCTAAGTGGTACCATGTAGTCCTACCACTCTTAGAATGAGTGTCTGGACCACAACCTCTCTGTTTAACGATATGTCATAAGATGACAGGCCCAATAGCTTTTTCTTCCAGGAGCCTGTGACCAGTGACTGATTAAAGTGACTCAAGAACAGCTTCTGCAAAACAGTTATTATTTATTCACCCAAAGACATAAACAGAGAAAAGGGATAAAACAATGGAAGTCCTATAATCTTGGGTCTTACCTAAGCATGATTCTTTCCTTGCAAGATTTAGGTAACTTTCATTCAGCCCAGATGCCCCTACTCCCGGCTTGGGAGAGACAGACAGCACCTGTCAGACTTACCTCCAGCCACTGCTGTCCACTCACTCTTTTCCTCCTGTGCAGGGACCTTTAACAGTTTAGTGTCCCTTTGCTATTAGGCTCGGACCTGGGCAAAATAGATCTGCTAATCTAGCTGGATCCAGGCAGATGAGTATTTCCGAATTAATAGCTTCCCTGCTTGTCCTTTATGGTCCCTATTCTCACTGGAGTTACATTATCTCTGACACTTTTTCATTTCCTGTTTGTTTTCCCCTAGCAGCCTCCTTAGATGTAACTCTATGCAGATAGGCAGAGTAATATTAAGCAGGTAAACTGAGGTGCAAACAATATTTACGCAAAATAATATAAATAACTCCACAGATGTCATCAAAAGAAATTTAAATCCACATATTAACACACATTCAGTGTAGGGAGAACAGTAGCAGCATGAAGAAACCTATGAGCCCACAAAAACCTTAACACTAGTGATCCCACAAAAATCCATGAGCCCACAAAAACCCTAACACTAGTGCTATACAAGTCCTACAGTGTGCTTAATTAATATATATTAAATTGTATTAGTGTTCTTTCAATTATTTAATTGGGATTGTGACCTATTGAGTAGAGCAGATGACTACAGACTAGGAGGACTATGTACTATTTCTGGCTCTTCCAATGAATCTTTTTGTAACCTGGACAAATCATTTTAAAACTCTTAAATCTGCATTGCTAAGTTCATCAAGACCTGAGTTTGGATCTTTGATCTTAGTGTTTAATAGCTTTAAATTTCCATTTGCATCTTTAAAGTTGGAATTTTAAAAGACTGTGGAGTTTGAACATATATGAACATAAATTTTACTTTTCATTTTAGACAATGCATAACTCCAATAGCACAAAGGAAACAATTCCACCAAACTGTGCTACCTCTTAATCATGTTGAGGAGTAGTACCTTACTCCTGAAGTAATCTAAATGATTTCAAGAATCAGAGAGGTCTGATACCATGAACTCAGGATTGAACAAAGACTATGAGTGGCTAGCTAACTACAAAAGCAGTTTCTCCTCTCTCAGTGTTCACACCTCCAGATCAGATGCCAGAAGAGGACCTTATCCTTCCTGATTAGATATAACAAGCTGGTTCAGCCTGATTGGACTAACCTTGTTATCTCTAACCTGGCCCTTGCCTCTTATTTATTCCTGCCCTTGGATACTTCCACTGCATGCATCCAACAAAGTGGGTATTAGCCCATGAAAGCTTATGCTCTAATACTTCAGTCTTTAAGGTGCCACAGAACTCTTTGTCACTAATTGATCTGAGATTGATTTCAGAAGGACTATATGTGGAGGAAAGTACTACTCATCATAAATGTAGCAGAATCTGACTCCTGATTTGTGCCTATAGTGGTTTTATTCTTATGCTGTTTCTTTTAAAGTGTAAAACAGGTAACTTTACATGAAATAAATTTCAAGCCCATCCTGCTCCTGTTAACAGTAGCAAGAGTTCTGCCACTGATTTCAGATTGAGTAGGATTGGTCTAATAAATGGACAAATACAAGATGACTCTAACTTTACAATGAAATAAATTCTCATTGTTTTTTAAAGAGACTTCAACTGAGACTGATGAAGATTTTCTTGAAAGTGAAGATGTTTCTGTATGGAAACCATCTGTCAACATGCTGTTCAACAAGAAAGGCAATCTTATCTGAGTAAGGACATTTAAATGGCTTGATACATAAAATTCATGTGTATTTATCTCCTTTACAATACAAGTAAATTAAGTTACCAACTGTAAAAAGTAGCCAACTCTTTCTTACATATTTCAACTTTTACATATTTCTTGCCGATGCACTTGAAGTGCTATATTAATTTTGTGTTTTCTTCTAATTTATGGGCAAATTGAGGCTTACTCAATATGCCCGTGAAATGCAGTAAGGAGACATAACATGCTCTCTTCTTTCCTTGTGTGAGTTATGTGACAAGGATAGATCAGCCTCCGTGAGATTGCTACTTCCCAGTCCATTTGGGTGGGTGAGCAGGGCTGGGAAATGATAGAGCCTTGCCTCTGCCTGGGCCAGCAGACAGACCGTCCCAGCTAAACTCATGTGAACGGGGACATAATATGATACTTGAATAAGCCAGTAGCAGATTACTTCCCCCTGGAGCAAAGGGGGATCCAGATGGAATTGTAGCTCTTAAGGATTTGTCTTCATGTGGAGTTATGCATGAGTCACAAGTCCCTCCTTGGTTTACTCCTGGGACAGTATAGCTACTCACTGCCTCTTACTCAAAGCAGACTGTAAAATTACAATCTAGCCCTAAATTATCAGAGGTGAGAGGGTTGCTGTATCTGCACAAACTAGCTAAGAAACATAAACAGATGAAGTGGCACTTCAATCCATATCAGAATCAAATAGTTATTCTGTGGCTTTAAAAACAGCATCATCTTAAATGTTAATGAGATTCTGACTTCTGTCTTCAACTTTCCTGTTATTCAGTGTTCTGAAAAGACTTTCCTTTCTGGCAGGCTTGCAGCTTACCTAAACACTTGAATCACTAATCAAATTGCTTTAGTCAAACTGAAATATATGACAATAATTATTTCTTGACAGCGAGTTTATAGTTTCTTGGGCCAATAAGAACTCCTTGAAAGCCCCTTTAACATTGAAACTGAACACTATATTACATGGAATGGGCTAAAATACCGTTTTCAAGACTTTCTCCTGGAAAAAAAATAGCAAATGTTAAAAATTCATACATTAAAAGTGACCTAATGCAGCTCTCCCCTGTGCAATTTTCCGTGCTCCCATCCTGGAGTTTGTCCTTGCTTTCACACAGACATCAGGCAGTCTCTGCAGACCAGAGGTTCTCAAACTATAGTCCACACACCACCAGTGGTCCACAAGGTCCATTCAGGTGGTCCACGGATAGTTCCCTCTAAGGTGCGTGCGTGGGTGGCTGCACACAACAGAATGAAGGGCCACCCATCTAATTAGTGGAGCCACGCAGGCATGGCTCCACTAATTAGGTGCCTGAACCCTGGAGAAGATGCACATGTATGGTGAGGTGGTGGCCTTGGAGAGAATATGGGGGAGATGGGAGGGGGCAGTGGGGCGAGAAGAGGAGGTGGGGGGAATTTGGGATGTGCAGGACTGCGGCAGACAGAGAAGGAGGTGACTTTTCCCAGCTCCAGGGCTGTGGCTGCCAAGGAGAACTGGCCCTCCTTCCCAACCTGAGCTCTGTGGCTGCTGTGGCAGGGGAGAGACCCCCTTCCCTCCTTCCCAGCCCCAGCTCTGGGGCTGCTGCGGTGGGGGAGAGAGGGCACATCCATCTCATTAAAAAGGTAAGACTACAGATATTAAAATATGAGTTGTGTGCTTTTTTCTGTAGAAAAGAAAAAAGTTAATTATTATTAAGGGTTTTTTTATATATAGTGCTTTTACCCAAAGCGCTTTACAATAGTTAGCTAACAGTACAAACAACATTTGGAAAGATCATTAAGTGGTCCACTGAGGCACTCAGCAATTTTCAAGTAGTCCATGAAAAAAAAGTTGAGAACCACTGTTCTAGACATAAAGCAAGAATTTCCTGCAATCACTGTACATAATAATCTACTAGTCTCGTTTCTGTACAGTGGCAATAGAAGCATAGAACAAAGAGGCATTTTAGTAATATTTTGTATTCCAAACATTCACAATAAAGTTTAATGATGATTACCTCTATGTCTTAAAGCATGATAATTGGGTGGATAATGCATGTATAAATCATTTAGGTGCTCACACTAGTTTTAGAATACACTAATGTATGAATACACTAATGTACATATTAGAAACATTTAGGGCCACATTTTAGAACCCTGGCTCATCCGAGTACTTACACATGGAGTCCCACTGAAATCCACTGAAGCTGATCACAAGTAAGTGCTTTGCAACATGAGAAAAGGTTCCAAAATCTGTTTCTTAATTATATCTTAACTTATTACAGGGATTTGTAACGTACAGTCAATTTACAGCCATATTATTTTGGGTTCAGATAAAATATATTTTAAGGCACCTGGTCCAGCATCCCCTACTTATCACACATTCCCATTGATTTGCAGTTTAGCTTTAGTAAAGCCTGAAAAATCAGGCCTCAAAATAGATATTAACACAAACAGTTTTATTATATAGAGAGAATAAAGCTAAATATAACATAAAGAATGCCATTTGTCTATACAGTATTAAACAAGCCCCATACCATAACCAAAACAAAGTTAAACAAAAACATCCAGTTACCTAGAAACAAAATTACAAATGTCTTTGTCTCCATCACATGACCAAAATCATTTATGGCCCGATTCTGCTATCCTTGCTCTCTCTGGGTAATATTCACAAGTGATCAATGGGACAATAAGTGATTTAAGATGCCATTCACTGTGAATAAGGTTGCAGAATCTGGTCATTGATTAGGTAAATCAAATTATTAAGTGTGAGAATCTGTATACTTAAAATAAATAGAATACAAGTATCTCTGTCCTTAAAACTGCCATAAAAATATGTATCTTATTGAACCTGTTGACATGTAGAAGGTACACATTCAGGACCAGATCATCAGCTGCTGTAAGCTGCTGACCTCCATTGACTGAGGATCTGAACTGCAAAGTTTAGTGTCTTGGGTTTTGATTCTGATCTCAGATATGGGGTGTAAATTCTGAGTAAGTTTAGAGTAACTCTTCCAAAATCAATGGAGCTATTTTGAATTTATGCCAGTATAACTAAGACCACAATATGATCTATGTTATCAAAGATGGGAGGAGGGATGTGAGTCCTGCATTAGCACTTTATCTTCAGAAATATGACTGGAGGTTGGACACAGCAAAAATTATGTATGAGTTGGGTTGCAAGGCTATCTTTAGCTCACCTGTTTCTATTTCTCACAGAGATCTAAAAAGATATCATTTCTTTGCCTCATTAGGTACATGGATAATGTAAACAACTTTTAGATAAGTTTAGTATAGATCTCACTGGGTTGGCTTCTTTAGCTCTCTTGATAAAGCTGCTTTTTATGGACCATGAAGGGACCCATTCGTGTCTTGTCTGTGGAAATACATAGGATATGCACATGGCCTGTCTCTGGATAGGGTTTAAGACTCTGATCCTCAGTTGGGAGATATAAGGAGCTATATTCATTGACTTCAGTGAAATTGCACCCTGAATGAATCTGGTCCAAAAAGTCTGCGAACTTTTTGACACTACATTATTTTAATAAATTAATCTGAGGTGCAATCTTGTGAGCAGTCCCATTAGAAACAATGGGCGTACTTAAGTGCTCAGCAGTGTGAGTAAGTGATCTACAATCTGGCCCTAAATTAGGGTTTGGGCAGTTGCAAGAGGGTAACTAAGGATGGAATATGGCTTTAGTGGTTTTTTTCTGTTCCTACGGGGCAGAATATGGTACAGAAGGTGGGGTGCAATCTGTTGGGCATGTGGGTCACAGTCATCACAAATGTTACATCCTGCCTTAGGATGGTGTGGAGCTTAGAACAATGGCTGTGAAGAGGCTAGCATATGGCCAGTGCAATATAAATGATAATTCTAACTGGGGGAGAACAGTAACACCTCTACAGCACTCAGTGTTCTAGTGGAAAAAATCAGAGCAGAAGGGGTGTATTGCTGTTTCCTGATGTGTCTGCTTGCAGCTGTAGGACTGTGCAGCTTGCATAAACTTGAAGGAAAGCTGTGTTTCTTTCAAAATACCTTTTAGCAATTATGCCTGTTCCTGGCCTCAGGCAGTGCAGCTCTTCATCGACATAGTATAGATTTGGCCCTACAAGCCATAAGTAAACTCTAACAGAGCTTCTCAAGAGCAGATGATTTTGCATAACATATTAATGCAAAATGAGGTAGGTTAAATTCAGGGTATTAGCTTAAGTATTACATTGACTGCATTTTCTGGTTTCTATCATAACCTGAAACTCTGCTTTCCCAGTGTCATACATATGATTGTAAAACACATCATTAATATATATTTTTGATCTGCTGGCAATGAGCTTCATTATTATCCAAATAAGAACAAAATCATCTTTTCAGATTATTTTCATTTTTATGGCATGTTAAATGAGTAGATTAAAAAAGTCATGTCACGTCTTACGTTATATTGTGTTAGTATCCAAAGCAAATCTCAATTTCCAGTGCCTTGTCTCTTTCAAATGTCTTTGTCATAGCCTAGTAAACAGATTACAATCATACATTAGTCCTGCTGTTGCTGGAAGGTCTGGCAGATGTCCTGCTTTTTTTCCAACAAATGTCCCTTTTGCTTGTTTTTTCCTAAGTACTTTTACAAAGGAGACAAGCTAAAACACTTCAGGAATATTTTAGACACTCGTGGTTGTTTGTTACGGGATGAATAAACCATGCTACAGTGGGAGTCAAATGTAATCACTCCGCCCCATGCAATTCCAGTGAAGACAACCAAATTGCACAGCTGAAACAAAAGGCATGATGTGGCTCTCTATAGTGTACTGATTTTTGATACTACATTATAAGAGCCCAGTCCTGCAAGATCTCTGTTGATCGAACTCTCAGTACCTTAAAATTGTGTGTTATAATAATATATTTGATTTACCCAATTCATTATTTCTTATCTGTAAATATAATTCTGTAGAAAGAAAATTCCTTTTAAAAATTCTATTAAATCACCATTGTTTTCTTTGCAACCATTAAAAGTTGTTTATGTTGGGCCTGATTCACTGGTGCCCCATGTGTTTGTGAAGTCATTTCTATACGTGTAAAGTGGTAGTGTTGACCATGCACTTTGTTCTCTCTTTTTACTGGTATAAGTGGCTGCAGAAAGCTCATGGTAACAGTGAATTAGGGCCTTTGAGCAGTATCTCACTTCGTAAGTAGTCTTCCTGATTATTGTGAAACTACTTGCAGAGAAAAAAATTAACTGATATGAGTAAGGGTGGCAGAATCCATACCACATGCTTACTTGAGGCCACATTTACACTACCAAGTTTAGGCAATGTCAGTTATGTAGGCATATAGCCACCAACTTTTGTAAATCCCTCAGTCCTGTACACACTTTGGTCCTTGTGTCCGCATGACATATTCGCCATAAGTGATTGTGTCAATAGCAAATGTGATGCACCATGGGTAGGTATCACACGGTGCCCATGCTCCCATCTGGCATAATGCCTCCTAGGATGTTTTTGCAGTGCTTGGTGAAATACTAGCAATTTTCCCAGGGATTTCTGGGAAATAGGGGTCAAGTTCCCACAATGCCACTTTCTCCATCCCATAATTCTTGATCTATTTCATAATTTTTGCGCAACTTTTAAAATTCCTACAGTACCATGTGTGCATTTTGGTTTCTGCCACCTTTCTGGCAGAAGCATGGATGCTGCAGAACTCAATGTAATTCTGATGACTTTTTCTAATACAGGAAGCATGTTTCTCCTGTTTTTCAGAATGTTGGCTTATACCAGCAGTCCATCTAGCTCAATATCCTGTCTTCCTACAATGACTGGAACCAGATGCTTCAGAGGGAATGAAGAGTACAGGCAATTATCGAGTGATCCATCCCCTATCATCCAGGTCCAGCTTCTGATAGAAGTTTAACTAAAGTATTAGAGCATAAGCTTTCGTGGACTAATACCCACTTCGTCGGATGCAAGCTGACAAAGTGGGTATTAGCTTGCATCCAACAAAGTGGGTATTAGCCCACGAAAGCTTATGCTCTAATACTTTAGTTAGTCTTTAAGGTGCCACAGGACTCTTTGTCACTTCTGCAATTCCAGACTAACATGGCTACCTCTCTGATTCTTGACAGAAGTTTGTATACCCAGAGCATGGGGTTGCTTCCATGATCATCTTGACTAATAGCCATTGCTGGACCTATACTCTATGAAATTATCTAATTCTTTTTGAACCCAGTATACCTTTGGTCTTCACAACATTCACTGGCAACAAGTTCCACAGGTTGACTGCATTTTGTGAAGAAGTACTTCCTTATATTTGTTTTAAGCTTTCTGCCTGTTAATTTCATTAGGTGACCCCTGGTTCTTGTGTTAGGTAGAAGGGTAAACAATACTTCATCATTCACTTTCTACATTACATTCATAATGTCATAGACCTCTATTATATCCCAACTTAGTCAACTCTTTTCAAAGCTGAACAGTCCCACTCTTTTTAATCTCTCCTCATATGGAAGCTGTTCCATCCCCCAGTCATTTTTGTTGCCCATCTCTGTACTTTTCCCAGTTCTAATATATCTTTTTAGAGATGGGGTGAACAGCAAGGTGTTAGCATAGCATACCATGGATTTATTTAAAAGCATTATGATATTTACTGTCTTATTATTGATCCCTTTCCTAATTGTTCCTTATGTTTTGTTAGCTGTTTTGAATGCTGCTGCATATTGAGCAGATGTTTTCAGAGAACTGTCCACAAAAACTCCAAAATCTTCTTCTTGAGTGGTCATAGCTAATTTAGACCCCTAATTTTGTACGTATAGTCAGGAGTATGTTTTCCCATGTGCATTATCTTGCACTTATCAACATGGAATTTTATTATGTTTCTGTCACCCAGGTTTATGAGATTTCTTTGTAACTCTTTGCAGTCTGCTTTGGATTTAACTATCTTAAGGAATTTTGTATCATCTGCAAACTTTGCAACCTTACTATTTACCTCTTTTTCTAGATCATTTATGAATACCAGTTCCTGTACAGATTCTTGGGGGACCTCACTATTCATATCTCTTCTCTGTAAAAACTGACCATTTAGTTCTACCCTTTGCCTCCTATAGTTGAACCAACTGCTGACCCATGAGAGGTCCTTCCCTCTTATCCCATGACTGGTTACTTTGCTTAAGAGACCTTGGTAAGGGACCTTGTCAAAGGCTTTCTGAAAGTCTAAGTACACTACATTCACTGCATCACCCTTTTCCACATGTCTGTTGACACCTCCAAAGAATTCCACTAGACTGTCGAGGTATGATTTCCATTTATAAAAGCTTTTTGACCCTTTCCCAACGTATTGTGTTTATTTGTGTGTCTGGTAATTCTGTTCTTTACTACAATTTCAGCCAGCTTTCCTGGCACTGAAATTAGGTTTACGGGCCTGTGGTTGCCAGGATTGCCTCTAGAACATTTTTTAAATATTTGGCATTTCATTAGCTATCTGGTACAGAGACTGATTTAAGCGATAGGTTATTTGCCACAATTAGTAGTTCTGCAATTTGATATTTAAGTTCCTTCAGAACTCTGAAGTGAATATCACTGGTAACTTATTACTGTCTAATTTATCCATTTGTACCAAAAACTCTTCTATTGGCACCTTAGTCTGGGACAGTTCCTCAGATCTATAATCTAAACAGAATGGCACAGGTGTGGGTATATCCCTAACATCCTCTGCAGTGAAGATTGATACAAAGAATTCAGTTAGCCTTGTCTTCCTTGAGTGCTACTTTAGCATCTTGCTCATCCAATGGCCCCACTGATTGTTTGGCACTGCAGGCTTCCTGCCTCTGATGTACTGAAAACAATTATTGTTTACTTTTTGTGTCTTTTGCTAGTTGCTTTTCATATTCTTGTTTAGCCTGCCCAATTATATGTTTACCCCTGACTTGCCAAAGTTTATGCTCTTTTCACCTTCCACAGTAGAACTGGACTTCCAGTTTTTAAAGGACATCTTTTTGTCTCTAACCATCTCTACTCTGTTGTTAAGCCACAGTGGCACTTTTTTGATCCTCTTACTGCTTTGTTTTTTTTTAATTTGGGGTATACATTTAATTTTAACCTTTATTATGGTGTTTTTAAAACATTTTTTGGAGGCATTTCACTCTTATGACTGCTTCTTTTAATTTCCATTTAACTAGCATCCTTATTTTTATGTAGCTCTTTTTTTGTAAAAAGTTAAACGCTACTGGCGTTGGTTTCTTGAGTATTCCCCACTCACCCATAAGGATTTGCAGAACTTGAAAGAGTACTACTACAACAAGATATGCAAAGAGAAAGAAGGAAATGTTCAGTGATGATGACTGGATACTTTACTGACACAGCGAATAAAAATGCCAGGTTCCTGCTGGCATTCATGCAGCAGCTCGATATAGTGGATTGCCACTTCTGGGCCTGAGAAATGAGCACTGATTGGTGGGACTGATTTGTAATGCAGGCTTGAGATGATTAGCCGTATTGCAGAACTTTTGGATGCAAAAGGCCACATTCCTGGATCTGTTTGCTGAGCTCACTCAAGCCCTCCAGCCCAGGGACACCAGAATGAGGGCTGCATTGGCTGTGCTTTATTCCTTATAAGCATTTTTTACCTTTTCTTTGCCTGAAACCTTATTTCCTCCCACCTTTACCCCATTTAAAAGATGGCATCGATCTCACGTGTGTGTTTGGAGAACAAAGGCATTGATTCTCAATTACTCACTTTATTTGTAAAATTTTACAAAATAAAATTTAAAAAATTAGCATGGCACTCAGAATTACACAGTCCACATCAGATTGGTGTCCTGTGCTCAGACAGAGGTAGAAGAAAGAGGTAGATGTGGTATCTGCTCTTCCGTTCTTCAGCTTGTTGAGGGCTACCACTAAGTCCAGCTTCCCTGGGTGGCAAGTTAGACTGGAAAGGCAAAGGGGACTGTGTGACTACATGGTAAGACTGTTATAGTACTTTAGGAGTTCACACTTGTTACTAGGTTGGTGAAATCTAGTTCTAGAGTGTACAACCAGTTTGGGATCTCTACCCTGCTTCTTGATAGTCTGCCTTGAGGTTGGCACTAATGGTCATTATCTGCATGCGCATGGCAGGACTGGCTTGACTCTGGTAGAGTTTCAGACAGCTCCTGGCTCTCTGCATGGTTTGCATTTCCTTCCAGTTCGCCTCATTGCACACTGCCAGGGCCTCTGCATCAGGCTCCCATTAGTGTCCACACACATGCAAGGTGCAGCTATGCCAACTATAGCATGCAGTTCATTGTAGAAGCAGCAGGCCTCCCTCGCCCTCTGATACAGCTGCTGAAATGTGTTTATTTTCACATAGCACAGCTGCTCATCTTTGCTGTGCCCCAGGTTCAGTGTCCTCTGTGGAATCTGCAGAGTTGTCTGTGCAAGCAAAGCTAAGAAGCAGACAAAAAAATACAGTCTTTTTTTCCTGTAGGCTGAGGAGATCCAGGACTTCTTTCCTGCTCTAGACAGAAGTGTGTCTCATAGCTCTCTGCAGTTGTAGAGCTGGCATGGTTGTACGCTCACACTGGTGGGCCAATAGGTGTGCTTACCAAGGTACAGAGAGGTAGCCATGTTAGGCTGGGATTGCAGAAGTGACAAAGAGTCCTGTGGTACCTTAAAGACTAACTAAAGTATTAGAGCATAAGCTTTCGTGGGCTAATACCCACTTTGTCAGATGCATGCAGTGGAAGTATCCAAAGGCAGGAATAAATAAGAGGCAAGGGCCAGGTTAGAGATAACAAGGTTAGTCCAATCAGGCTGAACCAGCTTGTTATCTGTAATCAGGGAGGATGAGGTCCTCGTCAAGCAGCTGATCTGAAGGTGTGAACACTGAGAGAAGAGAAGCTGCTTTTGTAGTTAGGGCTACCTCTTTGATTCTATGAATGGCTAGCTGTTAGTCTGGAATTGCAGAAGTGACAAAGAGTCCTGTGGCACCTTAAAGACTAACTAAAGTATTAGAGCATAAGCTTTCGTGGGCTAATACCCACTGACGAAGTAGGTATTATGGCATATATTACCAATGTAATATACGCCATTATGTGCCAGCACTGTCCCTCTGCTATGTACATCGGCCAAACTGGACAGTCCTTACGAAAAAGGATAAATGGACAAATCAGATATCAGGAATGGCAATATACAAAAATCTATAGGAGAACACTTCAGCCTCGCTGGACACATCATAACTGATTTAAAGGTCACCATCTTACAGCAAAAAAACTTCAAAGACCAGCCTGCAAAGAGAAACTGCAGAGTTGCAATTCATTTGCAAATTTGATACCATTAATCAAGGATTGAACAAAGACTATGAATGGCTAGCAGTGACAAAGAGTCCTGTGGCACCTTAAAGACGAACTAAAGTATTAGAGCATAAGCTTTCGTGGGCTAATACCCACTTCGTCGGAGGCATGCATCCAATGAAGTGGGTATTAGCCCACGAGCGCTATAACCTCCTCCCCGTCCACACTGGCAAGGCACGTAGAGCGCTATAACTGCTGAGTTATAGTGCTATTGTTAATCCACCTCCGCATGGGGAATAAGGGCTGTAGCGCAGCTGCTGTAGCGCTACAGGAAGAATGTGGACACCCACTGCGCATTAATTGGCCTCCAGCCCGTCCCATAATTCCCGTTCGAGCCACTCTGGTCATCACTTGCAAACTCTTTTGTCCTGTCCTCAGGTGACTACACGTCAGACCCGCCCTTTAAAGTTCCAGGGAAATTTGAAAATCCCCTTCCTGTTTGCTCCAGCCAAGCGTGGCGTGCTCTCAGGGAATCCTTGCAGGTGATCATTCTCATTGATCTGATTGATTGCGTGGCGTGGTCTCAGGGAATCGTTGCAGGTGATCATTCTGATTGATCATCATGACTCCACGTGCCATGCCTCCTCGCAATAGGCGATCCCCAGCATGGAGCAATAGCGAGGTGCTGGACCTCATCAGCTGTTGGGGGAAAGAGGCTGTTCAGTCTCAGCTGCGGTCTAGCCGCAGAAATTTTGATACCTATGGGCAGATATCACGGGTGTTGGCGGAAAGAGGCCATGAGCGGGACACTCTGCAGTGCCGTGTTAAGGTAAAGGAGCTTAGGAATGCATATCGCAAAGCCCGCGAGGCAAACAGCTGCTCCGGGGCAGCCCCGGTGACTTGCAGATTTTATAAGGAGCTGCACGCGATACTTGGTGGTGATCCTACGGTCACTCCATCAATCACCATGGACACTTCCCAGCCCACCAGTGAAGGCGGGGGTGAGGAGGAGGACGAAGACCAGGAGGATGAAGAAAAGGAGGAGGAGGAGGAGGACGAGGCGGCAGCGACCCAAGGCACGGAGGAGTCCCTGGACGCAGGCAGCCAGGAGCTCTTCTCAACCCAGGAGGGCAGCCAGCCACAGC
>ML677341.1:58243894-58280368 GCA_007922305.1 Dermatemys mawii
GATTGCGGAGGTAAAGCTGCTTTTCTATGGGGAAGGCTTGCAGCTTGGGGTGGAAAGGGATGCTTGCATGCTTGCCTACATGTGGAATAGTGCATTGATGTAGTCTATCACCTCGCGGTAGTCATCATCAGTAATCTCTTCAAAGGTCTCAATAAGAGCGCTTGCAATGCGCCTGCGCAGGTTTCCTGGGAGAGCCAGCGTGGTCCCCGTCCCGGTCCCGGTCACTAGTCCCCGCCACTGTGCTACAATGGGTGGGGAGAGCATTGCTGCACATAGGCAAGCTGCATATGGCCCTGGGCGGAAGCCGCATCTCATTAAAATCCCTTCCCTTTGTTCCTCAGTGACTCGACCACAACGAATCTTCCAGGACAAACACCTATGGAGAATGTTGGAACAGTGTTCAGAGTAGGGCTCCTGCCACTTCCCGGCACTCCACACCCCCTCCCACAGCTTTTCAGGGCAGGGAAGAAATCCTTCCCCCTGCCTGCTGCTCAGAGTGGGGCTCCTGCAACTTACCGGCACTCCCCACCCTCTCCCCCGGCACAGCTTTTCTGGGGCAGGGAAAAAATCATTTCCCTTGCCTCTGGAGTGCACTCAACATGGCAGGGGCTCCGTTGCTGTATCTGTGCTCTCTGCGGGACAGGCAAACGGGGAATGTGGGGGAATCATAGGCATGTCTGCTCTTTACAAGGGAACCACTGTTAAATGTATCTTTTTATTTTAGAAGGGTCGTCCTTGAGCCCTGCGCCATCGCTCTTATCAACAGCTGAGAGGCTGAGGCGACTGAGGAAGCGGCCACGAAGGAGCAAAGAGGATCTTGTACAGCAAGTAATGCAACAGGCTGTAACGGAGAATCGAGTTGCACAGAGGTGGAGGGAGAATGAGAGCAAGTTGAGGGAGAAGGCGCGAAAGGAGAATGCGATTCACCGCCGGAAAAGCACCGATAAGCTGCTCTCATTACTGCAGCTTCAGTTGGAGACTATGCAGCGGATTGTCACCCTTCAGGAGGAGAAGCACCGCGCTCACCACCCCAATTATCATTTGCCCCAAATCCCTTCCCCTTCTGTGCCTCAGTACCCTCCAGGCCACTATCATCAGCTATATGGTTATCACCATCCACAGCTGCCTCCAACCCCTCTGTCTTCACCGAACAACCCCCAAACCCTGGACCATTATCCACTGCAGTCGACCCCTAATAACATGCCTTGCTGCCCTCCGCAAATGGAGTTCGGGGAACATGGCCACTGTGAGGGCACTGGAGACTCAGAGACCCGGACATATTCCGATCTCTGACTGACCCCATGCCACTCCCATTGCACCTCCCCCGGCTTCCCCCTCACATGCGTCACAATATTTTCTTTCAGCAACCGAAGTACCTGTTCAATAAATGAATTGTCTTCTTAATAAATGGGTTTCTTTATTAAGTGTACATACATTATTACAGGCTACACAAAAGCAAATGCCTGTTCCTATTAAAAGAATGCTCCCTCCCTCCATCTGCACCTCACTTTAGAACTGGCTTTCAGCCTCAAAATGCTCCCTCAAGGCTTCCCTGATCCTAACAGCCTCGCGCTGGTCCCCTCCAAGAACCTTGCTGTCTGGCTGGGCGTATGTGGCCTCCAGGCGTTGAACCTCCAAGGACCATGCCTGAGTGAAGCCTTCGCCCTTCCACTCACAAAGATTATGTAGGGCATAGCATGCGGAAATAACCGCGGAGATACTACCCTCGGCCAAGTCTAGCCTCCCATAAAGACAGCGCCAGCGTGCCTTGAGATGCCCAAAAGCACACTCCACAGTCATTCGACACCGGCTAAGCCTGTAGTTGAACCTTTCCTGACTGCTGTCCAGGCTCCCTGTGTAGGGTTTCATGAGCCAGGGCATTAAAGGGTAAGCAGGGTCGCCAAGAATCACTATGGGCATTTCAACTTCCCCCACGGGGATCGTCTGGTCTGGGAAAAAAGTCCCAGCTTGCAGCTTCGTGAACAGGCCGGTGTTGCGGAAGATGCGTGCGTCATACACCTTTCCAGACCAGTCAGCGTTAATGTCAGTAAAACGCCCACGGTGATCCACAAGCATCTGGAGAACCATGGAGAAGTACCCCTTTCGGTTAATGTACTCGTCTGCTAGATGGGCGGGCACCAGAATAGGTAGATGGGTCCCATCTATCGCCCCTCCACAGTTAGGGAAACCCATTTCTTCAAAGCCAGCCACGATGTCATGCACGTTACCCAGAGTCACGATTTTTCGTAGCAGGATGCGATTAATGGCCCTGCACACTTGCATCAGCACAACTCCAACGGTCGACTTTCCAACCCCAAACTGGTTGGCCACCGATCGGTAGCTGTCTGGTGTAGCCAGCTTCCAGATCGCGATAGCCACCTGCTTCTCCACTGGGAGGGCAGCTCTCAGTCTGGTGTCCTTGCGCCACAGGGCAGGGGCGAGTTGAGCACACAGTGCCATGAAAGTGGCTTTTCTCATTTGAAAGTTTTGCAGCCACTGCTCGTCGTCCCAGACTTGCATGACGATGCGATCCCACCACTCAGTGCTCGTTTCCCATGCCCAGAAGCGGCGTTCAATGGTCGTCAGCATGTTCCTCAGCAGTTCTGGATTCATTGCGGCACACGACAATGGAAGACGGAGCGCGCCTTGCTGAAACCGTTGAAAGATGGTGCCGGAGGTGGAAGGAAACACAGGGATTGCTGGGATATGCCAAAAAGCATCATGGGTAGTTGAAACAGGATACAGAATGCCCCGCAAGTGATGCCCCCCTCTACCACAAGGCATTGCGCCAGATCGGGAAGAGGTGTACTGTGGGATATATGCCCTAATGCGCTGCTCTTAATGCCATATTAAGTGCCGCAAATGTGGCCATGCTATAACGCTGGAGCATCTCAGTGCGGACATACAATAGCGCTATTCATATTACTGTATAAGGGGACTGCTATAACCAATAGCGCTATAATCTTGTAAGTGTAACCATGCCCTTACCTATTGCCTTTGAACAGCTTCTCAGTTACCACCTGCCCTACAGGGGATCCAGTGTTTCATAGACAACACTTGCCAAGTCACTGTCCCTTAGGTTTTGGCTGAAGACCTCATTTTTAAAGGGGCTTTTTCCTTTTCTCTCCTGGCACAGTGACTAGTGGTGATTCAGGGTGTAGCAAGGATTGCTCAGCATCATCCCATTAACACTAATTGCCCATCATTTTCCTGGATTGTACAATGTTAGGTGTATGGAGCTAGTCTTGTGTAGCTGGCAAGGCAGCCCCTCCCTTCCTGTTTGCAGCCTTCCCCACTTCTGGTGAGGCAGCCTGAGGAGGGTGGAGTTCCTTCCCCTAATCAGGGAGTAGTGGAGGGAACGGGGAGCCCTGAAGCCCACTCCTATGGATTGCTGAAGTAATGAGGGGGAGGAATTATGGGAGATGGCAGGTAGTAGTAGGGGAAGGTCTAGAGACTCTACTTCCTTTCCCCCTTAGTATGTCACTGGAAGTGAGGTGCCCAACTTTCTTCTCTTATGGGTCTGTTGTCAGTACTTTTGAACTCTTAAAGAGCAAAAGTCTCTTTCTAAGGACAATTCCTTATTTGCTGAGGGGCATTAGAAAACCTACTCTTTTGGAAACCATTTCTTCATCAAATTGCTAGTCATCAAACTGGGTTTTCAAAAACATTGTTTGAATAATCCCTTAAACTAAGGCTTGTTCTACACTTAAAACTTAGGTTGTCATAGCTGTGGTATTCAGGGGTGTGAAAAATTCAAATCCAGGAGTGCCACAGCTATGCTGACCTAACCACCGGTGTAGCCACAGGTAGGTTGACAGAAGAATGCTTGTCACTTGGGGAGGTGGAGTTCCTGCACCAACAAAAGAAAACAACCCTTTTGTCACTGTAGTCTGTGCCTACACTATGAAGTTATGTCAGCATAGATATGGCACTGTAGTCTTTGTAGTGTAGATGTGACCTAAGAAGTTTTGTTGCCTAGGCAAGTGCTGGCTCCTTAAGGTGTGCTCTGGCATAGCTAGGGTGTACTTCCCAACCCCCACACTGCTCAAACATACCCCAGTTCCTTCTTCACTGCTCTGGCCTTCCCACTCCCCATATTCCCTAAGTCTGCACCAAAAAAAGTTATTAAAATCTGAACAATTTATGAGTAGCTCATTTGGAGGCTGTGTATCAAGAATCCCTTGACCAGGTAACTCAGTGACTTGTTTTCCTTTGGTGATATTCAGTCCTGTTGTTCAATGACTGCATTATTATTGGTGCTTATTAGAGTCTTTTGTTGTTCCTCTCTTTATTTAATGATCATTTCCTTGACAGCACTCCTATTGTAAAATCAGAGCCTGCATGTAGATTTTAGAGCACTTTAAAACATTGCTCCTAAACCAGACATTTTAGTCCCAGGGCAACACTCCCACAAGGAGCCCTGAAGGAAGAGACCAAGCGACATTCACAATACACATTCTCTAAAAACTGGTAAACTCAAGCTCCCAGTGCATGCTTATAAGTCAGATTCACTTGAGCCAGCCAGTTTCTGTGACAGCAGACTGCCTGCAAACTTTCTGGCTTCAGTAGAGCACCCCTAGTCCTGTTGCAAATGCACATTTCACTCCCTTTGGACCAGCAGTTTGGGTTGACCCATACTGGACTAGTAAGCTTTGCCCTTGATAACTTTTTCAGTATTGCTTCCCTAAAAGAGTAATGGGTGCTATGCACTAACTGAGATAAACCCTTTTTGAGGGGCTGAGGTAAGTCTGGGGAGGATTACAATTTTAGTCTGAGCCCCAGCTGTGTGCAAAAAAATGTTGGAATAGGGGGATTTTGTAAACACATGATTTTTAAAAAGCAGCTAATATTCTTTCATTTTTTAGAGTGCAGCAGTGTGATCTTCAAAATACTGTGATGCACTAATTAGCCCAATCCTTTATGGGCTAGATCCCTCTCTGTTTCAGGATATTAACTGGTTTGATGGGCTAATCACCGTTAAGAACCACTGGAACTAATTGATTAATAACCATATGTAGTTAATCAATGCCAAGAAGTCTTTATTGTAACAAGTATAGTAGCAAAATATATTGTTGCTATTACACACAACTGCCCTATAAACTAAAAGTAGTTTTTCTTTTGCTGCCTTCTTCAGCCCCAATCAGTTCAAATAAAGCTTTATTATAGTATTGACAAACATCCAGAAATGCAGGTGTACTCCTTAATCATGCTGGCTGGGTGACTAAACACACTTATCTCCCACATTACATCCAGGGCACCAGAGCTTTTTGAGATAATATATGTTGTTATTCCAGTCACCTTGGTAATTTCTGCTACAGTTAAGGTTGTGAACAGTTTTCCTCCTAATCCTCTGTTTTCATGTACTCATATTTTTCCAGAACATTTACCTGTATGGGCTGAAATCTTCCACACTTGGTTCTGGGAAATTTTGAAGAAAATCCCTGCATCTATTTTGGTATAATGTGTGTGTGAATAAATACATTTTTCCCTTAAATTGTAACCAGCTCTTCCCCCTCAGGTGGAAAACTCAAAAATGAAAAGCTGCAAACTAGGAATGTAAATAGACCGTAGCAAGCAGCATGTGTTTTGATAGGCTTGAAAAAAAAATAGTGTATGAAAACAAAGTTAGGAATGTTTGCAAATGTCAGACTGAACATCCAAAGCAGAAAACCGTATTAAGCTATTAGGTTTGAACTTAAGGGCAAATGCTCACAGCAGAGCGCACTCTCAGTAAACTGGAGGTCTGCAGGTATCAGCATGGGGATGCAGTAATCCCTCAAAGCCATCGTGTAGCTATTCAGTAGACATTGTTACACTCTCAGGACTAGGGGAGGTAAAAAAATTCTCTCAAAAAACAGTTTTGGGGTTTTTTTTAACTAACTGGACATTTTTGTGAAAATCATCTTTTTTTGTTGAAATTTTCAAGTTTTTGTAAAAAAAAAACATACTGCAAGGTTTAGTGTTTTGGCAAAATCTCAAGAAGTTGAAAGCTATCCAAGACAAATATTGTTTTAATCAAAAATCATTTCCTGACCTGCTCCCCTGGGTCACCCTCACATTCGCTGCACGCTGCCTACACAAGGGAGAATAATTTGTAGCTCAGCCACAGTCCTGGAACTAGCTACCTTACACCGATGCTGTAGCTAACACCCAGCTCCACAGCACTATCAGTGGAGCTGTGTTTCACAGTGGATTAGACTGTGGTTCCCAAGGGGAAGTCTTTTTGTGCACTTTCTGGTTGTCAGTGAGGGGCTGGCTGGTCACATGGTGCTGTCTTCCTCTCTTTGTTCCACCTGCAAAATTGCTCTACAAGACAGTTAAAAATACATTAAACGCTCTCCTCAGATTAATTCTCATTGTATGGAAATAACAGGATTGCTACAGAGCACTGCGGTAATGGGAAGAGTGACTGAAAATGTGAAGGGATCTGGCCCCCACTATAGGGTCCTTGGCCCTCTGCTATGCATCTGACTTAGAGAGCCAGTGTGTAGCCTTCCTTTCTGGACTACAAGTGATGCAGAGATCCTCCTGTACATCCACTCCACCTGTGACCCATTTTCCCCAAGGGTACTTGTGTGGGCCCTTCACCATCGGGTAAAGCCAATGAAGGGGAGAGAAGTATGTTGGGGGAAGCCATGCTCTTATATAAAGAGGTAGCCTGTAATGTTATGAAAAGATTTTTATGGCAGTTGCTATGCCAGACTCTGGTCTCCCTGAGATGAGTGTAAATCAAGAGTAGACCTGTTAAAAGTCCAGGGAACTGCTCTGGATTTATGCTGGTGGAATGGACAACAGTATCTGCCCCACTTTTTAAAAATTACATTTCTAACAAATATGTACGCACCAAGATATTTCACCACAAAAATGAGATACAAGTCAAATAATAAAATACGCCTATAGCCCTTCCTTCATGAGCATGCACAGCAGCTTGTTACATATGCAGTGGAATGTACTCTTTAGGTTTTACCATCCTGTTGCCTATATTGTAAGCCATCTCTGAGCAAGGTCTGAACTACAGTTACTCATTAGTATGATTTGTTTAGAAAAGTGGCATTTAAATATTTAAATGTACCAGGTCTTGTATGTTTAATTTCATTGTTTAACCGTCACATAGTTTCCCAAGTATGTAGGCGCTGGCACAAAGTGGTGGGCTGCACAGTATTTATGTGCTGCTGCTTTCCAGAGCATTTCAGTGCTCGCCAGGCACTTCAGTTATGTGTTATTCTTTTGTTGCTGTTGAAGACGTACGTCAAAATACATAGGATACCAGCAAACCCTCCTTTTATGGAACATAGTAACAAAGAAGAACTCCCTCTCCAAAATACATGCAGTTCTGCATTTCTAGGAATCACAACTCTTACAGACAGCAACTCGGAATATGGTTTCAATGCACTATGTAGGGAATCAGGCATAAGTATATGTATCCTACAGATAATAAGAATTGCATGCCCACAGTTTCTCTGCACCTTGCTTCAAATGTTCTCAGAGGAATCTAAGTAATGTTCATCAGTTCACAGCTACTGTATAAGATATGGAGTAGGCTACAGCAAAAATTCGTAGATGGTGCCCCAGCTGTCTCTCCATCAGACACACTAATAAATGTTTATAGCAGTTGCTCCCAAACTTAATTGGTTCACGTACCACCTTCTTAAAAAATTGCAGTGACGCGAATGGATGGAATGTCAAGCTCATGTGCCCCAGTTTGGGAACCCCAGCTTTATAGCACCACATTCCTTTTTACAAAATGGGCACTCTCAGAAGAGGAATGTCATTGTCTGATAAAGTTTCTGACCACGCTGATGTCCAGTAGAAATGCACAGACTATTATAAAAATAGATCTGTGTACTTATTGCTAAGCACTGAGATCATAATAAAGCGTTGTTACATGTGTGCTTATGATATTTAGAGAGAATGAAAATAATTCTTTATAAAGAAATCTTTAAGCTGGAGGATAGTGAGGGGAGGGCCAAAGATATGGGAGTTAAGGGGGAAAACAACACGTGATAGGAGACACAGAAAGGGATGGAGAGATGGACAAAAATCAGAGAGAAAAATGCTGAAAGGCATTGAGGATAGGTGCCCACTTGAAAACTCATACTGAGCAGTAGGTATTTGGGATGGTTTCCTCTATTTTGGTTGTCCCTAAGACTCAGTGAGAGACTGGTCTGCAGGGGTGTAGTGTAAAGATGTGGTATCAGTCAATATGATATTTGTATGCGTCTCACTTGACCTGGTATGGCCTCTTGGCACAGCTCACTTTCCTTCAATGCAGATGGTTCTTGCTTCTCAGAGAAATAAACTCAGACTTTAAGGCCAGAAGGGACCATCACAATCATCTAGTCTGACCTCCTGCACATTGCAGAACCTCACCCACCTACTCCTGAGATAGACCCATAACCTCTGGTTGAGTTACTGAAGTCAGAGGGACTGTGCTTTGCCTGGATACTGGTCAGAATACAGGTGAACGCTGACTCTACTTTTACAGTGTTTGGGCATACTTTTTTTCAGGTTTTTGACTAATAAAGAGGGAGGATATTTTGGAAAGCACTCAGTTAAAAACGTGTGCTCAAAAGGTACCTACAATGATGCTGTAATTCCATCTCTGAGGTTCTCATGGTTTATGTCAGAACCGGAGCCCCTAGATGGAACTGAAACCTTATTATGTACAGTTCACGTAAGGACAAGCCTTGCTCTCCCTTCCTTCCTAGAGAAGCCCTGATTGCAGAAGAACTGATGCAGCTTGCTGCACAGCTTTGCAACACTTCCCTGGACAGAAGCACACAGTTGAGTAGGGTCAGGGCTTGCTTACATGCACCTTGAAATCTGGCTTGTATTAATTTAACTAAACCACTATTGTTTTAATAGTGCCCATGGAGGAGTCAGCACAAGTTTAAATTAGATTGATTAAAAAACCCATTACAAACTGGAACTGGTGCAAGTTTGTGTGTAGACAGGCCCTTCCCAGACTCAAAACCCAACATTGTGCATATGTGCAGGGAGAATCTTAGCAAAGCTGTGCAGACAGACATCTCCCCGCTCATCATCTTCAACAGTGTGGACACTCTTACACTGAGTTAAACCTGGCTTATAATTATTACATTGATTAATATTTGGTGTCACATGGATGCAGTGATGCAATTGTGATATAATATGTCTTTCATACATGTAATTATAACAATCTTTTGATAGATTCCATTTGTAACTAATACACATTATGATCCAGCATTAAACCTCTTTTCTATCAAAATAAATAAATCATAGAAAAAACAAAAAAGTTGAGACAACAAAAGCATAAGAAAACAGAAAAAATGCACTTCTCTCTCCTGAGGTCAGTAATGATTGTTGCATTAATATACACATCTTTTTTTCTTGAAAAATTAATAAAGAAATACTTTAAAAAAAACTCAAACTCTGTGGCAGCTTGTGGCATAGCAACTCCCTGGATCTTTTAAAGAGTTGTCCCTTGAAACATTTTTTCAAATGCTGGCAATTCAGATCTGGGCAATAGAACTTAAATCAGAAGTCAGTACAATACAAGCTGTATTGAAAACAATTAATAATATTTGTGCTTATTAGTAACTGTGACTTCATTTAGACAACTGTCCCTCAAATACCTTTATATTCTCTTGAAAGAAGGAATATATTTTGCTTTTCTTAATATGATGTACTATTCTAGTTATTTAGAAATGATTGGAAACCAAATCAAAACTAATAAGTTGTCTAGCAACAAAGAAACAAACATTTCACTGTGTTTCTTCTGTCGCAAATTTCTTCCTTCAAGTAAATGAAGCCAGACTAAAAGAGCAAGCAAAATATAACCAGTTAGCTGATCAACGTCTCCACCCCAAAGCACCTACTTTATAGCTGGGTTCTGGGTCAAATTAATATAATTTATTTTTTTCTTTTTCAAAAGCATCTGTAACTCATTACATTAGATTTCTTGGAGTATGATTAATTCAGTAATTCCATCCTTTGCATGAAATAATTAATTTACAGTGCAGGCTACTAGTTTTATCCCCTTTGACTAGATTTTGCTGCTGAACAAACATACTTTTAGCTTTTCAATTTCATGTAAACTGCAGAAGGCAGAAATACAAATCTCATCAATAAAGGCATCCCAGCAACTTGTTTTTATTCAGACACATGGTATTTTTAGTGGGTTTTGTATTATATATCTCAGTGATATGCTACCTTGCATAACGAAGCAGCAAAGAAATTAAGATTTTTGTTTTTAAATGCTAGAATAAATTTTATCTAACATAAGCAGGTGAGCTCTATTAACTTCAAAGGGGATGTGTAGGGCCCCCTCAGCCTCTCAAGCAGAGGGGAGCCCCCTCAGGCTGGTCCGAACTGGCCGACTCAAGCCTTGCCAAGTGCCCGGCGGGTCGCTCAGTCCCTAGATGCAGCTGGGTCTGGGCTTCAGGCTCAGGCAGCCAGCAAATACACACAGTCGTTAGAGGGCTAGCTCTAGTCTGGGCATGGCACAGGCAGCCCGCAAGGCAAACACCACAAAGTCTTTAGGGCTGGAGCCTGGCCTCCAGGTGCAGGCGGCCAGCAAATAAACAGTCTTTAGGAGGCGGGCTCTAGCCTGGGATTCAGGGCACAGGCAGCCCACAAACGAACCGTATTTAAAGGGCTGGGGCCTGGGCCTCAGTGCACAGGCAGCCAGCAAATAACCGGTCTACAGAAGGCTGGGGCTTCAGGCTCAGGCAGCCAGCAAACACACAGTCTCTATGGGGGCTGGCTCTAGCCTGGGCGGGGCACAGGCAGCCAGCAAGGCAAACAGTCTATAGAGCACTGGGGCCCGGACTTCAGACTCAGGTGGCCAGCAAATACACAGTCTCTAGGGGTTCCCTTGTTCAGGGTAGGGGTGGCTGGCTCAAGGGAGTGGGTACCTCCACCGCCCAGTCGGCGTCCGGTTCCTCCGGATACACAGTGGCAGGTACTCCAGGCCAGTCGTCCTCGGCGTCGGGGGTTGGAGTACAGCTCTAGCTTGGATCTCCTCCCGGCTGCAGCAGGTCCTGGCGGGTATCTTTTCTCCTCCTTCTGAGTTGTAGGGCTGGTCTTTTATAGTCCCGCCCCTGGACTTCTGGCGAGAGGGGCGGGGCGGCCTTGGCTCCACCCTGCAGGGAGTTTCCCTTGCTCCCTCGTCCTCCCAAGCGGAGGGAGACCACTTGGGCTCACTACAGGATGGATGGTGAGAGAAGGAAAAGAGGTGGTAACTTTTCTGACATGTGCTGCCAGCAGGAATGCATAGTCCAAAGTTAGTATTACTGAAGCATATTTACTCTTTATATACAGTACAGGCACACTCAGCTTGGATTTCATGTTGGAAGTCAGAGATGAAACCTTTTCATTGAATTCATCATAATTGTTCATACTTACCCATCTCCCTTGATATATTTCCATGATGTCCATCATACCAAAATATTGCCATAGCCTACAGGTCTGAATCAAACTGAGTTTCAATCTTTACCATTGTTTAAAATATAAAATCATACAAGACCCTAATATTGTATCAATAATCACAGATTTTTCCCATTACTAAACCTCAGTAAGAAACTCCTGCTACTGTAGCAGTTACATCAGATGTAGCTATTTAGCTAAAGAACTCCTGAGAAAGCCAGCATAGTAACAGTATACTGGCTCCGTCTTCCAATCTGAAAAACAAACCATCACCAACAAAGTGATTCTGTTAAGCAACACAAATGGTCTGCTCTCTTATTCCTCTACTCAACAATTTGGGAAGAAACTCAAGTCTTTCTGTAGAGAAAGGAAGAATCAAGGAAGTCACAAGTTTTACACACAGAGACGTTTACAAGAAGACGACTTTCCTTTGTAATTTTTGACCCAAAATTTTCTCATCCATTTTTAGAGACTCCATAAAACCTGATAATGGCCCAATGTCTAAGTTGGAAAGTTAGAGCAAGAGCATAATTGTCCCATGGCTTTTCAGACTGCTTTTCTGCAATACAGAGGGCCGCTGCCCCTGGCTTCACTCACCATTTTGGGGTCTTTTGCCTCATGTGTGCTTGCATAGGGTCACTGAGAAAGTGACAGATATATTACCAGCAGTGTATTAATGCACTGTAGTAATTAGTGTATTACTGTTTCAATGCTCCGCATGTAGTTGACAATAGCACTTCTGTTATTGTTAATTATGTCTCTCCAGACTTCACCTTGAGAACCAAGCCTCTAACAGCAGCAGAGCATCTATGCAAGATAAGAAAATGGCCAAGACAGACCAGGGGAGATATGTTCAGGGTGGTGCTGCAGCAGTCAGAGGAAGAAGACACTGAACACAAGAAGAGGAGAGAAAGTGAAAAGCAGGAAAGAGAAGAGAAGGATTCTTACAACAGGGATGCCACAGGAGGCTGATTAAAGTTCTGGAGCATCAAACTGACATGCTCCAGACTCTCGTAACACTGCAGAGTGAGCAGATGCCAGCCAGTCCTCCCCTTCAGCACATTCAGAACTCCTTCCTGTGCACTCTCCAAACTCCCCCTGCACATTCCTTTCCATCTTCTGGCACTTTGCACTTTCTTCTACACCCTTTCCCTCTTCCTCTGCAAACAGCTTTTCAAATGAAAACTGGACCTATACTCAGCTGTGAAAATCAGCCCCCACCCAGTACCTTCTCACCTGCCAACACTGTGTGTGTGTGATTGTGTGTGTGTGCCCATGTGGCCTATTTGTCAATAAAAGCAAACAGTTTTGAATCACAAGCACTCTTTGTTTAGTCGCAAGGTATGATATCTCCTGACATCTGCAAATCAACAGGCACTTTATTTAGTTTCTTTCATTGAATCCTAGGCCTTAACAATCACAACTGCTTCCTAGCCTACAAAATGTGATTAACCATTGCAGTCCCAATCATAGCAGCAAACGTTACTGTTTTTCCTCTTCAAAGCGTTGTCTCCAGGCATCCCAGATTCTTATAGCTCACATTGCTCCCCTCTAATAGTCCTGATGTCCGGCTTCTCAAAATCAGCAGCCAGGCATTGTGCCTCAGTAAACCATTCGCCCTTCCCTTCACAAATATTATGTAGCATACAACACACGGCTATAACCATGAGTATATTTTCCTCATTCATGTCTAACCTGCCATATAGACATTGTCAGCGTGCCTTTAATTGGCCAAACGCACATTCAACTGTCATTCTGCACTTACTCAGCCTGTTGTTGAACTGCTCCCTCCTGCTGTCTATGTTTCCCATGTACAGCTTCATGGGCCATGGTATTAAGGGGTATGATCATTCTCCCAGGATCACAATGGGCATTTTGACTTCCCCTGTCTGGAAGTCTGGAAAGCCCTGCTTGCAGCTTTCTGTACAGGCCAGTATTCTTAAAGATACCTGTGTCATGCACCTTTCCAGACCACCCCGTGTTAATGCCAGTGAAATGCCCATGGTGATCCACAAGTGCCTGCAAAACCATGAAGAAGTACCCCAGAGCAGAGGGAGCTGAACCCTGCCCCCCAGTTTCCTACCATGACGTTGCTTGCTCCTCTCTCTCCGCTCCTCCTCAGCCAGGAGTAAGAGAGCAATGCAGGTTGCTTGCATCCCTTACTCATCTCCCTTGCTCAGTTCCCCAGGGGTGGCTATTGTTTGCTCAGCCAATACGAAAGCAGAAGTGTATCTGCCAGACCCAATAGCAGGGATGGGAGCTTCTGTAGCACTTTTTTCAAATTCATTTTCTTGAAACAGACAGACTATCTGAAACACACTTAGGGAAAGAAAGCTCTGGGCTTAAGTCAGAAGATGCTTGCTGCAGATTCCATCATGATCTGCCATTCACCTTCACATGTTGACATGTTACAGAGGCAGGAACAAGCCCCTTGCGACACCACTAGACACAACGCTGCTCAGGAGGGGGAGAAGGAGAGAGAGGTGGCCACTGCCCCAGGCACATTCAGAGGATAATTATCCCCACAGACAGCCCAGCTTTGGAAGTTTCAGGCTGCAAGAGCAGTGCTGAAGTATGACTCCCTGGGATCTTTCCCTGCTGTCAAGAAACAAACGTGCTGACGTAACCTTGGGGTGGGCTAGAGTTCACTTCATTTCCTGTCTCCAGTGCCTTAAAATAAAACAAAAACCTCCCATAGAAAGCAGCTGAAGACCCAGAGTTCAGTCTCTAAGGATTTTCAGCAAGGATTGCACGGGGTCAATCTCCCCACATTTAAGTCCCAAAAGCTAAACTAAACTAAAGCACTGGTTCCCAAACTTCAACAACCTGTGAACCCCTTTCACTAAAATGTCAAGTCTTACAAACCCCTTCTTAAAATGAATATTTCCAGGGATTTTCTCCTTTACTTGAGTATATATTATCAAAGCAGAGATGATGGAAATATAAAATTTGCTTTTATGACATGCCTATTAAATAAATTAATAATAAAATAGTGTGTATCAGTACAGTTTATTACATTATGAAAACAGCAACACGCTTCCAAGATCTCACTTTTGTACCTTAATCACTTTGAATAAGCCTGTTATAAGACAAGGCTCCTGTGTTTCATCAAGGAGTACCAGATGTGAAACAACATGAAGGTATTTAAGAAGCCAGCTCAAAACATTTTTCCTACACAAGCATTCAGGTCTTGAGCAGCCCAGGCAAACAACGCATGTTACAACAAAGCTTAAACTTGTTTTTAAAATGATTATGAAGAACAAGACTAGCTGCCTATTTAACTTTAAAAACAGCAAAAAATATCCACCTCCTTTTCCATTTCCCATAAGGAGTCTTGAGGTTTAAATCTCCTCAGTGAGATAGATATGCTTTTTTTGATCTCTTAGCTCTTGGACGTGTAGGGGCCCTGGGCTGCTGGCCCTCTGCTGCCTGGGGTTCTGAAGGACAGTTCTGTTCACCATTAGGGATTTTTTTTCCTGAGAACCCCCTGTAACATTTTGTGAACCCGCAGGAGTTCATGAACCCCAATTAGGGAACCACTGAACTAAAGAAATGAATTTAATTAAAGAATTTATAAAATCTTATCACACAGAAACACAATCTAATTTTTATAGCGTGACATGGCTATTTTATAATCCACAAACATTACCTTTACAGTTACACATAAACATAAAGAAAACAAATTAAATCTGAACAGTTCAGGCCCCACAGAAATACAGTGAGAAGAAACTGAAAATTCCCAAAAGCTTAGGTTTTGTTCACTTAAGTCTCAGTTAGAGTCTTTGGTCACCAAAGCTGAGTATAAAACAGCATCCTCCCTCCACTTGCTTGTAGGAATCTTCAGTTGGAATCCATGCAGCCGCTTCCTCTGCTGAAATTACTGCTAGCCAGTCAGCTAACAGATTAACCAATCACTCAGTTAAGTGTATAGATTTAAAGAAAACCCTAATACAAGAAAATACCAAACTGAGAATAGCAAAATAGAAATGACTCTTTCCCCATTACTACGTTTAAAGAAAAGTTGGTGAGAAGTTGAGACAATTTAACTAGAACAGTTTGGCTAAAATCAAAATGACATTCAAAGCACACGATTAAAATAGAAATTATTTTTCCCCTCCCAATTTCCCCTTACTATAATTAGCATTTCCCATGCTTCCCTGATAGAGGGTTAACAGTATCACTGACCAGCTGCAAAATGCTTCAGAGATAGGGACAACAGCCTGCTTTCTGCTCCTACTCACACAGGACACGTGGCCTTCTGCAAAGCAGCTGTCCTGACTGTTTGCCCTCATGAAGTTTGGCCCCAGCAACAGGGAACCTATTGAATCAGGCTCAAAACTACCACACCCAATTCCAGATGCTTCTGGATGTGGAGTGCTTAATTTGCCTAGCAACAATGACCCTCCTTGGAGCTATGGTCAAGTGTAGTTTGAGCTAAGATCAAGTGTAAGTAGTCTCTTGGCCTATCCAAGGCTGTGATCAAATGTCTTGATGTTTTTGGTCTTGAGAGGAAAATCTTGTCTTTGTCTCTTGGACTGTGAAGTAAAAACAACAATGACCCAGACACAAGTCACTCCTACCTCCCTGTAATGGTCTCTCAAAGAGCTCTCTCTCTATTAGGAACATGGGTTACACTCTCATATCACAAATAGTGTTTAAATTACACTTAAAATTTCACATTTTTTCCCAGCTCTCTAATTTTGGGGGGGAATGGCAATACCCCAGTGGGGCCATTTATTCTACAATTTAGTCTCACTTGTCCGTGAGAGTCTTTCCTTTGTCTACAATGGGTTTTGGGCCAGGTTACCAGGTAGAGCCATATGGGCTGATTCCTCTGTGAATGCTGATTCCTCTGTGAATGCCTTGACTTTACCACATCTCCCCAGCACTGCATTTTCCTAGGGCCATTTCTCCAGAACACCTTTTGAGGAGCTCCTGATCCTTTACATGCGCAGATACAAGCAACTGCTACCCTTAAGTAACCATTTTATAGCTGAGTGTCTGCTCTGCTTTATCACCTTCTCTTTAAACTGGTAAGTAATCTTAGCATCTGTTTAATTATTCTTTAATATTTCTGAGTCTCATAAAATTGAGTACCATGTGTAAATTTCATTGAAGTGAAGTTTAATGTCTCAAATCCTTCCAATTTAATCCTTTGTATTTATCATAACTATTTGTATAAACCCTTCAGTGCACATAAACCCAAACCAATTTGAACAATTCGTAATCCAAAATTTATTATAGATCCAAATTGCTAACATCCTTCATTTAATTCCAATCTATATATTGCCTTTTTAAGAGATTTTTTTAAAAAGTTTGGTATCTCACTTACTTTTGAGACATCATTAATTTAATCCCCCCCTTCGTTTGTCAATTAATGCACATACTCTCTAATACTACTTTCCCCCTTGACAATCTTTTAAATGTTCATCTTGTACCCTGTAGTTTAGCATCATCTCATTTATGCTAATGGTGAAAGATCAAGTTACAACACAATTAGAAAATTTATTTCATGATGAATTAGAAAGGTCTCCAAAATATCATGCCCAAGAATAATCTAGAGACCATGCAGCCACTATGATGGCCCTGTATATGATGGAAACCACTTGAAGCCAGCAGTGCTGCACCTTAGCACCCCTAGTTCCAGCATCTATAGCTTAATAAAACACCCAACTGTTATAAAACAATAGACTACAAAAAAAGGCTACATATCTGACTGAAAATAGTTCTTAGACCAAGATTACTGGGCAGTGTTTGAAACGCAAACACAGAGCACTAGGTCATTGAACGTGAAATGAATTAAAAGTCGTAGAACTGATTTTTTTCATTGGGAAAGTAAAGAACAGCCAGGTTGCAAGAGCAGTGCTGCAGAATAGAAAAACCTGTAATCTTTCCCTGCTGTGAAGAAACAAGCGTGAGCTGCCACCAGCACCACAAATATTGCTTAAATTGCACTTAAAATTTCCTATTTTTTCCAACTCTCGAATTTTGTAGTGAATCATAGTACTCCAGTGTGGCCAATTATTCTGCCACTTAATCTCACTTGTCTGTGGGAGGCTTTCCTTTGCCAACAATGGGTTTTGGGTCAGGTCCATAGGCTGTGACATAGAAACACCAATTCCTCTGTGAAGGCCTGGATTTTACCAAATCTCCCCAGTGTGGGGTTGCACTTTTCTAGGACCTCTTCTCCAGATACCCTTTGAGGAGCTCCTGCCCCTTGAGTGCTACCCTCAAGCAGCCATTGTGCAGCTTTCTCCTGTATCTCCTCTTTCAGCTGGAAATGGCCGATTTCTCCACTCCAAACGGTTTGGCAATCAACTGGTTGCAGTCTGGAGTTGTCAGCTTCCACAATGAGATTGCCACACGCTTCTCCACGGAGAGGGCAGCTCTCATTTGGGTGTCCTTCCATCACAGGGGTGGGGCAAGCTCAGCACACACTTCCAAGAAGGTGCTTTCTTCATCGAAAAGTTCTGCAGCCGCTGCTTGTTATCCCAGACTTGCATAATGATGCAATCCCACCACTCTGTGCTATGTTCCCGAGCCCAAAAGCAACGTTCCACTGTGTTCAGCCCCTCCGTGAATGCCAAAAGCAATCTAGCTTTACTGCTTTCCATGTTGGACATCACGTCAGGCAACTGTGCCTGCCATTGCCTTTGTAACTTAAAGAATAACTCCACTGCCACTCGTGATGTGCTGCTGAGAGTTAGCAGAGTAGTGGAGAGCATTGCAGGATCCATTCCTGCACATAGATGTGGCAGGGAAAGCAGAAACCAAGGGACTTTGAAAAATGCCACCATCTGAAGGTGGAAGCCTATGGAATGCTGGGATAAAACGCAGTGCATCACGGGACATTGAACCCAGACCCAGGATGTGCTGCAATCTCCTCCACCTTCCCACAAGTCCTAGCGGCAGAAGTGGGAGAGCTGCACTGTGGGATAGCTACCCACAGTGTACTGCTCTCATTGGCAACGTAAGTGCCACAAGCATGCACACGCAATACTGCCGATGGAAGACAATGTGAACACACAACAGCGGTTTTCTTTAAGCACTTTTTTATCAGTGACAAAGCTCTTGGTGAAAAAACTGCCAGTGTAGACATATCCTTAAGATGGTACGTTTTGCTCTACATATCAAGAAGTTAGTTGACATGACCAAAGAGCTGCGAGCTGGCAAGGTGTAACAAAGCAGCCTTTGGTAGGACACTACTGAGAGTGTCAATTCAGGATAAATTGTGTAGAGCAGAGCAGTCACAGCCCAAGGCTGGGGTTCCTCCACTACTAAGGCACACCAAACCTGCCAAACAGAGACGACTTCAGTTTCACCCCACTGGCTAACCTGAAGTCATACAAGCAATTCCCTCAGATGCTCCAGTTTCCCAGTATCATCACCAGCATCACTCCTTATGGGAATGAATGGTTATGAAAACCAATGTCCCAGTAAAAGAAAAGAGGTTCTCCTGATCCCAAAGGACCAAGTCCCAGGCCCCGGTCAATGTACCAGTTAGATTTACGCACAAATCACGCTGTTGCCAATCCTTTAGAATCTAAAATCTAAAGATTTATTCATAAAAAGAAAGAAATATAGATGATAGAGCTTAAATTTGTTAAATGGGATTAAGTACATAGAGTAATAGCAAAGTTCTTGGTTCAGGCTTGTAGCAGTGCTGAAATAAACTGCTGGCTTAAGTAAGTCTCTGGAGTACATCCACAGCTTGGATGGGTCATTCAGTCCATTCTTCAGAGCTTCAGTTTGTAGTAAAGTTCCTCCGAAGGTAAGAAGCAGGATTGAAGACAAGATGGAGAAGATGCAGCTACCTTTTATAGTCTCTTGCCATTTGGCCTGTGCTTCCTTTATTTCAAACACAAGTTGCCCAGCACATGGCTTGAAAGCCTTAGAATTCTCTCCCTGCCTGCCTTGCTGAGTCATAAGGTGTATCTGTCTTCTCTTAATGGATCAGTTGTAAGGCTGATGGTCCTTAATGGGCCATTGAACTGGCTAGGCAATGCTGATGCCAAACCATCATTTTCAGCAGAATATCACCATTTCTCAAATAGGGCCTGAGTTAACTACTGTAAAACTCAGCAAGGCAAAAGAAAAGGAAATAAGATCTTCAACCATATCAGATTTTTAGAAAAACATTAAAGTAAAAACAGATCTGAAGAGGCAGGCTTATGTCTCTAATGAAATCACCTCCTTTTTAAGCTCAGACGAATGAGTGGCTGATCAGGAGGTGGGCAAGAATGACACTGCCATGAAGAGGGATGAGAGAAAAGAAAAATATTAAATGGAAACTTGACAGACTCAAAAATTGGGAGAAATGTCAAGGAGACTGGAATGCTGAATAGAGCACATACATTCAAGAAAAACCCGGAAAATGAGCTGTGACAATAGTTTGCCTTCCTAGAAAATAGACTGGTGTAGTGTATATGTTTCAGTGAACATGGAATTCTTCAAAGAGATTTTAAAAAATTCAAGTTGAAAGTAAGCAGACTAAGGCCCCCAGATCTGGCACCAACTGAGGTCAGTCTGAGAAACTGCAGGTGCATTTATTTGCAGGAAAAAAACAGGATCTATAGTTTTCATAGGCTGTTTCTGCATATTAAATAGGAGGGTGATACTTTTAGAATTGCTTTTGGCCCACAATTCACATTCTATGCACTTTTATACTTCAGAATAGTTCCAGAGGAAGATGCACTTGTTTGTTTAATGAAGGTCATTATGTGATTGGACAGAGGTTAAGGGAGAAGTTGTAAATTGTTTTTAATGCACTGAATTTTCTCCAGGAAGTGTATGCAGCCAAAACTTTGCTTTGCTATTGCATATTTCTTACATGAGACAATAACCCATCATTATGTCAAGTTTATCATCATTCCATTAAACAAGGAAATTAAAACTTTATTTTCTCTCTCTGGTCATGAAATCTTAGAAAACAATACAAGTCCTTACAATCATGTCTTTTTTTCCTCCTCCCTTTTTCTCTTTCTAAATGGATTCCATAATGGCACCTGCTGGTAATTACTAGATTTCAACATTCCTTCTAACTTCACAGTGGAATCTGCCCACTCAGAGTAAGATCTCATTGTTGTAAACTGATTCTGTAGTGTAAAGATCATGTCAAGTTGTGTCCTTTTGGTTTTATTCCCACCCCTCCACCCCAGGGGCAATTTGTTCCAATTAGTGCCTCAGATAGCAATTATTGCTGTACAGTACTCTCATTGTTATTCCAGTCTGGACTAGCTGACTCAAGATCACAGAATCCCATGTGTAATGGAACATACATGCTAGTCAAGCACATTTTCTGTGAAGATCTATTGTTAGGGCTCATTTTCCTCTGTTTTTTGAATAAAGTCTTTCTTTGCTGTCAGATTCCTCTTATCTGCAATGTAGAGGAAATTATTTTAAAAGCTAGTCTTTCCCTATGAAATTGTGTAGGTACCTAATGTATAAGAGCAAAAATACTACAAATAATCTATCTGGCTGATTTATCTTTCCTTGTTCTCTCTGGGCCAGGTTCTACTCCCTTACTAACATTGACAAGCACCTTATTCCACAAGTGGGCCCACTGATTTCACTTTGACTGCTCATGGAATACTGTACTCTTTAAACATACTCCAGTTGGTTTTTGTCCCCATTTTCTTGAGAAAAGAACCGTCCATATGTCACATTTTCTCTAGCAATATAAAAAATGAGAAGAATTATGAATTTAGCTGATTCTGTGTCACTACTTTAAAAATCAAGATGTAACATTGAAGAAAGGTTAGCTACTCTGCAAAAAAACAGCTTCAGAGTGGAAAACCTTAATGATGTTGTTGAGAATAAAAATAATCTCTCTGGAACTTTATTTCTGACATTTAACTTTGCTTACAGAGAACAACTTCTTTAAAAACAGAGGCTGTATAATTTAATGCACAGTTAACGATAGTTAGGAGACTCATGCCTGTTTTCCATACAAATAGTCATGAAAAATATGACTGCAGAAATACAGCTGCTTATCTATTATCTGAAACTGTGTAACACTGCAGATTTTAATTTCCTGAAGTTGCATTTGCCCATAATTTCTTTGGCTGATAACAATGTTTAAAGTTATTTTGTACATATCAAGTAATGAGAGTTCCACTAACTGAATTACAGTTTATTCATATTGGACCCTTTCCCATAAATACTTACCAGGAAAGATTACTAAAGAAACTATAAACAATGGCATCTCGGAGCAGTCATTTATGAAAAAGTAAACAACATGCATCTAATGTTCTGTGCATTTGACACCAGTCTGGAGGATCTGGTATCCTTTTGTCAGCAGCTGGGACAGGATCATATTCCCTTTCATTTTCTTTTTCCATTGAAGCTGGAATCTTTCTCTTGAATATTTTCCTTAAATTCAGATTTTAAGTGAGTCGTTAGGTTGCCAAACATGCATGCTTTTATTAATGAAAGGGGTTCCAAATACAGAATGCAATCTAAAGTTCATTGAGATCAATGGATCTGGCTAATAGTGAGTTAGTAGAAAGGACAATTACACCATACAAGGAGTGTGGTCTTCTGAACAGAGCCAGATTTTGTATTGACTCCAGAGGAAGAGATTTGGATTCATCAGAGAAGATGACTCACCTGAGTCATGGATCAAAAATTAATAGGTTCCAAATGTCACAAATGGCATCTGATAACCCAAAAGTGAACCCCAGCAAGGGATTTGATGACTTATTATTAGGGGACTAATGTGCCCATTATAAGAACATAAAAATGGCCATACTGTGCCAGACCAATGGTATATCTAGTCCAGTATTCTGTCTTCCAACAGTGATCAATGCCAGGTGCTTCAGAGGGAATGAACAAAACAGGTAATCATCAAGTGATTCATCTCCTGTCACCATTCCCAGCTTCTGGCAAACAGAGGCTAGGGACACTTCAAAGCATGGTTTTGCATCCCTACCCATTCTAATAGTCATTGATGGATCTATTCTCCATGAACTTATCTAGTTCTTTTTTGAACCCTCTTATAGTCTTGGCCTTCACAACTTCCTCTAGCAAAGAGTTGCATGGGTTGATTGTGCATTGTGTGAAGAAATACTTCCTTTTGTTTATTTTAAACCTGCTGCCTATTAATTTCATTTGGTGACCCCTAATTCTTGTGTTATGAAATGGAGTAAATAACACTTCCTTATTTATTTTCTCCACAACAGTCATGATTCTATAGATCTCTATCATATCCCCCGTTAGTCATCTCTTTTCTAAGCTGAAAAGTCCCGGTCTCATTAATCTCTCCTCATATGGCAACCGTTCCATACCCTTCATCATTTTTGTTGCCCTCTTCTGAACCTTTTCCAATTCCAATATAACTTTTTTGAGATGGGGCGACCACATCTGCACTCAGCATTCAAGATCTGGCCATACCATGGATTTATATAAAAGCAATATGATATTTTCTAACATCATCTCTCTCTTTCCTAATGATTCCCAAAATTGTTACCTTTTTTGACTGACTCTGCACATTGAATGGATGCTTTCACCGAACTATCCACAATGATTCCAAGATCTCTTCCTTGAGTGGTAATGGCTAATTTAGACCCCGTCGTTTCATATGTATAGTTGGGACTACGTTTTCCAATATACATTACTTGGCATTAATCAACATTGATTTTCAGCTGCCCAGTTTTGGTGCCCAGTTACCCAGTTTGTGCGAGAACTCTTTACAGTCTGCTTTGGACTTAACTATTTTGAGTAGTTTTGTATGATCTGCAAATTTTTCTACTTCACTGTTTAACCCCATTTCCAGATAATTTATGAATATATTGAACAGTACTGGTCCCAGTACATACCCTTGGGGGACACCATTATTTAATGTGTCTGATCATTCTGTTCTTTACTATAGTTTCAACCAATTTACCTGGTACTAAAGTTAGGCTTACTGGCCTGTAGCTGCCGGGATCGCCTCTTGAGTATTTTTTAAAAAATGGCAGCACTTTGGGTGGCTGGTATCGTAGGCTGGGGAAGTCCGAGCCTCCCCAAAGCGCCCACGCTCCACCCCCAGTCCTCTTACTGCCTGCTGCTGTTCTCTTTGTGGCTCAGACGCTGAGGCAGGCAGGCTGGGTGCCGCGGTGCGCACAAGACCCCCGGGCTGTGGCCACGCCATGTTGTACCACCTGTCCTCCTGGCACTGAGACTATGGTGGCTGCCCAGCGCTCCGGGGCTGGGGGTGCTCCAGCCTCGCTGCCTGCCTGTCTAGTGCTGAGGTTGGGGACACTCCAGCCAAGCTGCCTGCCCTCTACCCAGTGCTGGGGCTTGGGGCCCAGGGAGGTGTGTGGGGGCAGGAGGGGTGCGGCCAGGGGCTAGCCTCTCCCAAGGGCACATTCACCTTCTGCTGATGGGCATCACATTAGCAATCCTCCAGCCATCTGCTACAGAAGCTGATTTAAATGATAGGTTCCATACCACAGTTAGTAGTTCTGCAATTTCACATTTGAGTTCCTTCAGAACTCTGGTGAATACCATCTGGTCCTGGTAACTTATTACTGTTTAATTTATCGATTTGTTCCAGAACCTCCTCTGTTGACACCTCAGTTCCTCAGATCTGTCGCCTAAAAAGACTGGCTCAGACTTGAGACTCTTACAGTCTCAGCTATGAAGAGGCAAAGAATTTATTTAGTTTCTCCACAATGGCCTTATCATCCTTGCATTATCCTTTAGCATCTCAGTTGTCCAGTGGCCCTACTAGTTGTTTAGCAGGCTTCCTGCTTCTGATGTAATTTAAAAAATGTTTGCTATTACTTTAAGTCTTTGGCTAGCTGTTCTTCAAATTCATTTTTGGCCTCCCTAATTATACTTTTACACTTTACTTGCCAGAGTTTATGCTCCTTTCTATTTTTCTTAATAGGATTTAACTTCCTTTTTAAAGAATGCCTTTTTGCCTCTCACTGCTTCTTTTACTTTGTTGTTTAGCCATGGTGGCACTTTTTTGGACCTTTTACTATGTTTTTTATTTTGGGATATACATTAAATTGAACCTCTATTATGGTGTCTTTAAAAAGTTTCCATGCAACTTGCAGAGATTTCACTTTTGACATTGTATCTTTTAATTTCCGTTCAACTAACTTTCTCAATTTTGTGTAGTTTCCTTTTCTGAAATTAAATGCTACCAAGGTGGGCTGCTTTGATGTTCTCCCTCATAGTGGGATATTAAATTTGACTATGTTATGGTCACTATTACAAAGCAATTCAGTTATATTCACCTCTTGGACCAGATCCTGTGCTCCATTTAGGACTAAATCAAGAATTACCTCTCCTCTTGTGGGTTTCAGGACTAGATGCTCCAAGAAGCAGTCATTTAAGGTGTCAAGAAACATTATCTCTGCATCCTGTCCTGAGGTGATATGTCAATATAGGATAGTTAAAATCCCCTATTATTACTGAGATTTTATTTTTATAGCCTCTCTAATCTCCCTGAGCATTTCAGTCACTATCACCATCCTGGTCAGGTGGTCAGAAATATACTGCTACCTCGATATAACGCAGTCCGATATAAGGCGAATTCTGATATAACGCAGTAAAGGAGCACTCCTGGGGGCATGGCTGCACGTCTGGTGGATCAGCGCATCAGCATGTCTGGCTTCAATATAACGTGGTTTCACCTATACCACAGTATGATTTTTTGGCTCCAGAGGACTGTGTTATATCAAAATAGCAGTGTATATATCCCTACTGCTATCTTTTTATTATTCAAACATGGAATTACTATCCATAGAGATTCTATGGTACAGTTTGGTTCATTTAAGATTTTTACTTCATTTGACACTATGCTTTGAGCAGGGGGTTGGTCTAGATGACCTCCTGAGGTCCCTTCCAACTCTGATATTCTATGACTATATGTAGTGCCACTCCCCCACCAGTAAGACTTATTCTGTCCTTCCCATATATTTTGTACCCTGATATTACTGTGAACTATCTAAACTGTGAAATATATCAACTATGGTAACATATACCTTCAAGGAAGCAGAATGAAAGATTCTGTGGTTGTCAGGCTCTGGGTTCTAGGTGGTCAGTCTGATAGTTGGAGCGGTGACTGAGCCAGACATAGAGTTGGGACCGGGCTGAGTGCAGTGCTGAAACCAGGATCTGAGGACATGTGAGTCAGAGCCATGGCCAGAGTCCATAGACAAGCCAAATCAGGGTTATAGTCTTGGTGGTTATAGCTGTGCTTATATCACTTATGGATTCATTATATCTAAAGCTACAGGTTAGTTTTTTAAATTTTAAAAAGAAAATTTTCACCCACCACTTAAATTTAGCTGCCTCTGGGGTAGAACGTGGCAGCTGCCTAAGAGCGTGTAGGAAGAATACACAACAGATCAGATCACGAAATGAATACTGTATTCATTTGAAAAGACAGCATCTTGAATAGTGCAGTGCTTCCTAGCAACCTGCTGGAAGATTTGTTTGATGACTCATAGGGAAGAGGCCAACCTATTGAGTCACCAAGACCACTCTCTGCGTTTTTCCCAGAGGGTACCCAATCAAGTACTGATCAGGCTCAACCTTGCCTATTTTAGGAGATCTGCTAAGTTCCTAGGCCGACGCAGTATGGATTTAGGATAGCATATTTTCAGAAATGTATCTTTGTGTCCTATTTATCCTCAGTAAAATAGCTGTACTGCAATCACTGACGCTATCTATTATTGCCTAGACTAGAGCCAGGGATTAACAGACAGATAATATTCTCAGCATTTTAAACTGGTACTGTGGGTGGCTTATGGGAGATGGTTAAAGGGCAGTAAAAGAATTGAAACCACATTTACCTTTGTATTTTCGCTTTAGACCTAAATCCAAACATCTTACTGGGACTACTGATGGAGTAACACACTTTCCATGGTGAAGAGCAGTGGCAGAGTCTACTTTCTGTTTATGGTTAATAGATGGTTTCTATTAACCATAAACTAACAAGTCAAAAGAAAAGGAATCTAATAAAACAACCCTCTCTTCTTTTTTTCCTTCCCCACAGAAATGATACAGTTACCATAGTATCAGATGCCATAAGAGGCATCAACTAAACCACTGTCTCATAAGAAGTTAAATGGTTATCTGATAGCCAGTTTGTTGCAGCAAGCAAGGACCCCAGTGCCCTCTTACTTAGGTTGCTGCACCCTTGCAGTACTCCCACAGTCTCAAGGTCTCCCCTCCCTGGGGAACCCCAACTCCTTATAATCCCCCTTGCCTCAGTCTAGGCAACTGCCAGTCACCACTTACCCCCATTCACTGGGGCAGACTGCAGTGTAATTGCCACTCATCACAGGCAAGGGGGGTTGGCCTGCTGCCTCTACAACTACCGATGGGCTGCCCCCTGCAACCACAGTACCCCTTGTTGGGCCATCCTCTAGGCCCTGCAGCCTGGGGGTTTCCAGGCCAGAGCTCCCCCAGCTCCTCTTGCCTACCCCCAGCCCTGCTCTACTTCGGGTACCTTTGCTTCCCAGCAGCCAGGCCTGTCTACTTCTGCAGACAGAGGAGACTATCTCTGTCCACCAAACTCTGGGCCCTTTTATCAGGGCCAGCTGGTTCCTAATTGGGTCTGGCCCCAGCTGTGGCTGCCTTCCCAGTCAGCCTGGAGATTGCTTGCTCCCAGCCACAACCCTTTTTGGGCTGTTTTAAGCCCCCTTGTCCTGGAGTGGGGCATTCCCCTAGAAAAGTCATAAGGCTTTGTAATTATCTGGTTTAAAATGTGGTTGACTTGTAATGCTGGGAAGGTGGGAAGTCATAGATTCAGTTGGAGAAAAGTTGGCGAGATAGGAGGTGAGTTTAATGGTCTGAAGATGTAATACATTAATTGGGCTCTATGGCCTTACAATTAATTATACTTGTATAATGTGTGCTTGCAATGATTAAAAATAATATTTATATACACACAGATAAGGGGATGTTACAGACTGTGTGGAACAATACATTTGAATATTTCAGTGCCTAATGGAAAATACTGTCTTTGAAGCTGAAAATATTTACCAGTAAATACATTAAAAATATTAATCTTTCTTGACCAATATCTCACTGCGGATTTGAACAACTTTGCCAGCTTATGCCCTAACTGTCTTGCTTTTCTGGAATGTTTCAATTGCATTTCTTTTAAGAGATCAAAATTTTTGCTTGCAAATGGTATTTTCCTAACTTGGTCAGTCTGCATACACTGGCTACATCACAAGAGGAGACTTCTCTGGCTTGAATCCTGACTTGCCCTTTATAGTCACTGCCATGGAGCAAAATATTTAAGCAACAGAAGATGAGAGATGCATATAAAACAAAATATAGTGCCTAGAAAGAATAAATAAAAGGAAAAGGACCAAATTCATAGACTTTAAGGTCAGAAGGGACCACCGTGATTATCTAGTCTGACCTCCTGCACAACACAGGCCACAGAATCTCACCCTTTCATTCTTGTAATAAACCCTAACCTATGTCTGAGCTATTGAAGTTGTCAAATCATGGTTCAAAGACTTCAAGGTGCAGAGAATCCTCCATTAAGTGACCAGTGCCCCATGCTGCAGAGGAAGGCGAAAAACTCCTTACTGAAATCGAGGTAAATTAGATCCACTGCGTTTCCTTTGTCTAAAAAATCTGTTACCTTCTCAAAGAAGGTGATCAGGTTGGTTTGGCATGATCTACCTTTTGTAAAACTATATTGTATTTTGTCCCAATTACCATTGACCTCAATGTCCTTAACTACTTTCTCCTTCAAAATTTTTTGCAAGTGCATACTACAGATGTCAAACTAACTTACCCGGACAACATTTTTTCCCTTTGTTCAAAATAGGAACTATGCTAGCAATTCTCCAGTGATACGGTACAACCCCTGAGTTTACAGATTCTAAAATGGCATGGCTGTATCCTTTCTTAGGGATGGGCTACGCTACGGAGGGGGCGGGGGGAAAGCTGAAGTTGCAGTACCTTAGGTCGACTTACCTGGCCATTCCCACAATAGTGTGTCGACTGCATCCGCTCCCCCGCTGACTCCTCTTACTCCTCTTACTGAGGTGGAGTACAGGAGTTGATTCGGGGATTGATTTATTGCATCTAGATAAAACCTGATAAATCGATCCCCGATACATCGAGCGCTACCCGCCGATCTCGTGGGTAGTGTAGCCATACCCTCACTTCGTTTTCTTCCCTCTCAATGTTAAAATCTGGTGGAGGATTGGAGGAGACTTCCTGGACATTTCCCAGCCGTCTCCCCCAAATTCCTACTTTAAAGCTCTCTTATTCAGTTGTGCCAGCCTCCATCCTAGAAGTCTATTTTCCTTCTTACTCAGGTGTAGTTAATCCCAAGAGAACAGTCCTCTGTCCATGAATGCCTCCCAATGACCATACATCCCAAAGCCCTCCTTATAGCACCACTGCCTGAGCCATCTATATCATCATAATCTTGTCACACTTTTGTTGCCCTTCTCTAGGAACAGGCAGAATCCCACTGAAGATCACCCAAGCCTTGATTTCCTTAAGTATCTTCCCCAGCCTGGCATAGTCCTCCTTGATACATTCCAGTGAGAATCTAGCTGTATCATTTGTTCCCACAGGACAATCAGTGGATTCATTGTACTCCCTCTTCATTTTCCAACTCTGCAAACCTGTTTCTGAGCTCTATTTATCCTTCACTAGGCCATCTTTTCCTCTGCCTGGTTCTCTTAGTCACACGTTTGCACTGTCCATTTTCGTCACTCAGCAGTCTCCCCTCAGAGTTCTTTGGTTCTGCTTCCCTCTGCAAGTCTGAGCTTTCCCCTTCAGCCTCCTCATGTCTTTGCTCCATCATCTGCTCAAACCCCCTTCTAAACTCAACCAGAGTTTTCACCTGCATTGCCAATCCTCATATCTTTTCCTCCATCAGCTCTATCAGGTGGCAATTCATGCAGATGAAACTCTTTTAAAGTACACCCTCCAGGATCATGAACATATCACAGCTTCCACATCCAGTCATCTTCACTGTGTTCTCCATTGCTTGGGTCACTACCACTGCTGTCTCTGTATCTGTCATAGCCTTCCCACCTAAGTCCTGTTAGTCTGGGAAATGCAAGTCAAACCAAAACACCACCCCCCACAGCAAAACAAACCCTCCCACGAGCAGCACAACACTGCCAGACCACCACACACTCTCTTCACTTGCCTGTCTGTTCCTCTGCCTGGCTCTCCTAGTCTTCCCCCAAAACTCCGCTGTTTACAGCTCTTTTTGCTGGCTTCTGTGCTTCTGCCTGACTGGCTGGCTACCTTTACAGAACCCCTAAGCAGAGAAGCCCTGCCTCCTAATCAGGGCTCAGCTTCTCTCTCAGCACACTGCCCCTACCAGTCTCTATCGATACAAATACAGACTTGTCAGATCCATTGGAAGATACCCACATTTGGATACCAGGGAGATGCAAACTAATAGGTGACACTACTCACTAGTAAATAACATGCTTCATCAACCTACCTACTAGGTGGTTTAAACTTCTTGCTAAAGTCAGGCAAGTCTTAGGACAAGTAGCTATTTTTCCACTCAGAGGAGGCGGGGCAGGGATTTGGGGAAAGGTTTGGAATGGGGGCAGGGAAGGGGGCGGAGTTTGGGCAGGGTCAGGAGCCGAGGGAGGGGGAGGCGCCGGGTAAAGCCACCACGTCTCTGACATACTAGAGATTAGAATACAACTTCCCCTAGTAGTGGCACTGTGGGAGATGAGCGTTGTGAGGTACAGCTCAGAGCTCGAAATAAATTCAGTGAATGATCCTGATGAAGGACACCAGGCCTGGATGGACAAAAGTGTTTAGTGAAATAAATGGGTGTAAGGCACCTAATACCTTTTGGGGATTTGGACCCAGAAGGCTAAAGAGGGGAAGCAATGCTCGGATAAGAATTCTTTGACTTTTGAGGTTCTCTTGGCCAAGAAAAGGTTGTGTTTGGTCTGGAAATGCTCTCTGAGATTGAGACTCCGAGTCAGTGTCACGGGTCTAATTGCTGGAACAAATATGGGATTTTGCCACAACCAGCTGCCCTTTCAGAGAAAGGAGACCTAGCTGAGCTAGTGGTTCAAGAGAGGAATTGCTGCCACTCCTCATTCCTTAAGTGAGCAGCCACCACCACCATTAATTTTTGAAGATGCTGGTGGGGGCCAAGTTAATCAAAGAGATGGGCATGTTATAGTAGGTGTAGATTCCTGAGGCAAAACTTGAGGAATTTTTGGTGCTGATACATTATTAAAATAGTCAGGTCTGCTAAGGCTAGATAAATCCCCCAGGCTGACACAGGTGCTATTCCCATCTTGGAATGCATGGAGACAATTTACTAGTTTAACCATTTCAGGACAAGAAGGATGGAATATCATCCTGCCCTCTCATGGTCAATGGAATAAGGGGCTGAGAATCTCTAAGCTGAGGGGACATCGGTTATAGCATATTAGTGTTTCTTATTGACTGGCAGTTCTCTCTGTTTTTTTTTCTTTTCCAGAACATCTTAAGAATGGAGAGAGGTCAGCCTGAGGCAGAAAAAATTCACAGAACTTCATTAAGGCCATGGTTACACTGGCACTTTATAGCGCTATAAAGCCCCCAGGAGCACTATAACCTCCTACCCGTCCACACTGGCAAGGCACGTAGAGCGCTATAACCGCGGAGTTATAGCACTACTGGTAATCCACCTCTGCACGGGGAATAAGGGCTGTAGCGCAGCTGCTGTAGCACTACAGCGAGAATGTGGACACCCATTGCGCATTAATTGGCCTCCAGCCTGTCCCATAATTCCTGTTCAAGCCACTCTGGTCATCACTTGCAAACTCTTTTGTCCTGTCCTCAGGTGACCACACGTCAGACCCGCCCTTCAAAGTTCCAGGGAAATTTGAAAATCCCCTTCCTGTTTGCTCCAGCCAAGTGTGGCGTGCTCTCAGGGAATTCAGGGAATCCTTGCAGGTGATCATTCTGATTGATCATGACTCCACGTGCCATGCCTCCTCGCAATAGGCAATCCCCAGCATGGAGCAATAGCGAGGTGCTGGACCGCATCAGCTGTTGCGGTCCGAGGCTGTTCAGTCTCAGCTGCGGTCTAGCCGCAGGAATTATGATACCTATGGGCAGATATCACGGGCCTTGGTGGAAAGAGGCCATGAGTGGGACAGTCTGCAGTGCTGTGTTAAAGTAAAGGAGCTTAGGAATGCGTATCGCAAAGCCTGCGAGGCAAACAGCTGCTCCAGGGCAGCCCCGGTGACTTGCAGATTTTATAAGGAGCTGCACGCGATACTTGGTGGTGATCCTACGGTCACTCCATCGACCACCACGGACACTTCTCAGCCCACCAGTGAAGTGGGGGAGTGAAGAGGACGATGAAGAGGAGGAGGAGGTGGCAGCTGCGGCTGGCTGCCCTCCTCCTGGCTTGAGAAGAGCTCCTGGCTGCATGCGTCCAGGGCACGGTGGAGTCCCTGGATGCATCCATCCAGGAGCTCTTCTCAAGCCAGGAAGAAGGCAATCAGCCGCAGCGTCCGACGGTTGCAGGGGGCAGCTCAGCAGCGGATTGTGGAGGTAAAGCTGCTTTTCCATTGGGAAGGCAGGCAGCTTGGGGTGGAAAGGGATGCTTGCATGCTTGCTTACATGTGGAATAGTGCATTGATGTAGTCTATCACATTGTGGTAATCGTCATCAGTAATCTCTTCAAAGGTCTCAATAAGAGCGCTTGCAATGCGCCTGCGCGGGTTTCCCGGGAGAGCCAGCGTCCTGGTCACGGTCACTAGTCCCCGTCACTGTGCTATGATGAGTGGGGAGAGCATTGCTGCACAGAGGCAAGCTGCAAATGGCCCTGGGTGGAAGCCGCATCTCATTAGAATCGCCTCCCTTTCTCCCTCGGTCACCCGCAGCAGCAAGATATCTTCCAGGACAAACACCTACAGAGAATGTTGGGACAGTGTTCAGAGTAGGGCTCTCGCCACTTCCCGGCACTCCTCCCCCGCCCCTCCACAGCACAGCATGGCAGGGAAACAATCATTCCCCCTGCATCTGGAGAGGACTCACCATGGCAGGGGCTCCATTGTTGTCTGTGTGCTCTCTGCGGGACAGGCAAAAGGGGAATGCGGGGGAATCATAGGCATGTCTGCTGTTTACAAGGGAACCACTGTTACATGTATCTTTTTCTTTTTGAAGGATCGACCTTGAACCCTGTGCCATCGCTGTTATCAGCAGCTGACAGGCTGAGGCGACTGAGGAAGAGGCCACGAAAGAGCAAAGAGGATCTAGTACAGCAAGTAATGCAACAGGCTGTAACAGAGAATCGAATTGCACAGAGGTGGAGGGAAGACAAGAGCAAGTTGAGGGAGAAGGCGCGGCAGGAGAATGTGATCTACCGCGGGAAACCACCAATAAGCTGTTCTCATTACTGCAGCTTCAATTGGAGACTATGCAGCGGATTGCCACCCTTCAGGAGGAGAAGCACCACGCTCTCTGCCCCCTTTATCATTTTGCCCCCAAACCCTTCCCCTTCTGGCCCTCTGTACCCTCCAGGCCACTATCATCACGTATCTGGTTATCACCACCCACAGCTGCCTCCAACCCCTCTGTCTTCACTGAACAACCCCCAAACCCAGGACCCTTATCCACTGCAGTCAACCTCTAATAACATGCGTTATTGCCCTCCGCAAATGGGGTTCGGGGGACATGGCCACTGTGAGGGCACTGGAGACTCAGAGATCTGGACATATTCCAATCTCTGACTGACCCCATCCCACCCCAATTGCACCTCCCCCCACTTCCCCCTCACATGCATCAAAATCTTTTCTTTCAGCAACCGAAGTAGCTGTTGAATAAATGAATTGTCTTCTTAATAAATGGATTTCTTTATTCAGTGTACATAGATTATTAGTGGCTACAGAAAAGCAAATGCCTGTTCCTATTAAAAGAATGCACACTCCCTCCCTCCCCACTTCCCTTTAGAACTGGCTTTCAGCCTCAAAATGCTCCCTCAAGGCTTCCCTGATCCTAACAGCCTCACGCTGGGCCCCTCTAAGAGCCCTGCTCTCTGGCTGGGCGTATGTGGCCTCCAGGCATTGAACCTCCGAGGTCCATGCCTGAGTGAAGCCTTCGCCCTTCCGCTCACAAAGATTATGTAGGGCACAGCATGCGGAAATAACTGCGGAGATACTTCCCTCAGCCAAGTCTAGCCTCCCATAAAGACAGCGCCAGCACGCTTTGAGATGCCCCAAAGCACACTCCACAGTCATTTGACACCGGCTAAGCCTGTAGTTGAACCTTTCCTGGCTGCTGTCCAGGCTCCCTGTGTAGGGTTTCATGAGCCAGGGCATTAAAGGGTAAGCAGGGTCACCAAGAATCACGATGGGCATTTCAACTTCCCCCACAGGGATCCGCTGGTCTGGGAAAAAAGTCCTGGCTTGCAGCTTCGTGAACAGGCCGGTGTTGTGGAAGATGCATGCATCATGCACCTTTCCAGACCAGACCGCGTTAATGTCAGTAAAACGCCCAAGGTGATCCACAAGCACCTGGAGAACCATGGAGAAGTACCCCTTTTGGTTAATGTACTCATCTGCTAGGTGATCGGGCGCCAGAACAGGTATATGGGTCCCATCTATCGCCCCTCCACAGTTAGGGAAACCCATTTCTTGAAAGCCAGCAACAATGTCATGCACGTTACCCAGAGTCACGATTTTCGTAGCAGGATGCGATTAATGGCCCTGCACACTTGCATCAGCACAACTCCAACGGTCGACTTTCCCACCCCAAAGTGGTTGGCCACTGATCGGTAGCTGTCTGGGGTGGCCAGCTTCCAGAGCGCGATAGCCACCCGCTTCTCCACCAGGAGGGCAGCTCTCAATCTGGTGTCCTTGCGCCGCAGGGCAGGGGCAAGTTCAGCACACAGTGCCATGAAAGTGGCTTTTCTCATGCGAAAGTTTTGCAGCCACTGCTCGTCGTCCCAGACTTGCATGACGATGCGATCCCACCAGTCAGTGCTCGTTTCCCGTGCCCAGAAGCGGCGTTCCATGGCCATGAGCATGTCCATTAATGAGACAAGAAGCTTCGTGTCAAACGCGTTCACCGCTTCGATCTCGTCTTCAGACTCATCACTGTCATCCTGCATGTCAAGGATTAACTCCACTGCACACAGAGATGTGTTGGTGACAGTCATCAGCATGTCCCTCAGCAGTTGTGGATTCATTGTGACACATGAAAATGGAAGACGGAGCACGCCTTGCTGAAACCGTTGAAAGATGGTGCCTGAGGTGGATGGAAACCCAGGGATTGCTGGGATATGCCACGAAGCATCATGGGTAGTTGGAACAGGACGCAGAATGCCCCGCAAGTGACGCCCCCCTACCACAAGGCATTGCGCCAGATCGGGAAGAGGTGCTGTGTGGGATATCTGTCCTAATGAGCTGCTCTTAATGCAGTCTGAAGTGCCCGCAAATGTGGCCATGCTATACCGCTGGCGTGTCTCAGTGTGGACACACAATAGCGCTATACATATTGCTGTATAAGGGGACCGCTATAACCAATAGCGCTATAATCCTGTAAGTGTAACCATGCCCTAAGTCTCCGGGAAATTATCGGTTGCCTGCAGCAGCTTCCTGTGCTTTGGGTCTTCCGCTCTCTGGATTGAGCAGATCCACCTCGATAGCTCTGCCCATAGCCAAATCTTGTGCCTAATTAGGACGAGCTAAAGCAAAAATGAGACCTGTATGTGCTGGAAGTAAAATGTTTAGGGATTTTTTTTTTTTTTTTTGGAAAGCTGGGCTAGTCTGAATCAGCGCATGGAAAAGGGTTAATATAGAAAGAAACCGGAAGAAAAGATATTTAAAGACAGTGTTTGGCACTAAACCCAAGAAGGACTTTATCATTATAACAATGTCTTTTAAATAGTTCCTTTTGGGCATTCACTAACTTTTTTAAAGCTGAAACGCTGCATAAAAGCTTTTAAAATGAAACTAAATGATATATATTCAGTTTTATGATCAAGTATTGCACTGTTAAAAATCCGAATGCATGGTACTGTTCTTAAAATATTCAGCAAGAATTACAGGACCATTTTAGCTGTCTGTATTAAGTACAATAACAATCACTCAACACTTTGGTGTTACTTAATTGGGTTGTGCAGCTTATGGCAGTACAGCAAAAGCACTAAACAAAGAGGGCCTTAAGTAGTCAATTATACTCAACATTAAAATTAAATGTATACAAATCAGAAAGATGTTTAACAAATATCATCTCTCTCAAACGCAACATACAATAGCTAGGACAGGAGATTCAGGCTACCATTAGCTGGCTCAATTAGATCATATACTGTAGCAGTTTTATATATCTTAAAATTAATTACAAAGGCAACAATATTAGGTGCTGGCTTTGCTGCTATCAGTTTATTTTTGTAGGCTTACTTTTATTTTGCTTTAACTACACGAATTAAGTTGAAACAGGTAATTTCTGCATACGAATTCAGTGTGTAAAAGAAAAAGTGATCAAAATGCAAAGATCATGGTAAAGTTGTATTAATTATTAATATTAACCAACATTTATGTTTGTTTTCCTGGTGTCAATTTGTATGCAACAAATAAAATATAAGTAATATTATGCAAAGTTAGAAACATTTTGTCATTTAATCCTAAACTAGATCTTAAATGGTTTTGGCAGGACAGGTAACCTCCTGTTCAATGGAAAGGATACTATTTGTAATTACTTTCTTCTATAATTCAATGACAATTATAAAATAATTGAGATTTTTGGTTTGTCAATATGAATAGAGGTCAAAAATACCTGCTGAGAAAAGTGCAGACTTACCAGCAAATATCAGTCACTGTTAAAACCTGACTGCTTTATAGCTACCAGTCCTTACAACACTGGCCATCCTTTTCCAGCTTCACACTGGTGATACAACCTGTGCAGGTAAATGCTAAAGAGTATACATATACTGGAGCTGCAGATGTGATTTTCAGCTCAGGTAGACATACGTGGGGTAGCTCTGATTGAGCTTGTGTGCCTAAAAATACAAGTGTCGCCATGGCAGTGCTGCAGGGATAGCTGCTCTGAGTATGATCCTGTCTAGGGTGACCAGATGTCCCAATTTTATAGGGATAGTCCCAATATTTG
>ML677341.1:58280378-58303087 GCA_007922305.1 Dermatemys mawii
CATTGGTAAATTCCCATGTTAAATTAAACTGGTTTAAGTGCATCTACCTTTTTTTTTGTATTGTGCTAGTGCATAGGAGCTCCAGTCATTGAACAAGCCCCCATTGTGCAAGATGCTGTACAATCACAGACTAAAAGACTCTCCTACATTAGGAATTTGCACTGGTTTAGATCTGTTAAATTAAACAGTTTAGTTAAACAGTCAACTTTTCTAATGTAGGCAAGGCCTAAATGACAAAAAAACCCTATACGTCCAAAAAGATAATGCTAACCAGTCACGTCCCTTTTCAAGAATTAAAATGTAAACACTGTAATTCATTTGATAAGCCATGGGGCCAAGCTGAAAAGGTCAGATCTAGATCCACATTCAAGTTTCTCAAATTTAGCTGTGTTTGGATCCAGGGTTTGCTTTGGCCCTTTATAAATATAAAGTCTGGCTACAAAGTTCAGGTCTGGATGTGAGCTTTCCAAAATTTGGGGGTGTCTTTATCTGCAATTTGGTTCAAGCCCACACTTCTATTTGAGGTCACACAAGGAATACACTATTAAATGGAAAAGTGAAACACTCTTCCTAGTTGGGAAAGATACTGACAGTTAGGAAGCAATCCAGATGCACACACATGGGGTAAACTTCTGTAAACATGTTCTGCACTCCAGCAAAGAAGTAAATGTCAAGGTAAGCTTGGCAAGCAACAAGAAAGGATGAGTCATATTCCTCCAATTTAATTCCAAAGATGCTATCTTTTACCCTCCTCAGTACTGTGATCACAAGACTGACACTGCTTCTGCTCCTTTATGGGAAACAGGATTCAAACACTCTGGAGAAATGGTTTAAAGGAGCCCTAAAGTCATTTTTCACCTATACTTAGTTTACATAACAAAAATCTGGAAGGAGTAATTTTCCATATGAAGCAATTGATGTAAAATTGTCTAGCCAAAATGTTAAATGTGGATATGTGAAAAACAAACAACTTCCCTCTCCCTTTTCTCATCCAATATACAGTATTTAAATTAAAATATATAAAATTAAACAGTTTTGTACGACACTTCTTGTTCAGCACTTATGGGCATCTACAAAAACCTAAGGACCAAATTCAGTGCTGTTGATTTTGACGTAGGGAAATATTATCTCCATTTTGTAAAGTGGAAACTGAGGTAGGGGCTTTAAGGCCAGCATTTTCATAAATGGCCACTGATTTTAGGTGACTTAATTTTTGGGTAGGCAAAATGAGACATCTTGAAAATTTACTTTCAGAAATGCTGGGTACCCACAGTTCTGACTGAAATTCCTGGGAGATAGGAGTGCCCAGCACCCAGGAAAATAAGCCTGTGCACCCATTCTCAGATAGCCCCAGAAATTGTGGTCACTTGTGAAAAGACTTGCACAAATTCATACATGTCTCTGATAGAGCCAAGAATAAAATCCAGGTCTTCTGGCTCCCACTCCTGTTCTTTTACTATGTAATTATCATTCCTCCCTGATGCTAGCAATTAGTGAGTATTTTCCTGCCACCTACAGGTAAAAGGTGTGTAACATATTTTTGTTGTCCAACTCCTCCCTACTTCCTTATTATTAATTTGATGGTAACCTTATTTTATATTTTTCAGGTATGACTAGTTGTTCTACACTGATATGAAGTCCATATACGATATGCTCAAGAGGGCAGAAAAATAATTCTAATAGTTTACAAATGTTTCAGATGAGTTCATCAGTGGGGTTTATGTAACTCAAATCACAACAATTGAGAGGTAGGATGATGGTTTCCTTTTGTCTAATTAACAGATAATTTCTGCAATTTCTGTTTCTGAATCAAATATTAGAAAGGACCAAAGATGCAGAGCATTTAAAAGTACAGAAAGCAATTCAGCTGCAAGTTTACACTCCTAATTTATCAGGCGCATCGAACTTTTCTACTTTTCATGTAGGATTTTTATAGAGATGGGTTTCAGAATGATAGATATTAAATTAATTTTATGCTCTTGGCCTGATTGTGCAACCCTTACTCATGCAACTGCTAACATTTGTGAACTAAGAGCAATCACTTCCATGACTAAGTGCTGTTCTGAATGAGTAAGCGCTGCAGAATCTGGCTCTGTGTGTGTGGTGGTGGTTGTTTGTTTGTTTTCCTTTTATGTAGAAAGTTTCTACCTATTCCACATGATATAATCTATACCTTAAGACTATTTGCTGTTTATAGGACTCCGCACTAACCTGAGGATTTTTAAAGCAACCCAGCTACAGACAATAGAAGTATGAATAAAACTGACAACTTATATGAAGGGACATATTCCAGCTAGCTCTTGATTATTTATGTATCTATTACTATTGATGTGTATGGTAGTACAGACAGGTCACTTATTTCAATGATATTGTCCAGGAAACACTGGGCCTGTTTTGAACAGGAAAATCACTGCCTTTTCATTCTGTTTTACAGTCTGCCATACTTAAATACAAGGAAGATTTACACAGAAAGCCCCTATTTTTAAACCTTATGACAACAACCTTTAAACTAGTGATGGGAAAGTTTCCAAGTGGTTTGGTTCAGATATTCATCTCTTTGACTGCTACTTTACTCTTTTGGAAATCTCTCAAGGTCAGGTATGTTTGTTTGTTTTGTTTAGAGAGATTCATGGTGCTTCCTAGTTTTGAAGGAAACAGAAATAATCGTAGAGCATTGATTCTTGGAGGATTTCAGTTCTCCCACCTGCAGGCAAAACTAGGAGGTGTAAAGGCATGAAAATAATATTCAAAAGCAAGACAGATTCAGGTTTAGTTAGATTCTCCAACTCGGTTCACTCATCTTCACTTTAAAAACCCTAAGCCAAATTGTGCCCTCAGTTATTCTTGTGCAATGTCACTAAAGTCACTGGGGTTCTATAGCTGTAAGTCCGTAGAAGATGGCCCATAGAAGATACTATGGTGTGAAGAGCAGCATCAGTAGACATCTTTGGTAATAATGGGAACGGCTGCATAGCAGAAGATGCTCTTCAGAAAAACACGGCTGCTTTGCCAATGTCCACTTTCCACAGACTTGTTGCCTGCACTGACTTTTCTCAGATTTTTAAAAACATAATTGTATTTTTAAAATGTCCTTCAACAGTCATGGTCACATTCAGTTGTGAGACTAAAGATTTAGTCTCTTTTGGCTATATGTCTATCAGTAAACATCTTTTCTATTATTTTCACAACTGTATGGCGGCTCTATAGCCTTCTAGCTCTTCCTGCTCCAGCACTTAGCTCCCACCAAGTCTTATGCTGAAAAGCAAGTCTCCAAGGGGTATTGGCATTTTCAGCTTCCTACCAACAGTATTCGATACTATTGACTACAATGGAATAGCTTGAATAGGAGAGATTGAGAGAACCCCACCACAGAATATCTCATAGCTCAGAACACTCTTCTGAGAGGGGAGAGAAACCTGTGAAAATCCTTTCTTCCCATCAAGCAGAGGAGGGAGCTAAACCTGGCTCACCCACCTGCCAGGAAAGTACTTTAGTCACTGGACTAGAAGTTAAAAGGTCACCACTACCAATGGCTGTTTTGTGTGGAGTGAGGCAGGTGCCTCAGCTGCCTTGCTCCAAGAAAAGAGTTCCTGGCTCCCAAATGCCAGTAGAACTAGGTGCCAGTCTCTATGGGAGAGGTGGGATTTAGGACACCTTACATTGTCCTCTCCCGTTTTCTAGCTTACCCAACTCCTAGCATGGTGGCTTTTGTGGATTGCATTCTTAGGCACCTATTTCTTCCCATTCATTATGTAGGGACTCTAAGTTCCCAACACAGGCTTTCTGGATTGCAGGGCTGTTCCCGTGATTTGTCTATGCCCCTAAAAGTTAGATGCTGTGAAGCAGAGCAGTGATGCAGAGGTAGGCCTCAGTGCCTGAGGAGAGTCATATAAGAAGGTGAGGATTCTTTAGCTATCTGGGTTTAGCTGGTTATTGCTGTGATACAATGGAATTGGCAGCTAGGTTTGTCTCATGTTCTAATTTGTCTTTTAAAGAAATGTCAAAGTTGTTGAGGGCTAGGACCCCACTACAGCCCCGATTGACCAAACATGAGTGTGTATGTTGGTGGGGAACTCTCTACAAGCAACGTATCCCCTCAGCCAGATGCACAAGGGAGAGATAGAGACAGTGCCTGGTAACAGCAGGGCCTTCCCCAGTAACAAAGAGTGGAAGCAACAGCAGGAGGGCAGGGAAAGAGGCCCTTCAATGTAAGAGAGACAGGACAAATTCAGACTGCTAATAAGGTGTACATTTTTAACAGCATAATTAACCATTGGAGCAATTTATCAAAGGTCATGGTGGATTCACTAATTCAAGATTGAATGTTTTTCTAAAAGATATGAATTATTTTGTGGGATTTCTGTGTGATACGGGAGGTCAGACTAGATTGGAGTGGGCAAACTACGGCCTGTGGGCCAGTGGCCCTGCTCTCCCAGGCTGGGGCGCCAGGCCGGAGTGTGGCAAGCCGCCAGCCCCGCTCTCCCAGCTGGAGTACCCGGCCAAGTGAGACAAACCGCTGGCCCCTCCCCCCACCTTCCCCTGGAGCCATGCCACCATGAGTGCAGTGTTCTGGGGGCCAAGGCTGCGCGTTCCTGTGGGGCAGCATGTTTGGCTCTGTGCAGAGCCAGACACACTTCCCGTTCCCCCAGAGCCATACTGCCGTGTGCACAGAGCTCTGGGGACCGGGGCTGTGCGCTTCCACAGGGCAGCATGTCTGGCTTTGCTTGGAGCCAAACACACTGCTAGGAGCCTCATGGTAAAGGGGCTGGAGCTGGAGGGTTGGATAAGGGGTGGGGGCAGTTAGGGGACAGGGTGGGTTTGATAGGGGGTGGGATCCTGGGGGATGGTTAGGGGCAGGGGGTTCTGGAGGGGGTGGTTAGGAAGCAGGGGGGTTGGATGGGGTGTGGGAGTCCTGGGGTCTATCAAGGGTCAGGGGTGTGGATAGGGGTCGAGGCAATCAGGGGACAGGGAACAAGGGGGTGGGAGAGGTCCTGGGGGGGCAGTTAGGGTGGTGGAGTCTCTGGAGGGGGCGATCATGGGACAAGGAGTGGGGGAGGTTGGATGGGTCAGGAGTTCTGAGGGGGCAGTCAGGGGATGTGAAGTGGGCGGGTCCTGGATAGGGGGCGGGGCCAGGCAGTTTTGGGAGGCACAGCCTTCCCTACCCAGCCCTCCGTACAATTCTGAACACCGATGTGGCCCTCGGGCCAAAAAGTTTGCCTGCCCCTGGACTAGATGATCACAATTGTCCCTTTTGGCCTTGGACTCCATGGACCTGTGAGGTACCTTCAGAACCCAAGGCTAGCCTGTTGTCAGAAGACTACATTTTATTGTGGACATCATTTTGTGGACATGGCTTTTCCTCTCTGCTGCTTGAGCTTTGTTTAGCTTTCTTCTGCCCGTTTTCCTCACGGCTCCTCGTCTGCTGGTTTAAGCCCCCTGTCCTCTGTGTTCCTCTTAATCTGCAAGATAAAATCATTTTCCTTCAGAATTGACTGATACAGCTATTTGGAATACTTATCCAAAGTGGACTAAGCTAACTCAGAAAAAGATACTTTGTTCTTCTTCCTCTCATCAATGCCCCACTTCTATTTCTTTTTTGTGTTCTCATGCTATTAGCTCATTGCCTCCCTCCATTCCCCCTCTTGCCCTCTATACTCTCATTTTTAAATGCAACAGGGAAAAAAGGTAAAGCTGTGTGCATAACTACCCTCTAAGCATGTGATCAGATTACTATTAACCATGTGCTCTCTCCACCTTGTCTCCTACTATTTATTACGCCCATTTGTCATGTCTTGTCTTTAATTAAACTTGTCTTTAATTAAAGCAATCTGGGAGGAGGGTGTTGTTTACTCTGTGTTTGCACAGCACCTGACAAAATAGGACTCCAATCCTTGGGGAACTAATGCAATACTTGCATAATAATCACAAATGAATAATTTACAACTTTGATTTCCTGGTTTTATAAGGGTGTTTTTTCACTGCCTCTCACAGTAGCTCCTCCCTCCTCTAATCTCTTTGTTCTCTCCCATGCCTTATTTTCTGAAGTTACGTTAGTTTCCCCATTTTTCCAAATGCACTAGTTCTTAGTGGGTGAGGTAATATCTTTTATTGGACCAACTTCTGTTGGTGAAAGAGACAAGCTGTTGAGTTTACACAGAGCTCTTCTTCTGGTCTGAGAAAGGTACTCAGAGTGTCACAGTTAAATACAAGGTGTGTCATACTCAGAATGTCACAGCTAAATACAAGGTCACAGCTAAATACAAAGTTAAGTATAAAAAGTTAACACATGTTGCAAAAGACCATTCAAGGTGATGAGGGCAGTTAACATCTCTGCAGCCATAGGACAAAGGAGGGTACAGCAATATGTAACCCGCTGAATGAGCCATAAATCCAATGTCTTTACTGAGTCCATGATTTTTAGTGTCTAGCAAAGTGATTAATTTAAGCACCCAGTTTCCTTTTTTGCAGGTGTTCTGCAGGTTTCCTTTGAGGATGAGGACTAAGAGGTCAGCTATGGAGTGATCACTTTGTGAAAAGTGTTCACCCAGGGCTGATATCCGGTTTTTTTGTCTTTTATCATTTTTCTGTGTGAGTTCATCTGAGAGTATAGTGGTTGATTTGTTTCACCCACATAGTTGTTGTTGGAGCATTTAGTGCACTGGATGAAGAATACTACATATTATGATAGACATATGAAGAACCCTTGGATCTTTGTGGGGGTGGGGAGTTGGGTTGTGGTGGTATTGATCTTTGTAGCAGTGGAGATATGTCTGCAGATTTTGCACTCATTATAAGGGCAGGGTCTCGCGCTGCTTTGAGTTGATCTATCTTGGTCTGTACGGATCTTGCTTTGTTGATGAGCTTGGCAAGATTGGGGGTTATTTTAAGGCCAGAAGAGAAGGTGGGGAAAGATTTCTTTCAGGAGGTGATCCCCATTGAGTATGAGTTGTAATTGTTTGATGATATCATGTATGAATTCTACAGTAGGGTGGCAGGTGACAAGAAGGGGTGTGTGGTCCGTAGATCCCTCCCCCACTGGCTCCTGTACTGAAGCAGGTTCTCTCAGGGTATTTGGATGTCCTGTGCCATGATGTGAGCCACTTCTCTGGAGGAGTGTCCTTGTTTGGTAAAGGTGGATTTAACAACATATTCTGTGGTATCTGAGGACGTGGCTGCGATTAACAGATTTCTTGGTGTGTTTGGGATGGTTACTGCATCTGTGAATAGAAGTGTGGCGTTTTATTTCTTGTAAATAGTTGTCTGTAGGGTTCCATTGTTCTTAATATCCCTTATCTTGTCTCATTCATTCCACAGTTCTTCATCAAGCCTGGTCTCAAACCAGTTCTAGTTAATTCTAGTTATTCCTGTTGTCCTGGCCAAAAAACCTGCTCTCTCTCTCTCTCAAGGTGCTTCACACTACACTGGGATGCAGCTATTTCTTTCTGTACTTGTCTCTCTCTTTTTCTCTGGCTCTGTGCTTTCCCTTGGTTATGAAGGGCATGCAGCTTTTACAGGTATTAGGCCCTAAGCAGCACTATATGACTTTGCAGCTATAGAGAGTTACACAAGTTAAATAAAACAAGGCAGAATGTTAGGTCATCTAGGCCAGTCAGGTGTTAGAACAGATTATTTCCTACAGTATATACCAAAAGGGGGAATTTGGTGCTGGAATCCATATAAAATTCAGCTTTCTCAATCCTCTTGCTCCTAGAGGTGCCTTCCAATGACTTTTTCTACCCATCATTTACTTCAAATGAGTGATTTTTAACAATAATCCAATGAGCTAGTAGATTGTGAGAAAAGAGCAATAGTAGAGTCATTTGTGGATGAATCAAAGACTTTAGATGGACACTTGTAAAAGTTATTTGCACTTCTGAGGGACAGGATGCTTCAGGGCATTGTTGATAGGCTATAGAGCCCTTCCCCTGTAGGTCATAAGTTTGAATTTAGCCCACCTCAGCAGCAATTAAAAGTTGTTCCCCCTCTTTGGGATGTTGATCGCTTCTGAATGAGAAAACGTGGGGGAGGGAGTTCCATTTCCAGCTCCCACAAACTCATGACTCTGCTTTGCTGTAAGCTGTTCAGTGCAGGGACTCCCTCTTACTCTGTGTTTGTACAATGGGGCCCTGATCCTGGCTGAGTTCTCTAAACAGAGCTCCTGCAGCAGGGGCCCAAATCATGTTATGACCAATTTGAGAGAGCCAGCACCATTTGAATGTCACATGCAGAGTAGGGGTAGGGAGATGGATTCAAAATCAGACGAGACCACAAACATGAAATCATCTTTTTAAAATACATTTTATGATTTGTCAGCCAGGGTTTTGATTTTTGAACTTTTGGGGTTGTATTGAATAAGTATGTAAATACTGGGAGGAATTGCTGCCCGGGCAGCTCACCTCTGTAAGTCAGAGCTACACGTGCAAAATATAGAACTAAGCTTCATTTAAAAAAAAAAAAATCAATAATGTACATTCCCCAAATTAATCAAACTTAGTATGACAATCTATTTTTACTTGAGATGTGACTGTTCAATGTTCATCGGGTCTCTAAACACAATAAAGATTTGGGGCATGGTTCTGCAAGCAGCAGGTGAGTAACCTCCTTTGTGTGTGGAATCTCACTGAGATAAATGTGTAGTAGTGTGTATAGAATCAAGCCTTAAATCATAGTTTTCTCCATCGTGTCATTCAAGCACAATAGATTGACATTCAGGTAATCAAAGGTGTTTTTGTACTGAAACAAAAATGTATGAGTAAATCTCTGACCAGAAAGCTCACAGGTTACCTTCAAAATTAATAAATGGCTCAACTTGTTTTCTTAAGCTTAATAATATTTCCCATCATCCCTCCCTTTTTAATACCTACCTGCCATTGTCTAATCATTCACATATTTTGTTTTTCGGCATGCAGATGAGTCACGAAGTGCACAGTACCATGATAAATATTTCATCTCTGTTTCCTTTTACTGTTAACTCAGCTGCATGATTCATGCCATAATATTATTTTACTTGTTCCATTCTATGTTTATGTCGAACCTTGACTTTATGAACATCAATAATGCTGCTGCAGTCACCTGTTCTTACTTATAAGTCAGCATGAAGTTATCTGCTTTACATAATATTATAAATTCATCCAGTGTAATTCTTCATGCCATTAAGTCAGTTACTCTCACGTAACCAAGAATAATGTTGTATTATGAGCTGCAGAAACAAGGGTTTTCCTGCATGATTCTGTGACTGATTTATTTGAATGTTTTTAAATGATTTTTACCAGTCTTTAAATTTTTGTAAGGTAATGCTATTGCTGGGCACGATTTCATGCTCTTCAGAGGCTGCTTATAATGTCACTAATATAGGGCCTATTCTAGCCAGACTCACCATTAGAAGTGGCCCCTTATGCCTGGAAGCAGCATTGCAGGAATCTGTCTCTTGCATGTCTCTTTGGCTGCTTCGTCCACTTTGTGATGGCCTGTCTCTGGGTATACCTGCAATGTCATAACAGATTGGTAGCATGGCCATGGCTGGCCTGGGTCAGCTGACTGGTTCATGGAGCATGCTGCAATTCTTTGCTTCTTTGCCCTTATGCGAGGACCCTGCAGAACTGTTTATGCTACCTTCTCCTAGCACGATTCTCCCACTACCTCCCCTCTCCTAGGACTTTGGCAGCAACCCTTCAAGAGCAACCTGCTCCTTGTAGGCCCTAGCTTAGGGCATTCCCCATAGGAACCTGCCCTGCTCTCTATGGGTCCCTTCTAGCCTGACTTCCCTGGCCTTTCCCAGAGAGGGAACTGCCCTTGCACCTCCCTGCTGTATCGTTGTGCTGAGTTCTCAACTCTGCCTATGTTGTCCTTCCTCTTTTCCCTGGCAGCTAGAGTCAGTCACTATAATTAAGGCTTGGTTTACACTAGTGGGGAGGGTCAACCTAAGATACACAACTTCAGCTACGTAAGTCGACACATTTTAGGTTGACTTACCTGCTGTCCTCACGGCGGCAGCGGTCAACAGCGGGGTCCCCCGTCGACTCTGCTTTGCACCTTTTGGCAAGCTGAAGTTCTGGCATCAACTTTGGGATTGATTTATCGCGTCTTGATGTGACAAGATAAATCAATCCCCAATAGATTGATCTCTACCCGCCAACCCAGTCGGTAGTGTAGACTTGGCCTAAGTCTCCGAAACAGGTTTGAGTACTGTCACTAATTATCCCTGTGGTTGCTAGGTCACAGCAGGCAAGATTAAACTCAGTTTGCCTAAAAGGCCAGCCATGACAGGGTCACAAAACCAGCTTAACTCTAGTGGAGGGCCAGCATAGGTGCATACCAGGGGCTGCATAACTCACACCAGTGGTTATCAACCTGATGTCCATGGATGCCTGGGCTCCACAGACTATGTGTGAAGGGTCTGTGAAAGCTGATTATGAAAATAACATATCAGATCCCAGAAAAGGCATTTTTCCAATCAATCAAAAGTATGTGAACAGCCTCACCTACAGGTCAAAATCCAGAAGCGTTGTTACTATAAAAGTTCAGTTTAACGCACTCTCTTATGCTGCATCAAATGCTGTGCCAAACAACATGTACACGTAATATTTACCACTGAATTCTGTTCAGTCAGTTTTCAATTTAAAACTTCTCTGGTAGGAGTCTACAGACCACCGGTTGAATTTCCAAATTTCAGACCTCCATTCAAAAAATTTTAGGAGTCTGCAAATGGAAGAAAAAGGTTGAAAACCACTGACTTACATGGGTGATAAAGAGTCTTATAGCACTTTATAGACTAACTGATGTTTTGGAGCATGAGCTTTCATGGGCGAAGACCCACTTCATCAGATGAATGTCATGGAAATCTCCAGAGGCAGGTATAAGTATGCAGGCAAGAATCAGGCTAGAGAAAAGAAGGTAAATTCAATCAAGGAGGATGAGGCCCACTTCCAGCAGCTGATCTGGAGGCGTGAACACCTCGCTAAAATCCATATTGTGAATAGTTTCCTCCGCCCATGCAGCTCTGTCTGTGACAGAAAAATAACATGTTCCCTGATGTACAGAGCGTGGAGTTACTTTTTGCCCAATAGAAGGTAAAATGTAAGCTGCTCAAAGGTAAACTTCCAAAACACCATGTAAAAGGAAACTACAGAAAGACATGTTGGCACAAAGTAGTAGATGGAATGGTTTTGTTAAGGCCATGTGACTCTTTCATCTGAACAGATTATACAACGTATCAGGTGCAGAATAATTGCAGTTTCTAAAGCAATGAGCAAGTGTTACAAACCTAGTATGGGTAAGTATCTTAATCTAGGTGGTGCACTCAGAAAACAAAAAATATTGAATAAAGATCAGAACTGTGAGAAAACAGATTACAAGAAGATGCCTAGGAGTTGTTTTCAGGGACACGTTAGCATGAAAGAAGATATAGTGTAAAACTTCTTGTTACATAGTGCATATTTTACTTCTCTGTAAAAAAATAGGAAGCATAGCAAGATCTTTTTTTGCCTATGCATTCTTGCAGGTGATATGGTTATAGCGGTAGAATAGCTAGCAAGTACAAGTGCAAGCATGTGAAGAGGCAAATATAAACGTCTGGCTCATATTTTTCATCTTGAAAAAAGAAAGTGACCTGATGATGAAACAGAAAGTTACCAGCCCTGCCATCACCCAAAGTTGGGAACAAACTTGAAACAAAGAAATATAAAGAGATATTTGAATATGGACTTTAGATGCTAGCACTCAAACTGAACACTCTTTGGAAGGGTAAGGATACTAGCATAGGTGTGCGCACACAGAGTGCCAGGTGTGCCCAGGCACACCCTAATGTCTCAAAAAAAAAAAAAAAGTGGCTTTCAGTGCAGAGTGCGGCACCTCTACAATAAATAAAATTCCCTGGGTGCACACCGTAATGAAATGTGCTGTGCTCGCCTATGGATACTACATTGCATTTAAGGAAGTTGAGCCTTCTTGATTTGACTCACGTTTAGATATTTTAACTCTCACACGGCCGGATCCAATGGTCTCTGAAATCAATGGAAGACCCCAATGTCCTAGGGACTACAACTTCAGGAAGTAGGGTAGCAAGTGGCCCAGGGAGGTGGCATGAGTGGTATCTCCCACCCGTGTAAGGTCAGCATGTTGTGACTGGATTCCCACTAACCCAGTGGCAGACCACTCTGCCACTATTAGGGCTCTGGGCTGGGACCCAGTGGAGTCAGTGGGTGCAGCTCCCCATACCCAGCTGCCACCCCCACTTTGGTGGCGCCCCTGGATCTGGCCACTAGGCCATGCGGCCCAGCACTGGAAAGCAACTAGACCATCCCTGACAGGTGTTTGTCTGATCTGTTCTCAGAAACCTCCAATGCCAGGGATTCCACAGCCTTCCATGGAAGCCTATTCCAGTGCTTAGCTAGAAGTTTTACTCCCCTGGCAGAATTAGAACCTAGTTCTCAAACTGTGGATTGGGACCCCAAAGTGGGTTGTGATCCCCATTTTAATGGGATCCCCAGGACTGGCTTAGACTTGCTGAGGCTCAGGACTGAAGCCTAAGCCCCACAGCCTGGGGCAGCAGGCTCAGGTTACAGGTCCCTCAGCTGGGGCTGATGCCCTTGGGCTTGGGCTTTGACTCCTTCCCCACCAAGGGCGGTGAGGCTCAGGCTTTGCCCTCCCCCCTGGGGTAGTGGGACTCGGTCAGACTCAGGCTTTGGTCCCCCCCTCCTGGGGTCATGTGGTAATTTTTGTTGTCAGAAGGGGGTCGTGGTGCAATGAAGTTTGAGAACCCCTGGTATAGATATACTTAATGCTGCCTGAGAGTGAGGGGATGGACTAGTAGAGGATCTCTCAAGGTCCCTTCCAGACTTTTATTTCTAGGCTAGGAATGTCACTTGACTACATACTGCTTCTAAAAATATTAATTGTATTGCCAAATATACATACTGAGTGTTTTATGCAGAAATACTGCAGTTTAATATGTGAAGTACTAAGCCATCCATTAATTTTGCTATTGACAATGATTCTGGGGATAGAACTACATTCTAGTTAGAATATGTCAGTTGGGTTTGAATGGGAGAGTTCCTAGAGGGCTATTGAACTGTTAGACATATATGCTATTCTTTTGTAATTGTTAGTGAGCTGGATAGAGACCTGACCTCTTTTTAGGGTAAACATATGAATCTAATCTGTAGAGAACATGGGCAGGGGAGGAAGGGAGACAGAGACTGTTTCAGATATAATCAGTATCAAAGCAGCAAAACAATGCCTTTCCCAAGTACCTTATATGGCTACAGTCAGCCTTAGTTACCTCTTGGCAATTCTTGTTTTCTTTGTGTTGGTGCTATAGTAACCCCTCTCCATTTATTGTTGGCATGTAGGGCAGATCTCTAAGAGTGAACTTCTTGACCTTCCCAGGTGCCACTTGTTTGGAGTTCAGAAGACAGTTTCTTTTCAGAGGTAGTAAGTTAAGTGGGGATTTTCTTTTATTTAATAAATGTTGGCAAGAAAAACACTAATATGCGGCTCAGCAGCTGCTGTCACTTTCTGGCAGTTTTCCTTAAGGGTTGTAATGTTCTATCTAAATGTAGTTAAGATCGAATGCACGGTATAATTTTAATTAATAAAACCTTCAAAGAATCGCTGAGGCACAGCAGCCATTTTCTCCAGTTCCTGCTATCTGATGCTGTGCAGAGAGTATTACAGAGCCGAATAGCAAAATGTCTAAAAGTGGCAGGTTTATTTTTTCATGGAAATTAGTTTCCTACTGTAGAAATACTCTGAGCATCAGTAATGCAGTGCACCATTATATAGCCACTGAATTGCTTTTGATTTAGTGTATTAGCTGACATAGCAATATTGTCCAGTTGAAAACAATCAGGGAATTTACAGGGCAATCAGTAATTTTGCTGCTGTTAGAGAACCGTTTCTCACTTCATGTATTAATATAGTACTAATAAAGCATAACAGAGTGACAGACTCTAGGACCCCAGACAGGCATGCAGGGCTCCATGGTTAAGGCAAACACCCTATGAAGGTGCAGTTCAACGTGTCCAAATAGCAGAAGTGTCTACACTAGAAAATAGCATTGTTTTTAGCAACTGGTTATCAGTAATCAGTTGAGCTGAACTGGCATTTGATTTAGCTGTAAGTGAAGGCAAGTAGAAACATAGTCAACATAGTTAACCCCAGAGTCAGAGCAGCATTGACCATGGTTTGTCCTAGTTTACAATTTGCAGTTAAACTCTGGTCAGCACTAATTCAGATGAATGGACCATGTACCAGGTCAGAAATGTCCTCCAGAATCTGCAGATAACTTGAAATGCTAGCTCCTAGAGGTATGATCTGTTCCCATTCTTATGGGTAGGTATTGACTTGGAAACCTAGTGACAATTTAAAATGTGAAGATTAACTATTTCACTGCTGATCATTCTGCAGAAACATCCTTCTACTAATGGGTATTAGGCCAAAGTTGTGAAGGAGATGGATATGCTCCTGGGTTTGCCGGTGTGGGAAAGCAGAAGTTCAAAAAAATGCCCATCCTTCTAAGCAAACAATTTCAAATCATATCTCTCCCTGTCCATAAGAGACAGAAATAACACCTCCTACATTTAGGGAGCTCCAATTCTCTAGTCATCTCCTAAAACTTTAACTGGGAAACTGTCAATACAGAACTCTGCTGTGTGATGAAATAGAATGATTTGAGAACAACATTAAATAAAGTGAATGTAATAGAACAGTATACCAGGAAATGTGGAATATCAAGGTGATTATTGAATTAGAAATTTTACACCCAGCTGGCTGCAGAATTTCTAGTTTGCCGTGCCAGAGAAACCTGAGGTCTGGTTCAGGTCCAGCTTGCAGCCAAATACACAGCACTGTGGCCGTGGTAAATAAAATTCTCTTTAAAACTAAATTCTGTTAACTTGACCTAAGTTCAACATGGGGTTTGACAAACAGCAGGATAACAATAAAAATGTGCCATGTCACCCAAGCACTATTTCAGGAAATGGTGCAAATGAGGTACCCAGCAACAGCACACAACAGAAGTATTTTGCCACCTAGAACATTGTGCAATTTCTTTTAACATGCAGTGAAGTTCTACCTAACTACTTTCAACACCAGCTAATTGCACCACATGTAACTTCACGGAATACTCAAAAACCTTGCATTCAGTGGCTCCCTTATGTCAGCACAGTGAGTTTACAGTGTACGTGCCTGATCCACAGCCCACTGAAGTCAATAGAAAGCCTGACTTCTGCAAGACCTATTTATGTTGTAGAATTTTATTTATTTTTACACTATCATAAGAACGGCCATGCTGAGTCAGACCAAAGGTCCATCTAGCCCGGTATCCTGTCTTCTGACAGTGGCCAATGCCAGGTTCCCCCAGAGGGAATGAACAAAACAGATAATTACCAAGTGATCCATTCCCTGTTGCTCATTCTCAGCTTCTGGCAAACAGAGCCTAGGAACACCATTCCTGCCCATCCTGGCTAATGGCCAGTGATGAACCTATCCGTCATCAATTTATCTAGTTCTTTTTTAAACTCTGTTATAGTGTTGGCCTTCCCAACATCCTCTGGCAAAGACTTCCATGGGTTGATTGTGTGTTGTGTGAAGAAATACTTCCTTTTGTTTTAAACCTGCTGCTTATTATTTTCATTTGGTGACCCCTAGATCTTGTATTATGAGGAGGAGTACATAACACTTATTTACTTTCTCTACATCAGTCATGACTGTATAGACCTTGTGATAAGTGAAGGTGGGGGGCAAGCGTAGCTCCCTTATGGACACCCAGCCATCCAGTTAGCTGTAAAATCCCTCTTGGTGTCTTTTCTTGGCTTGCTTTTACCTGTGGGCTTGTTACCCCTTTACAGGTAAAGACAAGGAGGGGGCACCTGACCAAAAGAGCCAAAGGGAAAGGAGAACTTTTTAAAATTGGGAAAGAAACTTTCCCTGTCAGTTGTTTTCTGGGCTGGAGGAGACACGGAGCAGCAATGCTATAAGCAGATATGCTGTGTAAGGCTTGAACCAAGTATGAAAATTCATCAGATCATGCCTAGAATTACTTATTTGAAACCCCCTAAATATGTAAATAAATTAGGAATGTTTAGCTAGATGTGATCAGGTTTATTTCTTTATTTGGCTTGTGGACTCCTCTATGCTAACCCCAGATGCTTTTGTTTGCTTGTAACCTTTAGGCTGAACCGCTAAGAAAGCTATTTTTGGAATTGCTTTTTTAAAATCTAGCAAAAGCCAAAGTTCCAGATGTATTTTCTTCCTTTTTGTTTTTAATAAAATTCACCTTTTAAGAATAGGATCGGATTTTTAGTGTCCTAAGAAGTTTGTGCACGTTGTAGGATTAGCTGGTAGCAACACCTAATTTTCTTTGTTTTCTTTCTTAGCTCTTGCCTGGGAGAGTGGCGGGTGGGAGGGAGGGCTTGGGTGTACCCCTCAGGGAGGAATTCCCAAGTGCTCCTTCCTGGGTCCAAAAGGGGTTTGTTTTTTGCATTTCCTTATACAGAAACTGTTCCATATCCCTAATTATTTTTGTTGCCCTTTTCTGAACCTTTTCCCAATTCCAATATATCTTTTTTGAAATGGGGTGACCACATCTGCACGCAATACTCAAGATGTTGGTGTACCATGTATTTATAGAATTTTAGGAACTATTAGGAAAGGAATAGATAATAAGGCAGAAAATGTCATAATGCTACTATATAAATCAATGGTATGCCTACACCTTGGATTTTGCATGCAGTTCTGGTCTCCCCATGTCAAAAAGTATATATTAGAATTGGAAAAGGTATGGAGATGAGCAACAAAAATAATTAAGAGTACAAATGGCTTCCATATGAGGAGAGATTCCTTTCTAATAATTACTCCAAGAAGAATTTCATAGGAAGAGTCCCATTTAACATACTTCATAAAGTTGATATTAAGTTTTCTATGCATGTTTGCATAAATACATATTTAACTGACAGTGTAATGGCTGCCTCGGAGCTGTTACAGTTGGCCATGTACAGAGGCAAGATGGAAACTGTTAAAAAACAGATAATGCACATGATCAAGTTAAATATTTCTGTTCCTGCTTTCAGAATATTTGCTGGTGTTTTTCAGTTTCATTGACCCTGAGAGACCACAGCTTCTCACCACCACTTTAGAAACAGCTCACCTGCCAATGCTTTCTGACTTGCTGACTGGAGACAGAAGCCACAGTTGCTCAGTAAATTTCTCTCTCACATCTCACAACTCTGACAATACAAGGCTATTTGGATAGAAAGAAGCTGCGGTGACTGCAAGCAACCACAAAATGCTAAAAAGGACCTTTCCCAATTATTTACAATACTCAGAGTATGAGCAAAACAAGAGTGTTTTTTTTAAAAAAAACCAAACCAGTGCTTTTTAACTCTAACATAAAAAGAATAATAGTTTGGGTGCAGGCACCCTGATTCGCTCTAAAACAAAATCCCCATGCTGCAGATTCAAAATTTTACCCCTCCTTAGGGTTTGGTTTTGTTAAAGAAATAAACAACATAAAAACACAACCATAATCTCCATACAGTCTCTCTTGAACCTTTTCTTCAGCTTGGTGGCTCCTAAAGTGCCTACCTCAGAACTGCTCAGCCCAGAACCTAGATTCTGTCTCTGTCTCTCAAAAACAGCTCCAGCTTCTTTTGCAATAAAAAGCCTCCTGCCCTGGTGATGCAGAAGGCATTTAACTCTTTCCCATTAGAACAGTGGTTCCCAAACTTTAACAGCCTGAGAACAAACCCCTTTCACTAAAATGTCAAGTCTCATGAACCCGCTCTTAAAAATGAATATTTCCAGGGATTTTCTCCTTTATTTGAGTATAAATTATAGAAGCAGTAATCTTGGAAATATAAAATATTTTATGACATGCTTATTACACATTATTTATCACATTATGAAAACAGCAACACTCTTCCAAGATCTCACATTCATAGCTTGTATCTCTTTGAATAAACTTGTTATAAGACAAGGCTCCTATGTTTCATCAAGGAATATCAGATGTGAAACAGCATGAAGGTATTTAAAAAGCCAACTCAAAGAGTTCCTTCTACACAAGCAGCAGTCCAGGCAAACAATGCACATTACAACGAAGCTTAAACTTGTTCTTCACAATCATTTTAAAAACAACACTAGCTGCCTACTTAATTTTAAAGATAGCAAAAAATATCCACCTCCCTTTCCATTTCTTATAAGGAGTCTTGAAGTTGAAATCTCCTTAGTGTGATAGATATGCTTGCTTTGATCTCTTAGCTCTTAGAAGTTCAAGGGCTTAGGGCTGCCAGCCCTGTGCTAGGCAGGGTCTCCTGGGACAGCTCTGTCCACCATTAGGGAATTTTTCCCTGAGAATCCCCTGTAACATTTCATGAACCACCAGGGGTTCACAAACCCCAGTATGGGAACCACTGCACTAGAATAAACACCAGCTAAAAGGGACGGAGTTGTTTCAAGCAAATACTGCTACCCTGTTACACAGCTTTTTTTTTTTTTTTAAAAAAGAGATGGGCTCCTGATTCAACCTTTGGATCTGTACCCAAACTTTCTCAAAGTCTGTAGCTTCAGATCCAAGGTTTTGGTTCCAACATACAGGGCAGCTGTAAAGTTCAGTTCCAGATCAGAATTCTTCCAAAGCATGGAGGTGTTCAGATCTGTGGCTTTCGTTCTGGAACCAAATCTCTTTGGGTTTTGTTTATTTGTTTTTTACAGATATGAAAAAAAAATCTGACTTGGCAACAACCCCAAAATAAGACACTTAGGATCAAGATCTTCATGAAACTTCCTTTTAAAGTGGGATTATTTGAAGCAAAATCAAGACTTACATCAACAATGCTATTGAAGACTAAAGCTTCATTCTACAAGTATCTCTGTGCAACTGTCTATTGATTTCAGAGGGGCTTGGTTCAAGGTCCACTTAAGAGCCTGATTCTGATCTTGCAATAATTCCACTGAAATCAATGCTGTTGCTGTAAGATCAGAATCAGGCCCTCGTGCCTCAAAGTCATAGACATCAATTTATACCATTTACACTGGTATAAAACCAGACCTACATTTTAAAGAGAGAGACTGTGATGGGACATGGAGCAGGAACTAGGCCTCGGTAGCCCCCTACTGATGGTTCCACTGCTCTGCTGCACTCTTCAGGAAACTTATCAGTGAAGAAAAGAGCAGCTATTTTGAATATCAGCAAGATCTAGTCCTCCAGCAGCCAGAAGGGCTCTGAACTCTGATGTGGGGACCTGCATGGAAGACCTCCTAATGTTATTTCTGCCAGCTTAGGTTAAAAACTTCCCCAAGACATAAATTCCTTTCCTTGTTTTTGGATGGTATTGTTGTTACCACCAAGTGATTTAAACAAACATTCAGGGAGGGGCCACTTGGAGCCCTATCTTCCCCTAAATATCCCCACAAGCCCCTTCACCCCATTTCCTGGGGAGGCTTGAGAATAATCTACTAACCAATTGGTTACAAAGTGAGCACAGATCAAATCTCTGGTTTTTAGGATACTGCAAATCAATCAGGTTCTTAAAAAAAAGAATTTTATTTTTAAAAAAGTAAAAGAATCACACCTATAAAATCAGGATGGAAGGTAACTTTACAGGGCAAATAAAAAAAGATTTAAAACACAGACAATTCTCCTCTAGACTTAGATTCAAAGTTACAAAAAACAGGAATAAGACTCCCTCTTAGCATAGGAAAAATTCACAAGCTAAAACTAAAGATAATCTAACACTTTTCCTTGATTTACTTACAATTCTTATAGTCCTAGATGTTTATTTCAGGTAGCATTTTGGGAGACAGTTTTTGCTGCCCTGGTCCCTCTCTGTCCCAGAGAAAACACAAAAAGAGACACAAACAAAACTTCCCACCTACAGATGTGAAAGTATCTTCTTTCCTTATTGGTCCTTTTGGTCAGGTGCCAATCAGGTTATTTGAGCTTCTTAACCCCTTACAGATAAGTGATTCAGTACCTCTGGCCAAGAGGGATTTTATATTACTACATACATAAAGGTTGTTACCCTTCCCTTTATATTTATGACAAAACTGGTCACCATTTTCAAATTTAGGTGTTTAAAGTTTGAGAGACAATGGGGTTGTCAGGAGCAGATCTGGCTCCCAACCAGGTCACTAGGCAACGCAGCAAGCTCACTTGGGTGCAATACACCTTTGCTAAATGACCGTGCTTCCTGATTGGATATAGGAGCCAGCAGCCTGCTACTTGAGTATTCCAGTGGCTGCTCAACTCTTATCATGCCACAGCTGTGCTTGCCTTGCTCCTGCTCCAACCTGTTTTCAGCCCTTACTCCTCCCCTGCTCCAGCCTTGACTCCTGCCTCCAAGTCCTGATTCTGACTCAGACTCCTTAAGTTGGGTTGGCTTCTCAATCCTGATTTTGGCTTACCCTTTGGGTTGCTGTTTTTGATCTTGTCTCCAGTTCTGACCTTTTGTCTTGGCTCCTCCACTTTGACTGCAGTTCACCCTTGGACCTGTACCTGACTTCACACTCACCATTATTTCAAACTGCTGCCACAACTACCAGGCAAGGTCCTGGCCCACCTATTGGGTAGACTTACTATACCTTGGCAACCAACAGTTTGAGCAGCCCCAAAAGACCAGATGTAGGGAAGGCATGGGCCTAAGGACATGGAAGTCCCTCCTGAAATGATCTCAGCAGGAGCCCTGCTCACCCTTGTGGACTTAGTTGGAGCCTTGCAGGAAATGCAGACCCACGTAGTTGCACTTTGAGATCAGAGTGCATTCTTGCAGCCCCAGTGCAAGCCCATGACATGCAGGCACAGAATGCCACAATACAAGACTGGAATGCTACGCTCAAGATCACGGTGCAAGCCCAGGCAGCGTCTACAGCCCCTTGACCCTCAAACCTTCTAACCACAAGTCTGAGGTCTCCATTCTGGACATGTTCAATGTCCACGCTATATTCTGGGGGTTCTTGAATCAGTGTTGTCTGCTATTCATTCTGTGTCTGCTGTCATATTTCAGGGACCAGTCCTGAGTAGGACTTGTGATTAGCCTGCATCCAGAGATGCCCTGGCATAGATTTCCCCACTATTGGAGGCATCTAGCCCTCTTCTCAACCATTTGAGGAGTTTGTTCAGACAATGGCATGCGTTTTTGATGACTCTAAAGGAGAGCACACTGCAAAAGCTGTGCTCCAAGTCCTCTGGCAGGGGTCCCAGCCCATCACCAGATATGCAGCTGAGTTTAAATGCCTGGCAGCTGATACCTGCTGGAATGAGACAGCACAAATACATTACTTCTGGCAATGACTCAATGACCCTTTTAAGGACAAATTATCTCAGTTGGAACCCCTGCCTAGGCTAGGGACACTGATTGATCTGTGCATTATGATTAATGACCAGCTAATAGAATGAGAATGCATCACTCAGCTCTTGTGGAGCCAGACCCTTCCATCCGTTGTGACTCCAAACAATCTGTCAGAGCCTGATGTGGTGCAGATCGACCAAATATGACCCCCACATCTCCACCAATGAAAAGGGATTGTGTCGGGCTCCAGGACTCTGCCTGTACTGGGAGGAATCTGGGGATTTTTGCAGTAGGTTGCCTGGCTAAGGACCGATGCCCCTCTGTATTGGGAAAGGCCAGACAATGACAAGGCTGGGTCAGTATGCCATTCTGCCCCACAGTGAGCTACTCTGCTGCTCCAAGAATTTGTCAAGGGTCGCTGGATTTCTATTCTCTGCAAAATCTCCCCTGAGCTCCTTTAGACTATTCATATATCATCGCTCTCTTCGGGATCCATCACATATCAGACCACTGGTGGCTACCAGGAAATCAAGCAATTTCAGGTGACTAATGCCCTGCATTTGCCAATCATCCTTGACATCCGCAACCCCCTAATCATCCGACAATCAAAAACAGTGCTCTTCTGCTCTGCCAGTGAAAATGCCTCATGAGTCCCTGTTCATGGTTGACAGCGCTCTGTGATATGCTCTAACCCCCAAGGCTCCCAGAGAGGCAATCAGTGGCTCAGCCACACATAAGATTCTTGACAAATACCTGGAGTTTACCAGGGTGTTCTATAAACAGAAGGAAGATGCAGGGATGAACACCAGGGAGTTTAGGAGGAAGCTCTTAGCACTGTTATCAAATCCTCTCATTTAATTAGAGGGACACATGAAGGCCACCTGATGTCCAACATCTGCTCTCTGGTGCCTCAAACACGTGGCTGGAAAGCAGAGAGCAATCTGGCAGTCCTTGGAAAACACTAGGGGTGGGCAAACTACCGCCCGCGGGCCAGATCCGGTCTGCGGACTCCTCCTAACTCACCCCCAAGGCCCGGCTGGGAAGGCCACTCTGGCCCCTCCCTAGCTCTCTCCCCCACGGCAGCTCTGGGGGGCGCGGCTGTGCAACCGCGTGGCCGGCTAGGGAGGCTGCTCTGGTCTCTCCCCCACTGTCTCCCTCCCCCGCGGCCGCGGGAGCAGCAGCTCTCAGGGGCGCGGATGCACGACTGTGTGGCCGGCTAAAGAGGCTGCTCCAGCCCCTCCCGCGATGTCTCCTTCCCCGCGGCCTCAGCTCTCGGGGCTGGGCTGCGCGACCGCGTCTTTGGCTCCGGGCCAGACCACGCAGTGCGCTCCAGGGTCAGTGCGGTGTGTCTGGCTGTGGGCCAGACACGCTGTTCTTAGCGGGGGGGTAAGCGGGCTGTGGCGGGCCTAGGATGGGGGGTTGGAT